>OY978506.1:2386626-2986626 GCA_963854855.1 Nasturtium officinale
AAGAAGAAGAAGAAGAAGAAGAAGAAGAAGAAGAAGAAGAAGAAGAAGAAGAAGAAGAAGAAGAAGAAGAAGAAGAAGAAGAAGAAGAAGAAGAAGAAGAAGAAGAAGAAAGAAGAAGAAGAAGAAGAAGAAGAAGAAGAAGAAGAAGAAGAAGAAGAAGAAGAAGAAGAAGAAGAAGAAGAAGAAGAAGAAGAAGAAGAAGAAGAAGAAGAAGAAGAAGAAGAAGAAGAAGAAGAAGAAGAAGAAGAAGAAGAAGAAGAAGAAGAAGAAGAAGAAGAAGAAGAAGAAGAAGAAGAAGAAGAAGAAGAAGAAGAAGAAGAAGAAGAAGAAGAAGAAGAAGAAGAAGAAGAAGAAGAAGAAGAAGAAGAAGAAGAAGAAGAAGAAGAAGAAGAAGAAGAAGAAGAAGAAGAAGAAGAAGAAGAAGAAGAAGAAGAAGAAGAAGAAGAAGAAGAAGAAGAAGAAGAAGAGAAAGAAGAAGAAGAAGAAGAAGAAGAAGAAGAAGAAGAAGAAGAAGAAGAAGAAGAAGAAGAAGAAGAAAGAAGAAGAAGGGAGATTTACCAAGGAGTCAGGGAGATTTACCAAGGAGTCAGGGAGATTTACCAAGGAGTCAGGATGATCTCCACAATCGCCATCCAAGAGGGAGATTTTTTTTTGAAAAAAAAAACAGAGGCAAGGCGAAATTCTAGAGATGAAGAAGAGCAAGAAACAAACCTACAAGTGGAGATCAAAAGTTTAACACCAAAACGTAAAACTAAAGAAGTGGGAGGTGCTGGTTCTCAAGCTCCAAAGATGAGTCCTCTCGGTCTCGCTCCAAAGAAAATCAGAGAAGACATCATGAAAGAACTAAGGTGAAATTGACAGTTCAGAATCATCAAGCTAAGGTGACAGAGGTTCCATCAGCTGCAGCACTTGTAATCAAGGTGGTGAAGGAGCTAGAAAGGGATCACATAGTGAAGAGGCAAATTCCAGCCAAGAAGAAGAAAATATGTGATTTAAATCTTTAAAGTGAAATTGGGGATTTAATCAAAGGACTCAAGAGGGAGTGTTGAAGGTTGAGTCTTGATTAAATCTTGTAATAGAGAAAGAAGAAATCATTGAGAAGGATATGAAGATCAGAAAAAGCAACAACTAAAGGAGAACGTGAGGTTGAAGAAGAAGAGAAGGTTCTATGCAAATTGAGCCTAGTAGTTGGCTTATCAAAAGAGAGCTTATGGGCCTACAAAATTACAAAGACCCAAATGAAGAGGTTGTGTCTAGTTAATTTTAAATATAAGCTAAGAGTTGTTGAAGGAGTGGTTGAGGTATAGAGTAAAGTGCTTAAAGTTGCTTGTAAGCAAGAGCCTATAAGCATGGTAGTTATGCTTTAAGTACTAATGAGTGTAAGGAAAACTAGTATAAGTATATGTGTGTTGTTAATGAAATATTATCTTTAGATACAATATTAACAATGTAGTTTTAAAGAGAAATCTCTCTAAGTGTTCTAAAGTCTTTTGTGAGAAACAATCGAAGAGAACTAAAGAGAGATGAGAGAACTAACTTTTGAGTGAAACAAAGGTTAGATATGTGAGGAATGTCAACATGTTATGTGTGTGAATCTTTGTATTCTATAGAGAGAAAAATATAGAGAGATAAGAGAGAGTTAGACAAATAAAACTTGTAATCTGAACTTGTATCTTCTTCGTTGGATTTAGTGGATTCCGGGAAAGATCCTGGCGTGATTGGGCTGCTTTCATTCTGATAATGGAGGCTGAACCACGTAAAAGTTTTGTGTGTTTTTTCTTTTCTATAAATTTTTTTTTTTTTTTGCTTTTGCATAATCGATTTATTCCATGATTTCTTGTGAGATCTTGCGAGTTTTAAATCAAAGAGAGTTGAATTCATTGACTTGTTTTACAATAAAATGAAGCAATGGCTCTATTACCATGTTAGTTTTGTAAAGAATCAACGATGAAGTAGAGTTCTCGTGGAAAGTTTATTATTCTTCATAAATATTTCTGTTATATTCAACTCTCGTATATAGAGAGAGTCTATTCCGGTTTTATCTAACCAAAACAATTTGATTGACTTAGTTTTATACTTAAGCGAGATTACAATATAAAAAGTCACCTCACTTTAAAATTAGAAATGAATGCAATATCTGTTTTTTTTAATAAATCCATTATTTAGTTATTATCATTGATGGTAGTTTATCGATATTAAACAACACAGATTTAGGGAGGACCTTTGCAACTATATTCGCAATAACAGGTCTTTTCTGACAAACATGTGCCTCGTGCATTTTTGTGCTTCGTATTACAAAGAAAATAACACTCTTTTTCATTACAGCGAACTGGATCTATATATTCTTCATGACATAATTCATCTCCTTGTGTCTCCTTTATCATCCCTGATAAAAAAAAATAACTTTTTCTGCAATAAACTAAAATGGTGATGACCAAACAACCAATACAATAAAAGAGAAGAACAGAGTGGAAAATATTTAGTATGTTTTTAGGTGTAAAGCAAACCTAGAATGAGGATGAACATGAAGATGGCAAGAGCAATGGTGGTTTTAGTCATCTTTCTGATTATGCAATTAGAATGACAAATTTTAAATAAAAAGTATTGATTAATATACTAGTTAATATCATTGAGACACACACACATACGCATATATATATACACATAAATCTCATAAAATCAAAAGAAAAAGGTAACTAGGCTTTAGAAAATATATCTGAGTACAAAGTTGAAAAAGATTTGAACATAATAAAAATTAATAATATGGAATATTGTCTCATAGATGAACATATGTACAAAATTAATCAGCTATAAATGATTATGTGATAGAAGTAAAAACTTAATATAGAATATATAAGAATATTAAGTTATTAGGTCAAGATCTTATTTTATCTTTTTTGTTCTCTTAAATGTAGACTAAATTATATTTACTTTAAGTTTTTATTTTTTATTTTTAAAGCTTGAAAGTCTCACTGGTATTTCTAAAGTTATTTTAAAAGTTTTAGTTTAAATTTTTAAAGTCTTAAAATGAGACTTTTTTGGCTATAAAAATTAAATTTTAGATACTTTTAATGTGTTTGTTAATTAAGAAAAAGAAAATTAAATTAAAAACAATGGAAAATAATATCCTACTAGTAATAATAATACATTCAATTCTTTTATTTGGCAACAATTGTTCAAATAAGTTTTTTCTGCAAAATAATTAAATAATTGAAAATAAATAATATTACATCTAATTAATAAGTTTATACTGAAGATGTAATTAAAAATGATAAACACAAATAATAAATGAAATCATATAATAATTTTTTTTATTATTTACTATTCAAAATAATTTATTGATCATCATTTAAAGTCATAGTTTATTAATTAATATTTAAAATAATTTAAGTTTTATTATAAAATAATATATTATGAATCAAAAATACTTAAAGTCACATTTTCTATCACTTTATTAATTTTAGTTTTAAAAATATTTTTCACCTTTTTCTCCTACTTAACAGTAAAAACTAATATATTTTAATAGACTTTAAATAAAATCTAGATGAATAATTTAAATTAGCTATTTTGTAAAAAATATAAATACTATTAATTAATAGTTTCTAATAATAGATTTTATTAAATATATTTATTAGTTATTTACATCAAAATTCTTTAATAATTTATAAATAAATTTAGTACTATTCTAGTTAGCAATGAGTTTATCTCACTAATAAAACTGGATGATATATATATATATATTATGAATTTTTATTTTACTTTTAAAGTTTTATCATTAATAAAATTTATTTATATCAGTACTTTTATTTAAATACGGTATAATAAAAATTATTTATATAAAATTATAGTTTTAATAGTCAGATTTTGAAAAATATTTAAAATCACAACTTATAAAGTTAAAAATTTTACATCCAAAAACCTAAAGTGAAAACCTAAAGTAATAGTGCTAACTAATCGGCCTCTATATATGAGAAGAACCATTGATGCCACTAGATGAAGAAGAAGCCACTGTGACTGGTTGATCCGATGAGAGTTGGAGTTGTGTTCTGAAGTATGCTCTAGCATCTTGCATCTGAATTTTAGACATTCCTCCAACAAGGTCAGAGATACTCCTGACTTCAAACTCTTTCAAGTAAATGCATCTTTATCTATAACTGACAGATTCACAGCAACTGGTTTTGAAGACTGAAGATTTATATTGAGGAGTTTGAACTTTTGACTTATGCTTGAACATTATAGGATATCCATGAATGTAAAAATTTTCAATAGTATGCCCTGTGTATCAACAACGAGAACATATGATCTTGTTCTTTTGGATTGTTGTTAAATAAATGTGTAACATTGACAGAACTATTTTTAAGATGAATAACTTAAGACTGAAGCAGTAGATACATTCTAGGTAGGACCGATGCTTCATTGTAAAATCTTGATCCAAAAGGTTATTAATTTCTCCTAGTCCAGTAACTGTTTCTTCATAATAACTTGAGAAAATATTAAAATTTTGACTTCTAGCTAAAATTTTTTCGATCTTTACCTTATTTTGAAAATTATAAATTTCTCCACAAATACCCCTACTATTAGATTATAATCATTTTTAAAAAATTACTAGATTAAGATGAAGACGCAAATATGGAGAAGAATTTTTTTTCTTTTTGCTTTTAAGCAGTATTAAGTAGGGTTAGAGGGTTTAAAGTCGTTATGAAAAGATTAGAATATGATTTCTAATGCTTTAAAAATATTATATTAAATCTCCTATCAGTTTTTCATGTTCTAAAAATAGACTATTCTCACACATATATATATGTTCTAGTAATTGTAGTTAATGTTTATGTTAATTCAACTCTGTTATATGGATAGAGTATTCCAGTTTTATCTAACCAAAACAATATAATCGATTTAGTTTTATACTTAACCGATATTACAATTAAAAACATATATTCACCTCACTTAAAAAATATATTAGAAATGAATGCAATATCTGTTTTTATAAATCTATTATCTTATAGACCCTGAATATTTACAAATTTTGTGGTTTCTGGATTATAGGTTTTGGTTTTTAGATTTTGGATTTTGGTTTATGAATTTTATATTTTATATTAAATTATTTAAAAATTAAAAATGGAAAGTGAAAAGTGAAAATTTCAAAACATGGATTATGGATATTGTTCACAAATATGGAGAAGCCACCAAAATCCAGATTCCCTATTTTTTAGGGATTTTTAGACAATAAATTATGTTTAAACATGGAAGAGCATAAGAAGACCTTAAAGAATTTAAGCAAAATGTAGGGGAACTCGGTATATATAGAAGAATAATCAAAGACAACAAAGAGAAAATCAGAGAAAGCTACTCAGAGTCAACCGTTTGGATTAAATCTCCAATATTGCTTTGTAAAATCTTTGAATAGAACACACATCCTTACCACATCAATCAACTTTTGACTGATTCTCTCCTAAAACATTAGTGAAATTTCAGACAAAACAAACAGAACTCATAAAAACGTTCTCAAGAATTAGGTCTTGAATCTACTGGAGTGCATAACTTCTGTTCTGTTCAGCATCAATTGTATCAATCTATCAGATATGCAGTACTGCGAAAAATCTACCTCTTTGTTTAGACTCTTTGGTTTTGAATACGCCATAATGTGGATATGGGAACATTTGAAACAATAGCCAAGCACTAGATAACCAAATAATCGTATACTTGCTTCACCTGTGATGTCAACGATCTTGCTAATTATTGAGCTAAAAAAAGTGAGATATTTCCCTGCCCATTAGAACTACAAACTGCTGAAACAATTCCGCTTTAAACGCCCGCAATTGGAGGTGGTGCAGGAGCAGCAAGACTTGCTTCAAAGCCTTCAAGAATAAGCAAACACATATTCTTCAAATCCAATTTACACACCAGTATCCTTATCATTACTGATGACTAATGTTCTTACCATTCCTTGTCATGTTAAGACAAAATAACTTTTTTATTAATCTCTATACTGTTATTTGAGAATACGTAATAACAAAATAATATTATATTTACATGTAATATTACAAATATTTTTGTTGGACAATCTTTTATTTTTTAAATATTAATAATTATAATAAGTATTCATTTAGTTCATCAGTTCCTAATAAATAACACAAAAATCTGTTTATAGATATTTTAAATTTAAATCGGTATACAGATATTTTATTTTTAAATTTAATGTCATTAAAGATACAATAATAATCATGAAACTGATATAATTAAATATAATTAATTTTTTACCATCCATTATTAAAATATCTGGATTTTAAAATATTCTAATTTGACAATCATGACTGATCTATGATCAAATTTATAATCATTAATAATAATTGATTTATTGGGGTAAATTAAAAGATATACATTTTTGAATAATTTGAAAATACTATATTATAACCTGACTTATTACATAATTTTGTCAAAAATATAATACCAATTAACTTTTACAAAGATATTAGATTATAATCTGACTTATTACATAGTTTTGTCAACAAATATAACATCGGATATAATAATATATTACTAATTTTAATAGCTCCCATACTCTTTTAATTTTTAGCTAATGTAATTTATATGTTATGTAATAAAATTAACCAATAAGCTAATATAGAGTTATATGCCCCATATAAAAATGAACTCTGGATTCTCCACTGACACCAACACCCGCAATCTCAGATGGTGCAGCAGCAACAAGACTATGCAACAATGGCTAACACATCTTCTTCAATTTCATTTCCTGCACCATTATCCTAATCATTACTATTTTGACTAGTGTTCTTACCATCCCTTGTTACGTTAAACTAAATTAGCATTCTATTAATTTAACTGATTCTGTTAATGCATTACCACTTAGCCATATCCGCTAAACGCACCTTTAAACATTTGTGGTAGAGATTTTGGCATTGTTTTTGCTACAGATATATGGAGGAGATGTGATGAACTCTGCATCTTATTACATTTATTTCTATATACTCATGTGTTTGATTAATTCAGTTATTGGATTTAAAGAGGTTAAATTCCTAATATTATTGTGATTCTTTACCATCTTGAATAATATTTTCAGACCAAAAAAGATTATTCTTGTTCTATTAGGTTAAAGTGTGCTTGGTTTTTTTTAAGTTAATCTTGGTGTTATGATTGTGAGATTTTATTTCATCTAATAAACGTTAGGCAATGCAATTATTTTTATTTATTTATTCGTTATTAATAAAAATAATGGTGGTGGCAGAAAGTTTTTTTCGAGCATTCAGATTGATCAAATTTTATGAGAGTGTCTTTAAATATAAAACTAATTAAATAAAGAAAATGAGTGTTTTTAATTGATTGAATAGTATAAAATTGTGTCTTTAAGAAGACTTTGGACTAAAAACATGAATGTCCTTAATTTTAGGGAAAATACTAGAATAATCTTGAAAAGTAATATAATTACTGGTTTAATTTCGAGAAAAGTAAGGTTTGATTCACTTCTACCATCCATAACTGTACATAAACATAGCATTTGGTAAGAAAAAAAAACATTTTCTACTTCTAAAACAATATAAATAGTTGACATTTAACTTACATGTGATGTAGACATTTCTGCTGATTTTTTCTCTGATTGTACGTCCTCGGCTGGTTTAGAATTATCAGCTTTTTCCAACATCTTCAAAAAAACTTTCTCGGCAGCGGCAAAAACATAGAAAGCTCCTTTTGTTGATTAATATTTCTCTCATTCTCTTGTACTCTCTTCGACAAATCAGACATCAAATACTGCATATTATTAACAGTGGTAGTCACCTTCTCCAACATCACCATCATGTTATGTTCCTATATAATCAAAGTAACATAATCTATAACTAGTAAAATAAGGGAATTACACTAACAGAAAAAATCATATCAATAAGTAGCAAATAAAGAGCACAATGGGCAGAAACAAATAAATACCTCTACATGTTCCTTCCCTTTTGTCGTCTTCTTCTTCTTCTCAGATATCTCACTATCGTCAACAACGTCATCAACCACTTTCCGTTTTTTCTTTGAATTTTCAGACCATGCGTTGTCACGTAACTTACCACCAATGATATCTTCAATCAAATTTCTCAATAATGGATATATCTTCTGTGATGTACCCCATTTTGGGTAAATATCAGTAATGGGTAAAATAATCATATGCTTCACACACACCTATAAAATCATATAATTCACATTAGTAGTTGAACATAATGTAATGAAAAAGATTAAACAAGTTCTATGTAAGACTAAACAAGTTATATGTAATACTAAACAAGTTATATGTACTTACTTTTCCATATGTAGCCTTCTCCTCACTTATTAATCTGTCAAAAGGAATCTCTTTACGACCAGATAGCAATTCAGATGTGGAACCTCATCTGGATCTTCTTCCTTTGCCTTCACCTTCCTGTTCCCATAACCTTCTCTAATGGCATCAACATGCTCATACACCCAATTCAATAACACTTGAACAGGTCCTTGAATAGTTTAAGATTTTCCTTCTAATTTAACTATCTTGATCGACCTTATCAAACTCTGAAAAGACTCAAGACCCCATGGATGCTTCTTAAAAGCATCTTGATCTAGAACTAATTTAGCACATTCTAATGGTATCCTAGACCCTTTGTGAATCCCAAGTACCGCAACAGAAAGAAAACACAACTGTGCCACCATAAATCGCTTCTCAAAATTCCAAAGATGACTTCTAGCTATAACTTCCAATATTTATTCATATGTAGGCCATGTTGTTGTAGATATTCCCATCTCCCTCCAAAACTCTTCGTGCCTAACACAAGCTATGTCTGATGGTGGTATAATCGGATCATAATTAAGACCTGTAATAGATGCAAACTCATTAAGAGATAATCTGAGCGGTCGATCATCAATCAACGACCAAATCTCACGCGCATCATCCACCAACAACTGGTTAGCCAAAAAAATACTCCACTCTCTTAGCTGCCCAAGTATAGTTCAAATCAGCAAACTTCACAAATACACCAATGCAAGAATTCCTTACGCTAGACCACACATCATCTCCTAATTCTTCTTTGACAATACTCAAGTTCGCCATACATGAATAATGATTCATGCTATGATTAATGGAGATTGTCCTTCTTTATGCAATCGCGGAGGATATTGACGGCCAACACGTGAAGAACCATATCCTATACAAGTTAAATAAATGTCAATTAGTCACATAAACAAAAATCTGCAATAACACATATTTAGAAATAAAACTCTGCAATGACACATAATGAATAACATAAAATCTGCGATAAAGATAATAACATAGGTCTCCACACACAATAACGTATCTACCACGAATATAAAATATGTGATAACATTCGATCACTATAAAAATCTGCAATATCTATGTGGGATTTTTTTTTTAATTGAATCAAGCCATACCGGAATCATCCATTATCACGCCGAAAGATGTAGATAGTTTGGTGCCTGCTGTTGAGACTTACCGGAATTCTGTTTCCGCTAACAATAAAATTCAATTGTTAGTTTTGAAGATCTAAAACCAAATGTTCCATAATTGTCACAAACCCAGAACTTACCAATACTAGACTTCGGGTTGAAACAGAAAATTGGGTGGGTCGATACCCAACCACGATGGTTCCGGGATAAATCAAAGATGACAGTAGGTGGTTTCTTAACCCAACAGTAAGGGAGAAACGAAATTGGTGGCAGTTGAAGGAGGGATGAGACACGGCGGTTATCTAACTACGACGGTTACAGGGTAAAGCAAAGTCGGAAGTTGGCGGTGAGTCGAAATCGCAGATGTATCGGTAAATCGAAATCGGCGGCAGTGAGCAGAGTTCTTCACGGCGGCAATGAGCAGAGTTTTTCACAGCGACTCTGCGGCTTAGGGTTTTTTCAAGAGTTTGTGAGAGAAGAAGGAATAATATTGAATTAGAGGGGATTTATTTTTATCAGGTTTTTCAAATGTTTAAATAATTTTGGATTTATTTTAAAATGGCATTTTTGTGAATATTTGAACTAAATATGGTTTAATAGTATTTAAAAAAAAGATTAAGGTAATATTAGTTAGAGTTGATTTAGGGAGTTAGTCTAACAATTAGTATTAACATCAAGATTATTCTAGTATAATATTAGTTAATTTTATTGATATTTTATTTTTGGGAAACTTTTAGAATGATAAAGATGAATATGGTCTTAAACGCCACTGAAATAAAAAGATGAGAAGGGAAAATCGCAAAAAAGAAAAACAAACCGAAGAAGATGAAGCGATTGTGAAAATCTCCTAAGGTTATGCTTTTTTATAAATAATCGACCACAAACCGAAACACAGTCTAATCCCTTAAGCATAGACTTACAAAGTCTGAAATCTCAGTGTTGAAATCGTCGACCAACAATGATTGAAATTGCATTTTCATAACATATCTAAGCCTTATACAATGTTCATGACTGAACCACAAGAATTTCGCACAACAAGTTACCGATTTTGTTTTGAATAAAAACAGAACTACATAAGTTTCAATTATTTTTAGGATCAAAACGAGATATGGAAGCTGGTTTACCCTTGTTGAAAAAGTGACAAAAACACCAAAAAATAAAGGGTTTTCTGCAAAAAAAAATATTAAACTTATTAAAATTTGCAAATATGACATCAACGTCAAAATTGTGAAGGTCAATCTATCGACCTCAAAAGTCACCCGCAATATAGTCCAAGCGTATATTATCAACGTAGTCCGTTTGGTCACTATTAAAAAAACTAACGAAATTATTTAAACGATGCCGTTTTAGACTACACAAAAAAAAGTTTCATTTACCTGCACAAAAGGCTTGAAATGTCATCCA
The DNA here is from genome assembly GCA_963854855.1 of Nasturtium officinale. Lineage (NCBI taxonomy): Eukaryota > Viridiplantae > Streptophyta > Magnoliopsida > Brassicales > Brassicaceae > Nasturtium > Nasturtium officinale. The sequence goes on from OY978506.1 coordinate 2,397,463, forward strand.
TTGCGCTGAGCTGGTTCTTCTGGCTAATTACGACGCATCCAAACGTCGAGTATAAAATCGTCTGTGAGATCTGCTCCGTTCTGATCGAGACACGTGGCACTGATGACATCACCTCTTGGATGGAAGAGCCTCTAGGATTCGACAAAATCGACCGTTTGGTTTACCTGAAGGTGGCGATTTCGGAGACGCTCAGGTTTTTCCCATCGGTGCCGGAAAATTCGAAGCATGTAGAGAACGATGATCAGTACCGATTCGTAGCATTCAACGCCGAACCAAGGATCTGTTTGGGAAAGGATCTGGCGTATCTTCAGATGAACACGTGGTAAATAGACTGTATATAAACACTTAGTGGGGTTCTGTTTTTTTTGTTTATAAATAAAGATCGAGGTGCCAAAGAAAACTTCATAGCGGTGAGATTTTCGGCGAACATCATAAAAAATGCTAGTCAAATCCCAAAGATTAACTTTTACCTCCCCGGTCTTTCCCAAACCAAGACCAACGCCGGTCCAATGCCACCAAACATTGATCACAAAATTGGTGCTAACTCGGAGAAAACTAGGTGCGATCACCATCACTCCGAGTTTGCAGGTGGTCAGTCGACGGAAACTAAAGTTAGAGCGAGTTATAAGGAACTGCGTTGAGATTGATCAGGAAATCGATGAAGAAGAGGAGAAGATGAAGAAGAGAGGAGACACAAAGTGGAGCAGAAGATGTCGTTGACGCTTTTTATGAAGAACGGATTTCAAGTCAATCTGCATAAGAGGGATCTCCAAGGAATCATCAAGAGTATACTAGTCAAGAAAAGTGACGGTGTCATCAACGGCATATGTGACGGCGTCGCCGTTTACCTTTTGGGCAGGTAAAGGAAACTTTTTTTCTGCAGCCCAAAACGTCATCGTTTAAATAATTCCGTTAGTTCTTTTAACAGTAATCAAATGGGTTACATCGACAATATACGCGTGGATTATATTGCGGGTGATTTTTGAAATCGATAGATTCACCTGCACAGTTTTGATGTTGATGTCATATTTGCAAATTTTAATAAGTTTGATGGTTTTTCAGGGTTTAGCCAAAAATAAACTATATAAAAAGACATTTTCTGAAAATTAAATAAACCTCAAGAAGAATTTTGTTAAAATCCAACTATTTCTAAAAACAGCAGAGACACTTTTAAAACTCCACATTCGTGTAAATGTCCTTCACTACTCCTACGGTGGAAAACAATACTATCAAGAAGACAATAATCTAATCCTCGATTGCGGTTTCGAGCTAATGAAACTAAAAGGAAGATTGCAAGAGTTAGTTCATCCTTTTGTGTAGGTACCCATATGTTCCTTTAAAGTTAACTCATTGGACAATCTTGTTAAACAATTAAGAAATTAGTTGGAGAAGCCGAGAGCTTATAGTAGGAAGAGCTACACTGGATCACGTGTTGAAGACTTTATGTCTTGGAAAGAGAAGTTCACCATAAAGACCCAAACTTGAACTCAACGTGGATATGTGTTGGAACAATCCGATGGTTGCCTTCATTGAGAAAGATGATGTTATGAGGGATGTAGAGAGGGAAGTATTCTGGTAGCCGTCTCCAAAGTTTTAGTGGCTCTAGGCAAAAAATTATGATTATTTTTTATAACAAAATATATACAAAAATTTACTTATTTTATACCTTTTTGATTTTTTTTTAATTTCTAATACATTATTTTGGAAAAAAATTATTAGTATTCCTATTATTTTAATAAAATGACCAATTAAAAATAAAGTATAGTATATTAATACAAAATTAAAAAGTAAAATCATTGTTTATTTAATTAGTGTGCAAAATTCTTAAACTACAAATAAACTAACATACAAGAAATAATTAATTAGAGATAACTAATATTATTTTATAATCTATGAAAATAATTTTATACTATTTTCTTAATTATAAAAATATTTTAATATTATTTTTATGATTTATTTTAGTTAAAAATCTTTGAATTTATAAAATTCTAAAGTTTAAAATACTTTGTAAAATACTAGAAATATTTAATACTATATCTAATATGTGAAATAAAATTTCAAACTAAAATAGCATTAAATTACATATGTATTTTACTAATACTAAAATATATATATATATATATATTGGGGGCCCTAAAATAAATTTTAAAAAATTTGGCCGTAAGCAAATGTTTCTATTTTTTCACTTAGCAACGCCTCTGGGTACATAAGTGAGCTGTCATTTTATATGATTACTCCTTTCAAAGAGTGTAATTCTAATATTTTTACTCAAATTAAGAAAAATTGTAAATTTCATTTATACCCTTTAATAAATCACTAAATACAAGTTTCTCTCTCTCTAGTTAATATCTCTAACAATATAGACGAAACTGATATCCCATTTAAAAAATCTGCATTGTAAACATCAAATAAGATTCTTTGTGAAATAAAAATTGTCTTAAAATGTCTTGTATGACAATTTTCTTTTTCTTTTTTTCGCCTTGGGTGAACAAGGAATTGAAATCAATGGGCAGAGTGAGACCCTTTTGTGGATTATCAAATCCAATTGATGTAATAAATAGAGATATAGCATCGTTCTTTAACAAATAAAAAATATAAAAAATAAATATCTAGGTGAGTTTTCTTGTGACTAAAAGCGTCTATGGGTGGTGAAGAATAATTCAAAACCTTTTAAAATTCAATCAAATTTGTCAATCCTCTTAAAGCATTCCATTGTCTTACAACATAGATCCTCATAGCCAAAATGTTAACCATTTCGACCCGCCAAAACCGAATATATAACATAGAGAGTACAATCTAAAATATCACTTATACTATATCTACTAGCTACGGTCTAATTCTTAACTCTTAAGTCAACTAAATTGAGTATGAGGACAGAATATTACACGAACATCAACTACTATCTTTGTCAAAAACGATAGGTACTACTCGTTAAAAGTTCCGGAAAGTCACGCTCAAACAAACCATATTTGAAACACTGTGGTTCAATGTTAGGCCTTTTGTGCTTTTTTTGTTTTAATAATTCCCCGTTTTTTTGAAGAAAAAACAATTTGTTAAACATGCTTTATCATTTCCTTTGAGCATGTCCACAGCAAAAAAGTATGTCTTCTTCTTTTATATTCTTTTTTCAGATGGATGTTGGGATGTCTACGTCTTCTCCACCACCTTCGAGCCATTGCTCAATTTATTTGACGTTTTTGTTACGTAAACAAGATTTAAGAAACCATAATACATCAGATTTTTTATACAACACAAAAATATAAAACTAATCTAATCAATATTAGTATAAAATACTGCAGAATTTTAACTGTCAGAGAAGTAAAATAAATTATTAGTTTTTGCAGTAATTTATACTAAATGTCTAATATAGTGAAAGGGAGATGGTAACGAATATATAATAGTAATCGGAGAATCTGAGAAAACTAAACTCATATTCTCTACGTAATAAAAATGTTTTGCTTTTACATACATGAAAGATGTTGAATTTTGATTAGAAAAAAAAATCAAAATAATATTTTAGATATTTACAGTTTTGACTGCAAAAAAAAAAAAAATATACCTCTATTTATATCTCTATTGGAATGTATCCTTCGTGCTCACATTCTTAACACCTTCGAAGCACTTCTAGTCAAAACAATTCTTATTAAAAATAAGTCTATATATCCATCCATGGCAACTTATATCTATTCATCGATCATAGTCTTCTTATCATGTTTACATCTTACAAGTAAGTTTATTCTCTATAATTTTATATATATATAAACAAACTTTGTCCGAATCTGATTCTTCCACATATATAAAAACAGAATCTCAACCGTTCATCGGAGTAAACTACGGCACAATCGCTGACAATCTTCCACCTCCGTCAGTTACCGTAAAGCTTCTTCAATCCACAACTATCCAAAAAGTCCGACTCTATGATGCCGACCCGGATATGATCAAAGCCCTAGAAAACACAGGAATCGAAATCGTCATTGGAACATCAAACGACGACATACCCAGTTTAGCATCCGACCCTGGTTTCGCCAAAACCTGGATCGAAACCAACGTTGTTCCTTATCATCCAGCGAGCAAGATCATTCTCATAACCGTTGGGAACGAAGTCACAACCTTTGATATCGATCTCATGCCACAGCTTCTACCGGCGATGAAAAACGTCCAAAATGCCCTCGAGGCCGCGTCGCTTGGTGGCGGAATAATTAAGGTCACGACGGTACATGTATGGCCGGTTTTGGCCCGTTCAGATCCTCCTTCGACCGCGATATTTAGACCGGAGCATGTTGATATCATGCAAAGATTGGTGCAGTTTAATAATGAAACTGGGTCACCTTTCGCGATTAACCCGTGCCCGTTTATTGTTTACCAAGGTGATCCGAGGATTTATCAGGAAGATCCTTCACCGGATACGTTGGCTTATTACTTGTTTCAGCCCAATCATGGCCGTGTTGATACTAACACTAACATCAAGTACATGAACTTGTTCGATGCTCAGGTTCTTCTACTCACTACTTCCTTTTGCTAAAATTTGTTTTAACTTTACAAGTTCGTAATAAGTTGTCTTTTTTAAGAAAAAAGATTTGGTCGCGTTATGTTAATTTATTTATTGCTATATATTTATGAACCGGAAATTTAGTGGACAAAAACTTCATGTTCACAATAAGTCAATAAGTAACTATTTCTTGAAATTTCGTTTATAAGAATATTATTAAAATATTTAACGAGGCCATATTTTAGTAGTTTTTTTCAAGGTTTTCACTTTTTTCCTGGAGTTTTTGGTTGTAAAATTTTGGTTAAAGAGTTTGGCAAAGTTTGCTACCTTAAATGAAAGAAACGTCAAAACTGTGTTCTTGGAGGGAAATTAGTATAAATCTTGTAAGAACATAAAGTTAGTGGAAGGAAGAAAACTGATAAAAAAAAAAGATTGCAAATATAGATTCTTGTTGTTAAGTAAAAAAAATGAATACAAAAAATGTGATTTATGACATTTACCGAAAAAAAAAATGTACAATAATAAATCTGTTCTGTGGTTTAAGGTGGTGGTAAAATCTGTAACGAGACCATATTTTAGTAGTTTTTTTTTGAAAAAAAATCACTTCTTTGAGTGTTAGGTTGTAAAAACTTGGTTAAAGAGTTTGGCAAAGTTTTATAAGTTAAATGAAAGCAATGTGAAAACTGTTTATGACATTTAAGTAAAAAAATTGTACGATAGTAAATCTATTTTATGATTTACGGTGGTAAATTTGGTTTTGCTTAGATTGATGCTGTATATTCAGCATTGAGTTCGATGGGGTTTGAAGACGTAGATATAATGATCGCTGAGATTGGATGGCCATACAATGGAAGATTGAGTGAAGTTGGTGCGACCATTCAAAACGCTAAAACTTATAACGAAAACCTCATCGCTCATTTAACTTCCAGGGTCGGGACGCCATTGATGCCCGGAAAAGTAATCGATACATACTTGTCCGCATTATACGACGAGAATATCAAGCCCGGTAAAGAGTCTGAACAAGCTTACGGGTTGTATAAACCTGACCTAACAATGAATTGTGATATCGGACTCAGCAAGAATACAACACGTCTTCGCTCCGATACAAACTCTGGACAAACGGACGTTCACAGTTCACAAAGCATTGCTGGCTCTGCCTCTCTTGCTCACATATGGCGTTCTCTATCTATTTTAACAACGATGCTTTTTTTTATATAACTATAAATGCATAATCATATGGGTTAACGTATTTTAACTTAGACATAAAAAGTATTTTAGTCGAACCTTTACAATGGTCTATCACTTTATATATTTCTTATTTGATTTGGAGTTATATGCTACATGTATTATTTGTATTCCACTGTCAAAAATATATGTCGATCAATTTCTTACTTTAAACTTTATAGGTTTTTGTTGTAAATTACTCTTTGTTGGGAACAGATTCAACTTAAACTTATGCGATGCATAGTATATCAAGGATCAATCACATATTCAATAGCTTGTCTATTTCTGTTAAGTGTATATACTGTAATTAGAATTTTCTAGAATGTTTCAGCTGTATATAAGTGATGTAAACCATATCAATACTTTCATAATCTATTCTATATATATGGTAACAGAGCAGATACGATTCCTAAAGACCTAAACCTCAAAGCCGCCACATTCTTTTTCTTCCTCTTCTCTTATATGCCGCTCTGTTTTTCGTTTTCTTATCTATCTGCAATCATGTCGAATCCACCAGAAGCCATCAATCTCAACGGCACCTCTCTTCTTCACATTAACATGTAGAATGTAAATATGTAATGAAGCCCAATGCTTCAAATTACATCATGTGGATCCGCCAAGTCCATGATCTTCTCCATAGTTATGGCCTCGCACATCACCTTGACTCAGCCAAGATGCCGATCTGCAAATTCAACTCAAACAATGGACCAAAAGTACTCGGACTGTTAATGAATATGTTCAAGGTCTGACTAATCATTTTGATCAATTAGGCTTGCTTGGAAAGATCATTTACCATGAAGAAGACCATGTTGATTACATTCTTGGAGGCTTAACAGAGGACTACAAATCCATGGTAGACCAAATGGAGGGCCGAGATCTTCCACCGAGCATCACTGAACTTCATGAAAAGTTGCTTAATCATAGGGCAAAGCTCATCACTGTTCCAGCACCAACAACGTTTCCCATCATGACAAATTATGCTAACAACAAACTGGTCCTCTTCAAAGTCTAAATAGAACCAGTCCCAATCTTGGAAGCCACAGTTCTCTCCACAAGGACCTGAAGCTCGTACTCCCAGATCTTACATTACTAAGTGTCAAATTTGTGGGGTTAAAGGATATTGTGCAAAGAGATGCTACCAGCTTCAGTCTTTCAAACAACAACCACCTGTTCATCATAGTTTGCTTCGTATCCACCAACTCCATGGCTGCCAAGAGTTAACCTTGTCACCACCACTCTGTTGGCTCTCAGTCAGTCCATGGATTTTTGACTCAGGCTCCACTCAACACATGACATCCGATCTGAACAATCTCTCCCTCCATCAACCTTACTCCGTAAGAGAGGAAGTTCTCATATGCGGTGGCTCAGGTCTAAGAATTACTAACAATGGTTCTGCTTCTCTACCGTAATCTTCTTAACACTTGTCTCTCAATGATTTCTTTATGTCCCTGAAATACCTAAAATCTTATTTCTGTATATATGGACTTTGTAATGCTAATCAAGTTTTGATTGATTTTTTCCCGCCTTCCTTTTAGCTTCACGGACTCTATCGGTCCATTTTACTTGATCCGCAAGATATATATCTTGTTCCTCTAATAAAGGATCTCAACACGGGGTCCGAGTACTCAAAATTCAAACTAAAGCAGAGCTTACAAGTGGTCTATACCATTATTTTAAAATTCTCTTAACCATTTTCTACTTCTCAAATAAATTCTCTTTGTCGAGATTGTTCCATTAATAAAAGTCACGAACTATCATTTTCTGAAATTTCTATTTACTCCCCTAGACCTCTCAAAATTATTTTTTTTCCGATGTGTGAACATCTCCCACAATATCAACTGACAGTTACAAATATTATCTTCGAATTGTCGACCATTACGTTAGATATATATGGTTTTATCCTCTCAAGTTAAAGTCACAAGTAAACAAAATATTCATAGAATTCAAAGCCCTTGTCTAGAGCAAGTTTCAAACAAAAATTGGAACATTGTTTTCCGATAATGGTGGAGAATACATAGGTCTTCGAGATTTTCTAGTCACCCCGCCTCACACACCAAAACATAATAGTCTTTCAGAGAGACGCCATCAACACATTGTTGAAATTGGTCTCTCTCTTCTAACCCAAGCTTCCATGCCCATCATTTAATCGGCCATATGCCCTTGATGCTGCTATTTATCTTATAAACAGAATGCCAACTTCCACTCTTTCTCTTCAATCTCGTTACCAAAAGTTGTTTAACACCGACCCCAACTACACCAAGCTTAAAACATGGCTGCCTTTTCTTTTCTTGGATTAGGGTGTATAACTCCAACAAACTAGAACCAAAATATTCACCGTGTGTATTCTTGGATAATCTTTAACCCAGATTGCTTACATTTTCCTTCAATCTCAAAACAATTGGATTTATATAAGTGCTAATATACTACAATAATACTTTTTTAAAGTTAATTGCTAGAATAACATATTCAAAATCATTTTACTAGAATAATACTAATCTTTTGATAAAAATCTTATTAAAAATTCATAATTACAAAATTGCCATTTGTAATTGATTAAAAATTCTACCATAACGTTGGCTTGTATATTTGTTTTGCAGATTTTCTCTTTATTCATGGAAAATTCGTAAATATTTGATGTTTTTTAAAAATAAAATCCGAAATATATATGATGTGGTATTTTTTTTATAACGGTATTTTTTTTATAACGGTATTTTTGTAATTAATTTTTTATCTAAATAATTTTAAAGATAGTTTAGTGATTTGAATTGCTCATCTAATACTAATCTTTTATATGTTATTATAGCAATTAAAATATTTTATAATATTATTCTAGTAATTTTTTTTATATAATGGACATTTTATGTTTGATGAAACAGTTTCCCCCTTCTCATCACATTCAAAGACCACACATGAAACAGCCCATGTTTTGTCTTCTCCATCTCATTCACCAGTTACATTACATCCCTTCGCCTGCTACCACTGTAGATACTTCACCGTCGGTATTGCCTCTCCGTGTTGACTCTTCCTCATTTGGAACACCGGTGAATTCCGTTGACTCTGCAGCGTCTTCCGGGTCCCAAAATGCCACCTGATCCAATCATGCCAGCTGCTCCGCAAGTACAATACCCCATGGCCATATTATCTTGCTTTGGAATTATCAAACCCAATTTCAAGTATTCTCTGGTTGCCACACTTGCTGCTTCAGATTTGTAACTACCACTATGAATCAAGCCCTTAAGGATGATTGATGGCGTGATTCAGGCCCGGCCCTGAGATAAAGCGGATGAAACATATGTTTTAGGCACCAAAAATATATACATTATTAGGAGCATCAAATTTGGTATATGAGTCTTAGTACAGTGGTTAAATGTTTAAAAAAAATTGAAGAGGTGTTGAGTTCGATGCCCCTTAGTTGCTGAAGTTTTATATATACGGGCCAGTACTGGTGTGATTCAATGTCGGATGAGTTTGATGCACAGATCGTTAATCACAGGTGGGATTTGATTCCACCACCATAATCTCCAGTAAACATTATTGGTTGTAAGTGGGTTTATCGCACAAAGTTTAATCATGATGGCTCTGTTCACAGATATAAATCTCGATTAGTATCAAAAGACTAAACAAAATAAGCTGAATTGGACTACAATGAAACTTTCAGTACCGTTATTAAGTCAACCACAAAAATATTAGTACTGGGCATCGTTATTTGTTGTTCATCGAGACTGGTCAATAAGGCAACTAGCGACAACAACGTCTTTTTGGAAAGCACTCTCATCGAGGATGTATATATGCCTCAGCCCCTGGTTATGTAGACAAATATCAACCAGATTATGTATAAATCAAAACAAAGCTCTGCATGGCCTTAAACAGGCCCCTAGAGTGTGGTATATGGAGCTTCGCACGTACCTCTTAAGCTCTTATTGGGTGGGTTCAAGAAATCTGTGGCAGACAGTTCACTGTTCAGTTTAAAGCGTGTTAACTCCTTTGTATACATGTTTATTTATGTTGACGATATTATTTTTACGGGTAGTGACAGCAATCTAGTTCAAGCACCTCTCATGGCTCTCGCAAATAGATTTTTGGTAAAGGATCATGAAGAGCTCTCCTATTTTTTGGGAAATGAATTTAAATGGATACCAACTGGTATACATCTTTCACAATGGCGCTACATACTATATCTCTTAGCTGGAAACAATATGTTTCAAGCCAAATCAATTATAACTCCAATGGCAACCTTGCCTAAGTTAACTTTAAACTCGGGAACGAAGCTACCTGATGCAACTAAGTATCACTGTGTAGTGGGCAGTTTGCAATACTTAGGTTTCACTCAATCTGACATATCAAATGCAGTTAATAGATTATCCCAGTTCATGCACTCTCCGACAATGGATCATTGGCAAGCCATCAAACGCGTGTTAATGTTAGGATAAATGTGTCACATCGGATGCTGGAAGGGATCATGACTAATATATAAAGGATATGGGTCACTCCACTCATTGCCAATTGGTTTTGAGTTGGAAGCCCATAATCTAATATGGTATCAGAGCCCGATCCACACATGTCCATCCCGATCCATAATCGGTCTGACCCAATAGTTGGTCCATCGATCCTTACCCGAACTACCGAGATCTCTGGTTTAAAGAAACCATCATCTCGAGAGAGTGTATTAGGATAAATATGCCACATCGGATGCTGGAAGGGATCATGACTAATATATAAAGGATATGGATCACTTCACTCATTGCCAATTGGTTTTGAATTGGAAGCTCATAATCTAATAGTTAACGTATATAGCTGGAACACAAACCCATTGAAATTTTCTTCACCACGATAACCTTCTATCACTTCATGCTAACTCTGATTGTGAATGGGCTGGTGACATATACGGATTTGCATCTACAAATGCATATGTCATTTATCTTGGCAAACACCCAATCATGAATAAGCTCTCTCCTTACTGAGCTCGAGATCAACATAACCGGTTATCTATTACGATAATATAGGCATAAGATATCTATGTGGTAACCCTGTTTTTTATTCAAGGATGTAGCACATAGCAATGGATAATCATTTGATCCAAAATCATATTCAAGCTGGCCATCGTCTATCAAGAATCAATTACACATTTAGTAGTATGTCTGTCTATTTATGTTACGTGTGTATACTGTAATTGGGATTCTCTAGAATGTTTCAGCTGTATAAAAGTGATTTAAATCATATCAATACAATAATCCACTTTCATAACATATTCTCTATATAGGCCTTGATACACATCAGTCTAATTTCATGAGATAAGAGTCATACATTGGCAATAACCGTGAGATGAGTAAGAAAACAATCCCCGATAAGTGTTGCTGTGAGTTTGGTTAAGCTCCTAACCCACTTCAACGCTTTCAGTTCTGTTTTTGCCCCTCTGGATCGATTTTGGCTGGCTTGGAGTTTGATGCGTCTGGCGAAGGTTCCGGCAACCGAGTATCATTCGTGTAAGGCCGGTGGCCCAATCCTCTTTAATGGGCTGGTTTTTAAAAATAAAATCTCAGTAAAAAATGAGATTGAATCAAACAAAATATATTAGACCATGTGCATTCGTCAATTATGTTTAGAATTGTCTTTAATAATTTATGATTTTAATTTACTTTTTATTTTAAATGTTAGCCAATTATATAAAATAACACTTATATTCAAAGTGTCTTAACATAGTATCTTAGACCATCCACATCCCTCATCCTGTGTTGAGTGTCTTTAAAATTTAAAGTAAATGAAAAAATGAAAATCAGTGTCTTTAATACTTGAACAGTGTATAATTGTATCTTTGTAGAGACACTAAGACACTGGTTGTCTTAAAATTTATTCATATTTTTCTTTAAGACACTCTGTAAAATGTGGGATGAGGATGATCTTAATGAAGACACTTATATCTTCTCTTTTATAATAAGTATCTTTAATTTATATTTAAAAAATGAATTAAGACACTCTTAATTTATGGTCTTAGGGGTAATATACTAATATGTCCATCTCGCCTCAAACCAATTTGCTTCCACAACCTTACTAACATGTGTTTTTGGCATTACATTCTTTTTACACGACACAATTCGTCTACTAAATTTGTATTTAACCATTCTATAATTTTCTCTATCCCACCTTGGTCGTCTCTCTCCACGGCTTCCTTATCTTCTCCTCAAGAAAAGTTTTTGTCATATTCTTCTAACTTTACAGAAAAACCGGAAAAATACTAATAATCATAAATAAATAAAGGGAATTTAGAAAACATATAACCCCACTTACGTACAAGTCTCAAGAATGAACCTAATAATATTATTATTATTATACCATATCATATTCTTTGATCAACACAAAAATCCGTTTTCCCTTTTTTTGATTTTTTTCTTATTTTATTTTTCTTTCTTCAATCATCATGGAGACTCATCTACAGCAGATGAAGAACAGTTCTCAAACATTTTTTGAAAAGCAAAACCCTAAACAAGAAGCTTTACAATCATCATCATCATCACTTTCACCAATCTCATCACCTTCTTCTTCTCCTTCTCATGACTTCTCTTTCACCATATCTCTCCAGCCTTTCTCTTCTTCTTCAAAACACATCAGTTCAAATCTAAGAAACCCAACTAAAACGACATCGTCTTATCAACAAACCGATCCATTCGCAGTTGACTTATCTCCAGCCGATGAGATCTTCTTCCATGGTCATCTTCTCCCTCTCCATCTCCTTTCTCACCTTCCTGTCTCTCCAAGAACTTCCACTAGCTCTTATAATGACGGTTTTACCCTCCCTGTCAAAGATATATTACCTGAAAAGCCCACAAACAACAACAAAGACGACATCAGCAACATCAATACGGAGGTCAAGAACAACACCACCGACGATAAACCAGACGGTGAGAACCGGGTAAAAACCAAACCGGTTAAGTCATTTTCTCTATTCGGTTTATCAAAATGGAAAAAAGGGTTTGAAACTAACGAACAAGTTCAAGAACAAGAACCACAACAACAGAAGAAGAAGCCTCTAAGCTTAGACCTAAGTCATGCTGTCAAAAAGTACATAAGGATGTTGTTTCAAAAGAGAGAAAACGGCAAGCAGTTTAGAAACAGAAGACAAACTTCTTCTTATTCATTCTCTTCCTCTCTAATGGGTCCAAACGGTAACAGCAAAACAATGATTAATGGATCATACAACAAAAGAGATCTGATAAGAAAGAGAAGAGGTGAGTTATTCTCAGCTCCTGCGTCGATGAGAACATCTCCGACGAACAGTGGCCATCTCCGAGTGTCCACGGCAGGACTCTCGTCAAGCTCAGCGTCCACATCATCATCTTCTAGTGATAGTACTATGGAAGAGTTACAAGCTGCAATTCAAGCGGCCATTGCTCATTGCAAGAACTCAAGCGCCATTGATCGTGATGATAAGGTGAAGGATTCTTGATTTGGTTTTTCTTTTGTCCTTAATATCTTTGTACTTTCTTGTCAGAAGAAGAAAAAAAAAGTGTTTAGTCTGTGACGTGCAATTTAAAAATTACAGTATAGGTAAATTATTTACTTCGTGTATAGAAAAAGGAGTTATTGTTCCTATACTATATGTCTCTCCATAATTCATTTATGATGATAAAAAATAATAAAAGAGAATTATTTTAAAGAAAAGATTGGAAACTTTGTTAGAATAATAGAAAGATAACTACAAGTCCAGGCTGGGTTTTATTGTTTGTTTCCACAAATTGGAGATGGACAAAAGTTCAGAAAATGAGTGGAGTTTCATTTTGAAAAGCGAAAAAAGTTAGATGGGTTTGAGATCGTCTATTTTCTTAGTTTAGTTAAACTCGAGGTAATGTCCATTTCGTTTCATTGTCTAGAGCAACCTCGATCTACCAAAATATAACGTATGTCTTATATTAAATATTGTTTAAGGTTTTCCATATATATATATATATATTAAAAATTAGACTTTATTATTACATCTAGTTAATGTTTATATGATTTAATATTTTTGGTTGATAAATTGAAATTATAGAGATAAAACATTTATTATGAAACAAATGTTAACTTTTAAAATCAGTTTATATACAAAAAGAGTACTATTAGTTTTGCGCATACTCGTTGCCTTAGTGATAATTGTGGATTTCGATGACCAAAATATGTTTGATTTGTAGGTGTTAGTTCATTGATAGGTTTCGACAACCATGTTACTAACATTTAAATTCTTGAAACTTTGAAAGTTTGAAAATTTACTCGCTAGTCAACGAAAATATGTTTTCTGAAATATATTGTTGAGCCATCGACGACGGCTAGGCAAAGTATCTCAGATATTAAATTCGACTGATTATACACTATGATCCGATTTAAAAAAAAAAATCTAAATACATGCAAGTTTACGAAGCAAAAAAAGAATATTAAATCCTAAAATTTCTTAGAAATGGAACAAATTACAAATACAATGGATATGTATTCATACCGCCCCATATGTAATACACAAGTATATATAGTTATTATATCTATCATCTTTGTGTAAGTTTTTATGAATATCTGATCATCAAATTAATTAAATAATAAAATAAAATATAACAAATTAAGAAGATTTTTTAATTGAAATATTTCCATTTGTTGGATTCAATTTCGATTTTTCCATAAGACTTTTCTTAAAAATATTTACTGTAATTCTCTTACAACTTGATTAGATATCTGAAAATACTTAATATTTTAGTGAATATTCAGACACCGAATACTGAACGAGTTTACACTTTACAGAATGAACAAGTAGGGAAAATTAGAAGAAAAAAACAAACTTCTATCAGTTTTTATAACTAATTAACATTTAAAAAAATTGGTGAATTAATCTTTTTCAAGTTAAAGGATTGAATTTTTTTTTATTTCCTTTGCAAACATAACATAAGGCAAAGAATTTTTGTAGTTTAAAAATGTTGACTAGCTTTTATTGTAACAAAATCTTATTCCATCAATTTGCATTTTCCTAGCAACCAAGCAGCTTGAAAATGCCATCATCTCCTTACTTGACTTTCCAGATTACAAGAAAAACAGTTGGAAACTGACTGCCAGATCTGTCGAATTGCTGTCATAAAGAACTGTTTACGACAGATTTCCAACAGATACATCTGTCGGTTATAACTTGTTGGAAAACAAAAATCTATCAGAAATTTGTCTCAAATTTTGACCAATTTTCCGATAGACTTCCGAGAATGACATATTTAACGACATTCAGATGGGATGCATCATTTGTAATACCGTCAGACATATGCTATATATCGATGGATTTCCGACGAATTTCCGACATATGAAAATCCAAGGGGACTCTGATAGAAATTTCAAACGGCTTATCCGACAGACTTCTGATGTACTAATAACCAACAGATTTCCGCCATACATATTTCTGATGGATTTTTAATTGGGCGTGTTTTTGACGGATTACCGACGGTGATATAAAAGTTTTTTATATTAACATTTTAAACCTATATATAATTATTATAAATATATTAAAATAAAACATAAAATGTTTTTAAAACATGAAAATAGAAAACTCAAAATCTAGTTGTGTGGGAGCGGAGGCGGAAATGTGTTTTGCAAAAACTATGCATCCATCCATTCCTACATCATCTTCATGCGCACATTTTCTGCAAGCTGTTTATCTTCTAAGGTTCATCTTCTAAGGTTTGCACTTTATCTTTCAAAAGGTCAATCTCAACAATCTTTTCCTGGAGTGGTTGACGGTTTTTCGCTAATGCTTGTTGAACTTTTGGGTCAGGAGCTCCATAGCGTGAAGAAGCAAAAGATGGAGAAGAATAGTATTCATGTGGAAAACCAAAATGCAACATTTGTCTTTTGGAGTCGCCTACGAAACAAAAACAAGAAAATTATTAGAAATCAAAACTTAGTAAAAGAAACTAAAAAGGTTATTTAATTAACTCATATTTACTGTAGTTGTCAATGGACAGAACAGGAGATGTCCAAAGATCCGAGAAAATATATTCTAGTGACCGAGTAGAGGAGATAGATGTTTCAGAAAATAGAAGCTTTTGGCTTTTATTTGTAAGACAGCCACTACAAGAGTAATGTTTTGAAAGAGATTGTGAGATAGGTAATGAAAATTGTGAAACTATAGTGTTGAAAATAGAAGCTGCGGTATGTTGAAGACGTGAATGCTACTCGGAGAGAGTAGCCTTCACACCTGGAGAAGCAAAGAAAGATGTTGGAGATTTGTTGAACAGCAGCCACTCATATAAAAAAAAATTAGCGGTTACGGGTAATCCGCGGGTAACCCGCTAAGTGATGCGGGGCGGATGCGGATTACGTTTTGAATATTTGCGAGTCAGGCGGGTAAAAAAATTTTGTTAAAATTTTTTGAAAACCCGCGGCGGGACGGGTCAGCAGGTCGCGGGTTGATCCGCTTGACAGGTCTAATGTACCATACAAATATGAAGCAAGCTCGTACCATCAAGGAGAGTGAGTATACACCTGTCCACTCCACATAAGCTAGTTAGTGGGTGATAGTTTGGTAACATTTGTCATATTGACATTTATCTGAAGCAGTTGCAACGATTGGAGTTTCAGTACTCATAGTGATAGAAAGATCAAAGCAAAAGGAAAACAGAGTATGAAGGGAGAGATAAAGAAAAACAGAGGGAGGCGGGATGAGAAGAAAAGGAGGCGATACCATTAAGAATATGTGGAATATATTGATTTCCATTATGTATACGAGGATACATTTATACAGAGTTTACAAGTATTGAAAAAGAAAGCAATATACACAGTTAATGATAATTGATAGAGAGAGATCAAATCTCAATCAATATATACGAGTATCTCTGTTATTAATTATATGAATGTTATATTTACTTTGATACAATTTCATCTTTGTATGGTTACTGTGTCCATTTTTTTACACTTACCACACTCTGGATCAACATTTAGAAAAGTTTTCGGTATTTTAACTTACAATTCTATTCTTACATTGTTTTTTAAGTTGGTTCTCTATGTCACTCTCGGAGCTATTAGATGTTTAAGCTCTGATTTAGACAAATTTTCTTCACCTTTCCAGTTCTTTTATGTGTAGGAATGTAAACATTACATTAGAAGATGTCAAATCAGAGATCCATGTTGTAACAAAAGCTGATTGCAATTTTCGTCTCATTGAGTTTTTGATGTTCGATTGTTGTTACAAATTTTATATTTATTGTACCGTTCAATAGTGTATAAGCTTAATTTGTCTTATGGTAGACACAAGTCACCTTAATAGAATGGGGAGATAACTCAAGTGTCATATTTGGTAAATCGAGTCTCATTATGCTCATGATTCTGGGAGAATAACTTAAATGTCGGTCCTAACAATTTTAAATCTTATAATTGCAGCTTGAGGGTACCAAACCTGCATAATATCAATATGTTGAATTGATATCCACATTTTATGTAGGCTTAACAAAAAGTTTAAATCTCAAACTTCAAGTTCTAGTTTTATGTGAAATCAGATATACCGTTTACATACCGTTTTATGTGAAATCAGAAATCAAAAATCAGACATACCATTTTATGAAAAATCTCAAACAAAAAAATTATGCTGACGTGGATGTCACGTTTGACATGACATGGATGACATGTTAAATACCTCCTGACATTGATGTCAGTTTACATTAATTTTTAAGAATCTTCTATTTTTCTTAATTTCAAAATTTTATCAAGTTTTATAGATTTATATATATATATATATCGATATATACAAATATGATTTCATTTTGATACCACATATAAATTTACTTTGTTTTATTTTAAACACAATTAATAATTATTAATAAAATGATATCATTTTAAATTTTAAATGTATACATTATTGTGACAAATCCATCATTTTATTTTTCTTTTCTCTCTTTAATAGCCTGTTCTTCTAAATTGAACCGTCCTTTATTTTCTTTTCAATTTTCTTTTAATTTAATTGCGTATTTCAAATAAAACAATCTAATTCAATATGTGGTATCAAACTGCGATCACATTTTTATAGATAAATATAGATGTAAATCTATAAAACTTGATAAAATTTTGAAATTAAGAAAAATAGAGAAGATTCTTTAAAAAAATATATGTACATGAAGCATCCATGTCATCATGATTTATCGGTCCAGTATTGTTGTGTTTGAGTTTGCACAATACTGAAATTTTAAGGTTTAAGATTTAAATTATTAGTTGATGGAAATATTTTTAAGCCTGATATATCGGGTTTGTAAGATTTCAACATGATAATGTTGAGTCTGTTCAATTATGCAGTTTCACTTTCGTGCAACCATGTTTTTTTGCAATAACTATTTTTACCTTTTTGTATAATTTAATAAACTGTGTTTAAGTATTAAAATTTTCAAAAACAAAAGTATTAACACATGTATGTCTTTTATTGATTCCAGTGAATGTATATTGAAATCCATCGTAGAGATACTTCTCATGCTTTTTAAATTGATGTAATTGCCTCTTTTTTAGTTTGTAACATTTTAGAGAATCGAGGTACTCCTCATATGGATTGCTTGGTGTGCATTTACAAGAATATGGAAGATGCTTCTATGGTCAACTTATTTGATTTTTTTGTAGATTTTATAGAAACATTTAACTATGTAGCTGTTTATGCATTTGTTTCATACATAATCTGTTTTGATCCATTTGGATTCGCAGAACCTCTGCATATAAGTATTTGGTTTTCAAGCTATTTATATGAATTTCCGATGATGGATACAAGTGATGGTCTTGAAATCTCTGATGTTGGAGAAAGTGAATGTTTTAAATTTGTTTGTTTGTACATTTTCAGTTGATTCAAGACTCAATTGATTCGAATGTAACGTCTACAATGTTGAAGCTAATTATTTCTTGTTTATTTCAAGTTCTAACAGAGCCTCTACTGAGGCTGTTGACGACATTGATATAAATAAAGAAATGAGTGGCAGTATTTTTCGAAAACCTAAGACCAAAATCAATCATAGTCACAGCCAAGGTAAGTCTATAAGTAATGTTTTCTTCCCTATCAACATTTTGTAGTTTCTTTTAAGGAAAATCTTGCAGAATGAGAACACATCAAGTATAATGGTGAATTCTCAAAATTGAGTGTCCTCTTCCTTAAAATATTATTTCAGAGTCACACTAGAACAAATGATGAAACAGAATTAAGTTACTTGAGGAACCTAGTTAATTATCTAAAAGACGAAATAAGGAAATTGCATGATGTTATCAAAAGATCAACTGATATACCAAGTCAACAGAATTCAGAAGAACATAAGAGAGAGAGATTGGGAAGATGAAAAGGGACTAGTAGTGTTTGTCTAAGAATTGATATTGTGTAAGACTTCATATGTATATTTATGTTGTTTTATGCAACAGAAAAGTTTCATGAATGTTTTGGACAATTTGTTCAGCATATAAATAATATAGAAAACTAATATATTATACAAAATACGATCCTAATAAACCAAATAAAACAGCACATATAAAATAGCATAATTGAAATAAATAAAAAACATTATACATGTGCCGCTACAATGTATATTAAAGTATTCACGTAAACCTACGATAGCTTACTCGATGTCTTAGCTTAATCACATATTCTTGTAGTGCATAAGTATGTTTGGTATAGACTCTTATTTCTTACATAGCTTTGTATTACTTATAGTCCATTCAGTTCGTTTACTTTAAATTAGTGAGAAATTCTTAATATAACTCTTGAAGATCAATGAGAAGACTTCACATTTATATGATCAATGCATACAAAACAGAAACAAACAACATCGTTATTGAAACAGATAGAGAATGGCAAATGTGAGCAAGAGAGGCAGAGCGCGGCGTGGAATTGTGAACGTTCGTTTGTCCGGAGTTTTTGTCAGTGGGAGAAACAGGTGAAGGGAGAATCATCTGCGGTGGTGCAGGTAAGATTTGTCTTGTTGGAGCTGCGGCTGGTGGGAGACGTGGTGTTGGTGACTGTGGAGCCAACGAAGTCTAGAAGATGTAACAAAATTAAGTCATGGTTTTGTGTTGACAAATATCGAAATAGGAGGTTAGATCATAGTGCATATATTCAATTTACATCACCTTAGATCAGCATTATATATATCATTGTTCAATTCAAATCTTTAAAAAAAATTTCCAATTAATGACTTTAGTTACTTAATGTTACTCTCTCTTTCATTTTAAATGTTGTTTTAGCTTCTTTTTTTCATATTAAGTGTTGTTTTATGTTTTCAATAAAGATGTTTGTAAAATTTCCAAGTTTGTCCCTATTATTTTAAAATTTTGACCAATGAAATAAAATCAATAAACATTAATTAAGGGTAAAAGAGAAAAATCAATTATTTTCTTATAAAAACTTAAACTACACTTAAAATATAACTTATACTTCAACTTTTGATCATATTATTTTCTCACTTTTATAAAAATAACAGATATTTTAAAACTGAGAAAACAATCCAATCAAAAGTTCAAGTTCAAGTTCAAAAATAAGACAAAATAATTATTTAGTTCATATCAACATATGAACGTTTATAATCATCACCTATATGGAAGTTAAACTTATCAGTTCATATGTATGTACTTAAAAATTGAAATATATACAGAAACGGAACCTATGATTTTAGGCAATCATGTCGACGTCACCCGAGCGTGTAGCGCTTATAATGCTTTATAAAAAGTAATATTAAAATTCTATTTTTCAATAATTTTTTATTAGGTATAGTTTTGGTTCGCAACTTGTTGAATTCAATTGAAGATTTCTATTAGTCACTCACATCATTATCTTGCAATGAAAAAACTTACTTGGTTATTATTAGTAGTTCTGGTGAGTCCAATATCATAAGTCATGGTTAGATCAGGTCGGAACAACCCGAAGGCGCGTTCAGAACCTTTACCGGGTTTGAGATTCTCGTCGTACAATGCGAACAAGTATGTATCGATAACTTTCCCAGGCATCAACGGTGTCCCGGCCATGGATTTCAAATGAGCAATGAGGTTTTTATTGTAAGCTTTAGCGTTCTCAATGGTTGCACCAGCTTCATTTGAATCTCCTTTGTAAGGCCATCCAGTTTCAGCGACCATTATTTCTACGTCTTTGAACCCCATTGAACTCAAAGCTGAATGCACCGCATCAACCTACACAAAACCAAAATTTACAACTCTGTTAACTCCTTAACCAAAATTTTAAAACCTTATAAAATCCAAAATATTAATAAAAAAAAGATTCTACTACAATATAATCTCGTTACATATTTAAATTATATTGTAGACGAAATTTTATGAATCAATTACTTATTGAGTTTAGCACGATCTCTTAAGTATTTTTTTTTTATTTTCTGAATTTATTCTATAAACTCAGCTCCTCTGTATACCCAAAAAAAAAAAAAAAAAAC
The DNA here is from genome assembly GCA_963854855.1 of Nasturtium officinale. Classification (NCBI taxonomy): domain Eukaryota; kingdom Viridiplantae; phylum Streptophyta; class Magnoliopsida; order Brassicales; family Brassicaceae; genus Nasturtium; species Nasturtium officinale. The sequence goes on from OY978506.1 coordinate 2,418,565, forward strand.
TCATCTCCTGTAAATTGGGGTACCAATTGTAGCGTAATTTTGATTTGGATAAAAAAAAAATTACTTATTGAGCTATTTTGAATTGGAAAGATGTTTGAATCTTTTGTTTTGTTCGAGAAATAAAAAAAAAGAGTTATTGTGAAAATACATTAACTTAATGAGACCAGATCTTTTGTTTTAAAAGACACAACTTTTGTTTTCTTTTTGGTTTAAAAAAGACACAAGTTAGAGCAAACGTGTAAAGCTAAACCATAAAATAAAAAGTAAAGAAGTGGAGTAGAACCTGAGCATCGAACATGTTCACATACTTGATGTTACTATTAGCATCAACACGACCAGGATTAGCCTGAAACAAACAATAAGCCAACGTATCCGGTCTCGGATCATCTTGGTAAGCGAAAAACGGGTACGGGTTAATCGCAAAAGGCGACCCGGTTTCACTATTAAACTCTAACAATCCCTTCAATATATCAGCATGCTCTGGTTTAAATATCCCGGTCGAAGGAGGATCTGAACGAGCCAAAACCGACATTACATGTACCGTCGTAACCTTAATTTTCCCGCCACCAAGCGACACGGCGTCAAGGGCATTTTGGACATTTTTCATCGCCGGAAGAAGTTGTGACATGAGATTAATGTCACCAAAAGTTGTAACTTCATTCCCAACGGCTATAAGAATGATCTTGCTTGCTGGATAATAAGGAACAACGTTGGTTTCAACCCATGTTTTGGCAAAACCCGGGTCGGATGCTAAACCGGGTACGTCACCGTTTGATGCTCCAATGACGATTTCGATTCCTGTGTTTGCTAGGGCTTTGATTATACCCGGGTCGGATCCGTAAAGTCGGACTTTTTGGATAGTTGTTGATTGAAGAAGCTTTACGGAAGCTAACGGTGGTGGAAGATTGTCGGCGACTAGGCCGTAGTTTACTCCGATGAACGGTTGAGATTCTGTTTTTGATAGATATATAAAAGAATTAGTTTAATAAATAAAAACGATGAAATTGTAAATGGGTTTTTGAAAATAAACTTACTTGTTAGATTTAGACATGAGAAGAAGAGTAAGATCAATGAATAAAGAGAAGCTGCCATGGCTGGACTTGTTGCTCTGTTTTGTTTTTGTTCGTTTGTATTTTAATTCTCTCTGACGTAATTTATTACAAAGAACTATCGAGTAGAGTTGGGTAATCTATAGATATAGATGTAGAAAACGACCGACGCTGTAAAAGTTAAATGTAAAATTTTCAGATTTTAAATCGTTAAAAGACATGAATAGTTGAGTACTCTCTTTTTTGGTTTTGACAATTGTCTTCTTTATTTTGTTCTTGGTTTGGACAGATGTCAGTTCTGATGTAAAAGAATTAAAATAATCTGAAATACAGAAGTTTTTTTATAATATAAATACATGAAGCTTTTTTGTTACATCATTCTCTGTATAATTCAAACTCAACCAAATTTAACCACTAAAAAACTTATTTGAGCTTACCTAGGTAAGTGTATAACATAATCACAATTAAATTGCAACTAATTTCCATTCTGAGGTCTAAGTAAAAGTTTATTGCTATTAGATTATGCAAGGGCGAATCCAGGTGAGACTAAAATGTGTCATATGCACCATCTTAAATTATAAAATTCAATTATGCACCCTTATTTCAATAGTATAACTTGGTTAAGATGGTTAAAAATTTTGTTTAAAAATAAATATGGTTAAAATTTCCGTTTTAACACCCCCAAACCTGAGTTCAAATCCTTTTCTCTTCTTTTTAATAAATATGTAATTCAGTTTTGTTAATTGTAAATATTTGACTCTGGTAAAGAAAAGTTCTGGATCTTCTCAACTCAGGACAAATATCACATCTACATTCGATTTTATTTTGCTGATATATATTCTGATCAGTGGGTTTTAATTTTGTGTTTTATAACTTTTATCTATAGTGGGCTTGTGGAAACTTTTATGAAAATTTTTGTCCACCTTCAAATTTAGCAAGGTGTTTGGTCGAAACATGGAAATCCTATATTTTAATCCAGTTAATATATACCCAATAAAGAAAAATATACATCACGGCAAATGTATAAGTACGTGCTACAAGGCATTTAATAAGAGACTCTAAAGTGTGGTTTAGTTAATTAGTTGCATGGAAAAGTGAGACAGAGTTATATAACAAATTAATAAATGGATTTTCCCACTCTCAATGAAAAGATTCATCACATAATAAACTTGTTTACGTAATTGACGCTTTTTGTTAACAAGATTTTGCTTCTCTACTAAGAAATGGAGCAATGCCGCTAAGATGGTGGAGAAGGAGAGCAAGGAATTAGACATTCCAACATCCACTTCAAAGATGGAAAAAGAATAATAAAGAAGAAGATGAAGTCGCTTTTGCTGTGGCCTAAGGAAAAGATAAAGCATGTTTAAACTATTGTTTTTTTCCATAAAAAGACAGGGGAAATTATTAAAACAAAAGCACTAAAGGCCTAACATTTGAACCACAGTTTTTCAAAACTCTTTCATTTGGACGTGACTTTCAGGAACTGTTAACGGATAGTAACATTCTATTTTGAACAAAATGGTAGATGGTTTTCGTGTAATACTCTGTCCCAAGACTCAATTTAGTTGACTTAATAGTTAAGAATTAAACTGTAGTGAATAGTGTAAGTGTAACATCCGTGATTCAAAATCGGAAAGTCGAATTTAATTATTTTTGAATTAAAGATTTGAATTTTCAGATTTATTTTTAAACTATGGGGTGTTCAAAAGAGTATCAAAATTTTTAGGTTATTTCTGTTAAGTCGTTTGGCTGGGTTAAATTTAGACGATAAAAGTTATAGAACTACTTCGTAGAGATCACAAAGTCAAAGGTTACTTACAATTTTCAAGAATTTGAGGAATCTCTCACGCCCAAATCATCCTTATATATCTTCGCCTAGACTCCATCTTCCAAAAACGATCAGTTCCCCAAATCAAACCTATAGTTTTATCCAAATTACCCAAATTAAACCGAAACTCAATCGTTTTATATGTTTTATCCGAATTATCCAATCGTTCTATATGTTTTATCTAAATTACCCAAACTAAACTCGATCGATTACCCAAAATAAACTAATACTATATATATTATGTATATTTTATATATTTATTAATTTCAAAAAGTTATCAAAAATATAAATATGCTAAATACTCAAAAGTATGTATTTCGTTATATTTGTTTTATATTTATAGAAAGATATTTCCATATTTAACAAAAATTGAACCAATTTTTATTAAAATTAAACTAATTTTTATTTAAATTGAACAGTTTTTTTGTTTAGTTTTAACCTTAAAACCGAATTGAAGCCGATCTAAACCTGCAACTACCCGAATCAAATAGTTATAAAATTTAAACGGGTAAGAAACTCTTTTAACCAAATTATCTAAATCCAAAAAATCCGAATCACATGGTGTATTCCGTTTTTTGCTAAATATACATATAATAATTTATAAAAAAATAAGATCAAATAAAGTTGAAAGGGATTTATAATTATTTTAATATATTTATTGATTTAAATTAATTAGATTGATTTCAGGAAATTTGAAATAACTGTTAATTTCCATATATTATTGTTTGGATGTATGGATTAGGGAAATGGTGTTTGGACACAATCAATTATAATAGTATATGGATGCTGATTGGAGACATATGTGTTATTGAAAAAACGCTGGAATGCCGCAATGCATTTCTCTCCTCTAAGACCTATATATATATATATATATATATATATATGAAAATTAATAAATTGAATTATATAAAATATAAAAACTATTTTTATATTTTAAGGGCCTGATTTTATTTTGTCAAGAAACCTGCTATTACATGACTGGTACTAAAGTGTATGATGTAGTTCATCTGCATCATGACTATGTAGAATCTAGTCCACCTTGATGTTAAAAAAAACCGGTACTAAAGTGCATGTTGTAGGTCAATTTAGGCTGGGGTGGGGATTTTGGATATGAAAAATTTAACAAAACAGAAGCTTAGATTTAACATTTAACATTGACAGTATTGCATATATTATATAAGGCTGTGAATTATTCTTCAAAAATAAACGGTTAAATTAACCAAATGGTGGGGATACAATGATTGAAGATTCACTCTAAATGTTTTCTTAGGTAGAGTTTGAGACTTTCTACTTCGATTTTAATCATTCTGTGTTGGAACCCAATTTTAGATAAATGATTTTGGTCATGAGCAATACAACTTATTGTATAAAATTGTTAAAATTGATGTTAGTTTGAATAAAATATATAGGTTTTTAAGTGACTATCTTATAAAAATTATAAAACTTAAAAGATATTAGAAGTTAGATAGCTAAATGAAGATCTAACCATAATGATGTAACCGTAATGATTGAGATTATAATAACATATCAAAGTATAATAGTTGAGATTATAATGCTCATCTCTGGTCGCTATAAACAACATTAATTTTCGTTTGATAACAAGTAAAATGGTTGTGTTGATAACAAAAACCATCCGTCACTCTTTTTTTCTTCTCATATCTGGTTTTTCATTTGAGAGTATAACATAGAAAAATATTTATTAAATTATTTTCTTAGGTTATGAAAAACATAATAGTTGCAGTTGTATTTTGAGATTCAGAACTTCATCAAACTGTCACTCTACTGAATGTTTTCAGAATTAAGGAAATAGTGACTCGGCTCTAGAGATCTCATTCCTAATTCTTCTATTGATATTATTTTCTATTTAATCAAATTTACAATTTATTGTATAAAAATAGCTTTCATACCTTCTACACCACCCATAAAAAAAATTTACCGACAAAAAAACTCAGATAAGTATGGGCTCAGGGAATTAGTCTGGCCTTTGGTTGTTTCTTGCTTCAAACATATGCCAAATCTATCATATTCTTTACACTAGTAACAATTTAGAGAAGATCATGCCTAATTAACTATTAAAATTATATGAATAGAAAATATTTTCACACTAATTGAAAACAAAAACATGTATGAACATCTCTACCAGTAGATTCAGTCCAAAAAACATAAAGAAAATTCATTAAAATTTTCCAAACATAAAACCATCGTAACAGAAGTGAAAATTCATTACATAAATCAAAATATTCAAATAACTAACAACCATTAGATTACCTATTTACAGTGCTGTTTTCTGATGAAGCACCATTGTAAATTTGTAATCATAAATCATGAGGTTGTTTATCCGATGACTATATGCACTAAGATATACCTTTTCTTCATATGTTCCATATTATAAGCCAGAACATAAATAGTCATTGGGTTTAACTATTAAAAAAGAAAATAAAAGAAAATATCCGCATTTAGAATATTGAATCTTCTACTTCGACCTCTTCATTCATTCCTTTACTGCATTAAGGGGCGTTATATTTTATCATTCGAGTAATTGAATAAAATAGATTATAAAGTATGACATTGTTACCATTACTTCAGTGTGTTGAAAAAACATTGACACATAAAAAACTTCTTCTTCTACATCAAATCTTTCATTCAATATCTTGTTGTATCATGGGTTAAATCATGACTAAAAATCATGTATAATACGATTGTCTTGTTTCTCATGTATTGTATATAATGATAGCTGTTCTTTGTCATTTTAAATCTCCAATAATATAACTAAAAATTAAATGACTGTTGTTTCAATGTAATTACATATTCAACACTTTTTATTTTCCTTTTGTTTTGTAGTCACATGTATTAATTTTCATTCGAGACTTTTTCTTTCATTTTTTTCTTGTAGTCATATCAATTGATTGTTATATCTAAAATAATGAACACTGTTCTTAAGAATTTTCAACTATAAAAATTGTGATACATGTGTGTTGCCTATTTAATGGCACTGATTAAAATAATACTGGTTTAGCTATTTGTAGATTTAATTGAAAGATAAAACTTAATAGAAAAAGAAGAATATTATCTTGAGCGATGGAAGTGACTGGATGAACGATGACAAATCTACATGATTATCAACACAAATCTACATGATTATCAACACAAATCTACATGATTATCAACACCATAAACCTTTGCATTGATCATTGCAATTTTTGAATGGAATCTTATTTGGATTAATATCAATGAAGCTCTTATAATTTAGCAGCCTAGAAAAGTATAATTGGTAAGATATGTTTTTATAATGTTATATAGAAGATATTAGACATTGTTAAAATAAACTACATTAATGATATATTTAAAAAATATTTTATGGAAAGTTAATAACAATAATTTATATTTAAAATATATTTATTTAATATTTATATCATCTAAGTATCAATTTACATTTTATAAAAATTATTTAAATTCTTATAATATTTTAAAATAATTAATGTTGAAGATGACTCTAGGTATTAAATAGCTTTGGACTGATATGAGACATCTACACTTTTTAATTAATGTAATTTTACTTACCAATAAATTTATCTTTTTATGAGATCATGATTTATAGCTGATTTTTTTTGTATATGTTTAATATTTAATGATTAGTGGTCTTTGGACGCATTGATATAACTACTTTTTTTTTAAATTATCTTTTAGTAATGTTTAGATATAGAGATTGGGCTTAGTTAAATAATTTGTGTGATTGAGAAATGAGCCTTAATTGTCAGGTTGAGTTAACGGAGAAAACAAGAAATATGCCCACTAAGTCACCTCGTTATCTCAGAATCCCTTAAAATCAAGTTCATGGAGATTGTGGCTTCATCATATCACTGACTTCTCCTTCGTATGGGGCTGACTTGTTTTTAATCATTGGTTGAAAAAAATCTTGATATAAAGAAGAGCATCTTCTCAGTTTTGAGATCAACGATTACACAAAAAATCAGAAACAAAAATCTCAGCACTCTCTCTAAAGTAAGTCAATTCGACAGTATTGTAAAGTAATAGATTGATTAGAGTTAATTTTAGGGGGATTTTCGAAATCAATTGATAGTGGATTGTTTCATGTGACTTTGGAATTCAGATTTCCATCACAGTGCTTGTGATTCAAAGAGTTAACGAAAGAGTTTTTCTTATCTCGGCTCCACTTGTTTCTTCCCATAACCATTTATGTTCTTTATTTTCAATGTATTCCGTAGTGTAGCCATTTGAGAGCTCCTTCAGTTATTGGTATGGATTTGTATAGTTTTTATCCTACTGTTAATACCTAATATACAAAAAGATGAGTCAAGAGTGAGATCACCGTTACTGGTAATTATAGAGCTTGATGAGATTATGCTCTTATGGCATAATGTCGGGATCTAAAAACTGATTATTAATTTGAAAAAGGAGTAAAATCACCTTTAATCCTGTTGATTAGTAAAGTTGTTAAATTCACAATGTGATCATCTTTTAGTCTTTATGATTCCGATTTTTGAATGCTAAATGTAGAGATTAAGCACTGATGAAAAAAAAAAAATCTTTTTTTGTTGGTTTTCTTAAAATGTTAGAGCATGAAACTTCTTTTCTATTGGTTGCTTGATCTTTTGATTTGGTAGTTGTGTTTTGTTTATTAACTGTTTTGTTTTGGTGCAAGGGGAATCATTATTGTGAAACTGCACCAAGGACAATAATTGATTCTTAGAGCGATCGTGAGGAAAGGAATTGGAAAAGATCTAGCAAAATGGTATCCATCAGATACTATTACGCTTATGTATGTGCCTAACATTATTATCAATGAATATATGATGGAACTTTGACAAACCAGGAAAATTGACTTGATTGAGAGCAGTCCAACCATTTTTTTTTTTTGCATGGACCCAGTCACTAGATAGTTTAGTTTCGTTGTTCAAGAAAAGAATTACTTCTTTGCAAGTTTATAGTTTTGAGACTCCAATATGATTTTTCATACTTTTTTTGGCTGCCATGCTCGAGTATATGATATGGATGTATGCATTTTCTCTAGCTTTTTAGTGAGTTTTAGCTCATTTGTTTGCTTATCTTTCTGTTCTAATTTGCTCTTAGTGCCAAGTTATCCCATATTTTTCAGGTTAATCACTTCAGTCATCCGAATTAACAAACAAAAACTGCTAGATTTTGGTACCAAATTGAACTAAGTACCAAGTTATCTCATTTCATATTCAGTCAATTGTTTCAAAATTTTAATTATAATATTTTACTTCATACTTTTTATGGTTTTGTGGCTGTTCCAGAAGGGTACACATAAGACGAAGAAGTGATCAAGAAATCAGAAGCCATGGGGAAACTGGGACTCATTGAAATCCATTCGAAAGATGACAGTTTCGGATTCTCTACTGAATCAACAGGTGCATTGAAGGCTTCACAGCTAGTAGTTAAAGCCATATATATCCTGAAGCAGAAGCTTGATGTAGTTCATCTCTCAGATGACACTGTTGAAGCCAGGGGCAGCTTGATATTTGTATGTTGATATATTTGAGAATCAATAAAGTTGAGCTATTTTATAATGGCTATAGTCCTTTGATATATCAGAATTATTCATAATTATATGGTTTTAAGAAGATTGTTGTTAATTTAAAAATATATACTATGACGTTCCACCAGTCTGAATATCTGAATATGAGTTTTTAAGAAGATTAATAAATTGATGATTTGTACTAGACACTTCACCAGATGCAATAAATTGTTCATAACATTAACAAAAACCTCAGGACAAAAAGAAGTAATTGGAGAGTCATATACAAGAAGTTAAGGGGTATTATTATATAAGATGTTAAGGGGCATTTATTGGTTGTGGTTTAGTGGTTTCAGCAACATTTATGTGTCTTTCAGAGTATTATTTGAATTGAAATATCTTAATCTTAAGGTATGATATAAGTTTTATGGAAATAACTATTCGGGTGCATATGGAATCAAAATATCACATAAAAAGTGCAAATACTGATTTAAGTTAATTGAAGATTTAATGGAAAAAACAAATGATAGAATTCTTTGTTATCTAAAATAAAAAGTACGATATAATATTAAAACAGATAAACTTAATTTTAAAATATAAATTTAATCTTAAAAGTTTATTTAGTTTGAAAATATAAGTTCTTATATTATTTGATTTATTATGTTATACATTATATATATACATATACATAGTTTTATTGTAAAACTGCTTAAATCGCTTTGGCCCAAATTACTAGGATCGATCTGTATAGTGTTGATCCTACTGTTACTCATATGAATTGTATAGTGTTGATCCTTCTCTTACTCCCTACTGTACAGAAAAGATGAGCCAAAATTGAGATCACCATTTCTAAACAAAAGCAACACATTTTTTTAACTAAAATCAGTTTTTAGATGTCAACATTGGAGTTATTGTCTCTAATTACACAAATTTAATCAGTACAATTATTAGTCAAATGTACTGATATACTCGCACCAGTTATATCAGGTTATATGAAATTATACCAAGTTGTACCAGTATAACTATTATATATTATACAGTCACGAAATATTTAACAGTAATCTGGACAAATCTGATTCATGGTTCTTGGATTATATATCTAGGACTCTACTATATTTCTGTCCATTGATTCCAAGTCTTTGTTCACACAAGGCAAAAAATTAAAAGAAAAGAAAAAACATTTTGTCAGACAAGACATTAACGAAGTGGATTAATGTCTGAAAATAATAATCACCTAAAAAAGAGCACTCACTTATCACTTATGTCCCAGAAAGTTTAAGAATAACAGCTATATGCATATAAGATCTCTGGTGATCTCCTCCATGAGTCCTCTGAAAACTTCCCTCTCTATGTCTCTCATAACATCATCTTTCTCAATGAAGGCAAGCATTGAATCGTTCCAACCCATATCCCACATTGAGTTCAAGTTTGGGTCTTTATGATAAACATCTCTTTCCAACACATAGTCTTCAATATGTGATCCAGTGTAGCTGTCCCTACTATAAGCTCTCAGCTTCTCCAACTCTTTGCTTAATTGTTTAACAAGATTGTCCAATGAGTATACTTTAGAGGAACTGATTGGTACCTTAACAAAAGGATGAACACTTAACTCTTGAAATCTTCCTTTTCGTTTCATTAGCTCGAAACCGCAATCTAGGATTAGGTTCTTGTCTTCTTGATAGTAGTTGTTACCACCGGATGAGTCGTGAATGACATTGAGAGGAATGTTGAATTTGAAAAGTGCATCTGCTGTGTTTAGAAATAGTTGGCTTTTCAAAAATATCTTCTTGAGGTTTTTTTCATTTTCAGATAATGTCTCTTTAGTTTCTAGTTTTCGGTGTTTTTGTTGATTCTTGAACAAGGATAAGCGAGCTTCAACCTCCCCTTTTGTTCCTGAAAATAATTGTTCCATTATTTCAAAACATTATAGTTGACTTGTGGTTCAATCATGAGCAATAGTATATGGCTTATAAGCCTTAGATATGTTATGACAATGTGATTTCAAGCATTGAGGTTTTATTGGTATATGCTTCAGAGATTAGTCTAAGTTTCGGTTTGGGATAAACTAGTTATCAAAAAAGGCATAAGCTCAAAGGTATGTTTTGACAAATTTGGCTACATGTTTTAATATCAATGAGTGGTACTTTTAAAAGTGCAGTGAGATGAAAAACAAGAAAAAACTCGAAGTAATTACCTTTGTATACTTTCTTGAATAATCTATCTGAGTTCCCATCAGACGTTGATATTAAAGCTTTTTGATCCATCCCATCCGTGAACATAAGTTCATGATGCTGCTGAAGATCAAGAAACATATTAGAGTTAATATATACAGAGATGGTATTAGAAGTGAATACTAACACTCTTACATTTTCTGATCGAGCTTGACATGGGACTCTCTCGGCTTTAATAAGCATGATTGAGTCATCTTTGATCTCTCTCTTATGCTCTACAACATATCTGTTTGATGATGGGACCTCAACATTTGAAACTTCAGATGTTTTGATGCATCTCTCTGATTCTGCTTTACTTTCATTATAACTTCCGAGTAACTGATCTAATTTCTTAATCTCTGGTCGTTTCATTACTTTGTACAACCCTCCATTTGGGTTGAGTATGTCTTGATTTTTCTTCTGGTTGATCTTGGATTTATGTACCTCTCCTTCTTTTACCTTTTGTGTTACTTCAACTTGAGAAAAGCTTTTCCTCATAGCTTTGGCTTTCTCTGTGAGCGGTTGCCTTGTTTGTATATCCACTGAACTCAAAATCTTTGGTGAATGATTCATCATTACGCCATTTTCTCGTTGCAACTTCTCTTTATTAATGCTCTTATCTTCTCCAGAAGTATGAAACATTAGCTTTTTCTCAAAACTAAGTTTATGTAAAGGCTTTTGTTGGCTTCTTGTAACAACCTTGTGTTTATTTTCAGTTGGAGATGGATTCCTTCTGAGAATATTTTTTGTTGTCATTTCACCATCCTTCTTGTCTGAAACCTTGTTTCTTTTTCTGTTATTTGAATCATCCTTCTCTCTATCCCTCTGCTGAGGCTTAGCTTTTTGATTTATCGCATTCGAGGTTTGAGTCTCCTTATGGATTACTAAATCCAAAGATGTTGAGTTCCTTGGTGCCTTCATTTCAACAACATTTTCACTAGCTTGTATCACCTTGTGCTTCTCTGCATATATATTCTTGGTCTCTTTTTCATCTTCTGGAAACTCTCCTAGTCCCATCAACTTGGCAACAACACTTGGAATCCTTCCCTTCTGTGGTTTCAAGGATCTCTGTTCGGTATATTCGAAACTACTTGTGTGCTTTCCGTGTTTGTTCTTCTTATCCTCTGAATAGTTAAGTGCCAATAGTCTCATCTCAATATCTGCTTTTGCAACTTGTTTGATCTTTTCGTAATTTCGATTATGAGAATCTTCCTCTTCCTCCTCATCATTTTCTCCAAGTAGCTTGATTCTGTTTTTCCTCTGTTTGTTAGTTGTATACTCAGAAGCTTGTTGAATGTCTACAAGCAAACGAAGAGACTGTTCTAACTCAATGGCACCTTCCATGAGTTGTTCCCCGCATTGTATCGAGTACCTTCCTTTTCGGAAACTCAGACTGTTGCTACATGCTTTAATGATCTGATTCAGTTTCTGAGTCCCTTTTGAAATCTCTTTGATATGAACATGAATCATGGGACTGCTTGAAGAAGGTTGTTGTTGAGTGCTTCTTCTATCTCCCAAAGATCTCTTTCCTACTTCATGCAAGAAACTTATGATTGAGGCACTCCCTGATGGATCTGTTCTTGATGCCTTTCCAGCATTTTCAAGTGCAAATGCTAAGGCTTTCGAAAGATCCAGTTTCTCCATGCTCCGGCCTTTTCCATAAGGAACTATCTGATTTGAAGCCTCTATATAGCCGCTACTAAGATCTTGAAATGTTGTCTGCAACCAAAAAAAACAATTTGATTTTAACAAGATAATAGTAAGACTCATTGTGGATATTGAAAGTTAAAAAGATGCATCACAGCTTACAGATTTGGCTCTAGATCCCTTAAATCCTCCGTTCGAATATGCATAGTTATCTGCAACCAAAAGAGCCAAAATTTACATTACAGAGACTTTTTCTATGTATATAAGAAATTAGGGGACTAATCTGAAGTAAGTGAAGAGCATATTGGCCTAGGACCCGAACTTGTTCGATAGTAGAAGAAAGATATTTAGATTTTCTATATATTATAGTTCAGATAATTTTGATGTTCTTAATGAATTGCTAGGAGCATTTTAGCTTTTGTTGGCTACCTCTACATTTAGATCTAACATAGAAATGTACGCGTCATGGGATATCAAAAAATTCCAGAATCTAGCTAGCTACATGCTCTCTCTACTCAGGTTCAAATGTTTGGTCATTCTTACTTGTTGGTAGGGAGCTCTGAGAGCTTGAAAGCTGTTCCTTCCGCATGCGAAGATCATCCAAAAGCTTCTGTGCAAAGCTTGACCTTTTCATCATTCTCTTCTCTCCATTCGAACTCATTCTAAGTTAGTGAGATCTTCTTTTGAAATTACAAGACACAAGAACAGTCTCTGCACATTTGGGGGTTTGGTGTTATTTCTAAAGACTTCAACACTTTGTTTTAGTTGGTTTCAATTGTTTTTTTGACTTAATCTTTGGTTGAAATGGTTCTTTCAATGTTTGGTGAGAAAATTCTAAGTAGTGATAGCAAAAATCTAAATGATAACAATAGAAGATTCTAAGAAAATTAAAATGTGTGTGTTCAGATGATTGACGTGAACGTTAGGCCCTTCTGAGTAAATTTGAGTTGCCTAACTTCGATTGCAAGTTAAGCAATGACGCAGCCTTCCTTTGGCGTCTTAACTTTCAAGCCTCTCTCACTTTGTTTTGAGTCTGTTGGTGCTTTTGAATTTGTTACATACAATATTAAATAGAATACATATTAGGAAAAATTAATACAATAATCCTAAATACAAGTATTTTAATTGCTAGTGTAAAAAGTAATGAATTTAATTCTTTTGATCACAAAATACTCCACAATAATTTGATAGGAAACACCTAATTACAAGAGTGCTGCATTAATAATAAACAGTAATTTTCAAAGGTATTCGTGTTTTAACAAAACATTCGTTAAATTCTTTGACCAACTTATGTTTTTAAAATTCAGTTAAAATGCACATTTATTTACATACAATAAAATCTCTATAAAATAATAATGTCGGACCAAAGAATTTAATTAATGTAGAAAGTTATTAATTTATTTATAAACTGATAAATTATTAATTTATACAGATTTTACAAATTTCAAAATTTTTATATAAAAATTAGTAAAATAAAGACAATATTTTGATGTATTTTAATATAATTACACATTCGAATTTTATTATTGCATCTATAATTTTTAAAATAGTTTTTATGTAATTTTAGAAAATAATATCATATATTTTAATTTTTAAGAAAAATAGAAATAAACTCTATTAAATTTACAAATCTATTAATAAATAAACAACATTAGAATCACATTTCACTAAAATATATTATATATGTATAATATATTTATATGATTATTAATTTATGTTATTAATGAAACTATATATTTACATAAGAATTTAAAAGAAAATTATTATCTTATTGAAATATGTCAATTATTACACCGGTCCAACTAGGGACCATAATCATCTATTAATTTAGAGTGGTTATTAAATTATCGAATATTAATTTTTAGAAGTTATACGTATCATGTATGTACACAATAAATAGAATAATGTGTAATGACAAAAAATAAAATATTACCTAACTAAACAATAAAATATAATTTTAGAAAACAAGATTAAGTAATTCTGGATTTTTTTTTTGTTTTTTCAACATCTTCTTTTACATAAACTATATATATGTCCAATATAAAATATCATATATTTGACTACCAAATTGGACTATTACATTATTATTATTATTATTATTATTTATACTGAATCATTGATCATACATTTCTATGTTATCCCATGAAAATTCCAGATCCCATCATAAATTCCAGATCCCATTACATACCATTATCGTCTAAAGATCATGTTGCCCCATCTTGACCCATATATTCATGAAGCCAATGTTGGAAACCTTGTAAACATGCTCTGCTATATTCAATCCTTCCTTGCTTTTAGAACCGTCACCGGTTCTAGTAATGCTACCTTCCTGGATGATGTCCCTATGATGCCTCAAGGTGAACTCATGCTCTAGTCTCCTTATACATACATTCCGTATGTGTCAAATAACTACACAGTACATGACCTTTTTGAATCTAGGCACTACTATCTGTACAACCTTTGAACCAGCTTTGGTACTGACTTTGACCTTTTTCAGACCAAGCTCCCCAATGAATCACTCCTTATCGTCTCCTTTATTTGTCCTATGTTTATGATGTTTGGTTGAGTTCTTTCACGACAAACGCTTGTATGTTATGCGATATGTTTTGTTTTTATTTTATAATTTTTTTTATTGAAAGTATTTAACGTTATTTTCCATTTAAGAAAAAAAACTGGAAAAAACGGCTTAAAATTAAAAATGAAACAAAAAAAATCGTGTAGCATACACGCTTTTGATGGAAAAGACTCAACTAAACACCATAAACTTAAGATAAATTAACTTAGGACAACGTAAGACTAAAATCTATTTGAATGTGAATTTTAATATTACCATTGTTTTTAAATGATTGATCGTTCTTGCATTTTTATTTTGTTCCACAAAGATTGATTTTATATATTTTTCTTTATTTTTACTGATAACTTGTAAACTATTAGAATAATTATCTTTACTATATTTCTATTAGTTCAAACTATTACAATAATTTTTGGTGGGAGAATATACATTAATTAGAAATCGTAATCATTATTCTTCTTAATGTATAAACTCTTCAACATGATATTTTAGGAAAATATGGAGTATATTAGCAGTGGCGGATTTAGAAGATAAAATTATATGGGGCACAATTATAAAAACAATATTTGTATGGGGCACAATTTCAATAAATTTAAATTTTTTGGCCAATTTCAATAAATATATAATAAATTTGTATGAGCCACTTGCCTCCCCTCTCTCCTACTTGTGTCCGCCCCTGTATATTAGTACTGAAGTTCTATTATAGAAATTTAAATTAATTTATTGTTGTAGAAAAATAAATTTATGTATAATTGATAGTTATAATATAATAACACTCTAATTGTGTTTTTCCCAAATATTATTTTCTGGTTCTCTATCTCTAATGAATAATCTTTTCGCTATCACTGCAGCAAAAATTACTAATCTTACACCCATTCCTAAAACTTCAAAGATTGAAGTAACTTGAGTTAAGAAAATAATAATTTCCAAAATATTGTTCAACTTGAGGACACAACAAATTACGTTCATGACTGAAGAACTCAATTAGTCTAGAATTTAGCAGCTTACTTATACTTACAAAATACAAAAGGGTACTAAACTTCTAACTCACATCTTTGAGCTTTCTTCTGAATTTACCACTCTTGTAATGTAAACCTGATAGAACAACAACAACAACAACATCAATAATAAATTTCAGCATTTCTTGCCCCAAGTTTGGTTTGTTAGGTAACAAATGAGTTTACAAACCTTGAAAGCGGTAGAACGAACTAACTCGAAAACAAGCGTATCTCCATATGCTAGATTGTGTGAAACTGCAAACCCCATCCATCCACCACTTAGTCCAGTCTTTCTCGCTAAGTAGACAGTCTCAAACTCGTTGTCTTCTTCATCTATCAAAGTTATGACACCATCTTGTTTCCCAAGATAAGATCTGCAGAAATGAACTGGAAGACCCTGAAATTTAACAAAAGAATAGCTTTTATTTGTTTAGACAGTGTCATTCGTGTTTATAAACATCAGATGTGGTTACTAAGAATCAATTCTAAAACGATAGAAGAGACTTGATTAACCAGAGAAAAAAAAAACAACTTAAGAAAAATCAACAATGGCCCCAACTAAAATCTTCTTTAAGCTTTCCGCTCTCAACTAACCAACCTTAGACTATTTCCAGCCCCACTCCATTTTTAACTCCAAACTCCATTTTCTACTCCACAATGGAGTAAAAAATAGGATTACTCCAAATATGGAGTAGTGTTATTCATCACTACATTTTTAATCATCACTCCATTTTGGAGTAGGGTTGGTGCATAATTCAACTCCATTTTGACGTAAAAATAGAGTAATACATTGGAGATGCTCTTAGTCTTATTTCTAAGCCGCTAAAGCTACAGTCCCTGCACAATCCCTAGGCTAGTTACAATACTCTTGTGCTAAACTTAATATGTACAGCGGGGAAGAGGTCCTGAGTTGAAAAGACATTTTGTATATCTCAAACTCTTCGAATTCAAAGCAATGCAAGGACCAGCATGGACTTTTAAACAAACAGAACATAAATTAAGCGATTTCAGTTATATACATCTATAAAGATTTTGAGTATAAGTTAGATAATGTGATTCACAAGTACAAAACAGCAAATGAAGTTCACAAGAATCAATTCTAAAACCATAGAAGAGACTTGAATAAACCAGACAAGTCTCTAATTCTTAAACAATGTCTAAACCAAGGTCTTAGAAAATTCCCAACACATTCTCAAAACTCTACTATCAAATTAAGCAATGTAAGTTATACTATTAAAATTGTTTTACCAGCCAGAAGCCACCAGAAACATGTGACTGAAGCATAGATTTCACAAAACTTGGGAAATCACTTCTCAAATCAGCCTGAAATTTCTCAGCTTTTGAAATAGTCTCTTCTCTAATTTCTTCCGAAACATAAACTCGATTTGATAAATCTCTCCTCTTACTACACCCCCTAAATCAAAAGCCAGAAATTAAACCAATGTCAAAAAAAATTTCATAAATGATCAAAAATATTAAATCTTAAAGCAATTTCACCTTCTATGAATCTGCACTCTTTGAACAGAAACCTGAAATAACAAAAATCACCAATTTTTAAAAAACTCTAGAATTTAGCTAAAATCCAAAATCAAGAGATAAGAAAAAAAATGAAACTTGCTTCTCTGTAAACAGGAGTAGAAGAAGAACTTGAGAGACGGCTCGATCTACGAACCATCACCATCTGTTTCTCTTCTGTTCGAATATAAGATCTCTTCTTCATCTGCAAAAGTTTTTTTTTTAATTCAACAAAAGAAATCAAATTAACATATTCAATCACTCATTTGTAAAGATTTTTGTAAAAAAAAAAGATAAGAGAAAAGGATCAAAACTGGAGAAGCTTTGACGGAATTGAGATTTTGAGAGAGCTTTGGAAGATTTAGAGCTTCCATTCTTTTTTTGTTTTCTTCAACTCTTTTCATACGAAAATCTTCATAAGATGATTGTTTTGCGACTGCCATTTTTTTTTTGTTTTCCCTTCAGAAGCTAAACTTAGATTTGTGATCTGAGTTTGTGATGAAAACCCTAGCCGACCGTTCGGAGCTCAAGAATTTGAATTTGTGGACTGAGCTGAGTGAGCTACCGAGGATTATGATAAAATACGGAGATCAAATATTTGGATCTAAATTGGGCCTATGAGATTGTTGTTTCGAAAAATCAACCAAACAGTAATTAGCTCACACACATAATTAGATAATTGGGTATTCATCAAAAAAAAAAAATGTTAGTTGTGGTGAATACAAGAGGTTAGGAAATTGTTTAAATTGTTGTTTTTTATTCATAAATCATAAGATACTATATAGTAATATAAATTATAGTTTACAAGTATTATAGAATATTGTAATGTACAGATAATAAACATCTAAATTTATTCATAATATTATTTAAAAAAAATATTCAGTAATACATTGAGATATCCTTTCACCAAATGAATTGGATCACATGTAGAACTGTTAGTGCTTCAGCTTCAAGTAGTGCTTCAGCTTCAAGTAGTGCTTCAGCTTGAGTGAGGCGAGAACTACCGACTATGCATAAAAAAAATCTTATTATCATAAAATATTTCGGATTGATCTATTGTTCAATTGTTGGAATGTTCACTACTATAATTAAAAATTATCGAATAAAATTGAATTACCTGATAACTAAATTATTTATTAATATTTTACACGCACTAGTAAAAAGTTAACTTGGTATTTTTGTTACATACGAATAAATTATCAATTGCAGCTTTACTTATTAGGCGTCCAATAATATAATAATATGTTAATAATATATTTTATACTAAGTAAAATAATAAATTAGATGTAATTCTATAGATGTAATCAAAGGCTTTTAACACTTACACAATTACATTTTTCTTTTTGTGATCCTTTTATTGAAAGTTTTTTATTTTTATACTGGCATGAGCTCTATGCAAAAACCCATGCTACTTATGGCCTAAAACGGGTCAATTTTACTATTTGATTAGTGTCTATCAAAATTTTCAAACATAGTTGTAAAACTAACCTAATTTAAACCAAAAAATGAACAAAACTCGTAAACTCCGTTATTGTCAATATAGAAAAAAAAGTAAAACTCACAATACAATTCAAAACACTAACACACAAACATGAATTAGTACATTTTCGTCCAACAAAAAAAAAAAGAATTGCTACATTTTTCGTTTAAATATATCTTTTATTTTGATATTGATTGACAAACTTGACGTCAACTGTGCGCATAAAAAGTGGAAATAGAACGTGCGTGGAATCTAATCCTACGGTCAAGATTAAACTCAATAAATCCCCTTGTTAGAAACCTACTAGGGCAACCCACAAAGCCGACGCTTCTTTCACTTTACATTGAAACACAACAAAAGAAACAAAGAAACAAAACCCCATAATTTCAGACCTAATCTTCACTTCACCATTAATACAAAACACACAACCACAAAAGCTTTCTTGAATTCAATCAATCAATCAGCACAAACCCACTAATGGCTGACACTAAGGTCCAATCTCAAGAACCAACGACGGTTGATGTAACATCACCACCGCCGCCACCACCACCACAGCCACAGTGGAAAGGAATGAGATTTGCTCCTCCTATGGCAATGCCACATCATATGATGTATGCGCCACCACCTTATTATTATCATCATCCTCATCATCATCATCATCATCATCAATCTCGTGGTAATAAGCATCAAAATGCTTCTAATACTGAGAATAAGACTATTTGGGTTGGTGATTTGCTTCATTGGATGGATGAGAATTATCTTAATTCTTGTTTTTCTTCTGCTGGAGAGGTACCTTTGTTACTAAAGCTGTTCAAAGTTTTAATTTTTATATGTTTGACTTTTGTAATATCAATGATTGTAAATCTTCGTTGTTTCCACATGTTGTCTAGTGTGTATCTTAGTCTGTTAAAGTTAGCTCTAATATGATTCTGGTTTTCACTTTTTTTGCTCTGTTTATGTGTGTCTCTATTTGTGTTTTTAGTAACTTCTGTTATAAAAAGATGTTTTAAGTTTTGATTTTTTTGTGTTGACTTTTGTAATATTGATGTTAACAAAGCCTGTTACCGAGTGTAACTTAGTCTGTTAGCTTTTTTATGATTCTGGTTTCACTACTTGTCTCTCTTTGTGTATTTTACTCTGATAAAGTTAGATCTATTATGATTCTTAAGCGAATTTGGTTATTTCTGTATCAACGTTTATGTGTTTCTCTAATAACCTCTGTCATATAAGGTGTTCAATGTTTTGATTTTAATGAGTTCAGTACTTCTGTTTTGTAGTATTGATGTTAGTAAAGTTTGGTTTCTTCAAAATGTTGTATAGAGACTAGTGTGTATCTCTTAGTCTGTTAAAGTTAGCTCTTTTATTGTTGTGTTCACTTTTTATGAAAATATTTAGTGAATAGTCTAGTATTTTATCCTAGTCTTCGTTTTGATGTATTGACTTTTGCAATTTCGATGCTTTAGTAAAAGCTGGATAATAGATTTAGTAGCTTTTTCTGAGAATCCATTGCTGTTAAAGCTTGGTTGCTTCCTCTAGTTACCTATTTTCTCAGCATAAAGTAAATGATTGGAGAGGTTTGCTGGTTTAGTGTATAATAATGCTTAAATTGTATGAATCTGATATGTTATACTTTTGAAGTATGTTTTATGGTTATTTTACGTTGACTCTATTTGTTTTGGATAGTTTATGTGCTTTACTTGTTATGATGCAGATTACGTCGGTTAAGATCATCCGCAATAAGCATACTGGTTCATCTGAGGGCTATGGCTTTGTAGAATTTGTTTCCCACGATGTTGCTGAGAAAGTTTTGCAGGATTTTAATGGTGAAGTTATGTTAGATTCCGACCAACCTTACCGTTTAAACTGGGCTAGTTTTAGCACTGGTGAAAAGCGTTTAGAGAATGGTCCTGATCTCTCCATATTTGTGGGAGACTTGGCACCAGAAGTCACAGATACTTTGTTGCAGAAACTATTCTCTGAGAAATACCCGTCTGTTAAGGCTGCAAAAGTCGTTCTAGATGTTCATACTTGTCGATCAAAAGGTTATGGCTTTGTGAGATTTGGAGATGATAATGAAAGAAGCAAAGCTATGTTGGAGATGAATGGTGTGAAATGCTCTGGTAGAGCTATGCGAATTGGTCCCGCAACACCTAGGAAGCCTAGTGGATATCACCAACAAGGTATTTTGTTAATAGATGTGTTTTTGATTACTCTTATATACTCTCTTAATGTAAAATGTTCTTGAAATGTTCTGTTGACTTCATGTATCTATTGGACTTGGCAGGTGGGTATATGTCAAACGGTGATTTGCCTCGATATGATGGGGACTCATTGAACACAACAGTAATATGTTTTCTTTGTATCTGCTTAGTTTCTTTGTTTTTCATGATTGTAACTGTAGAAAGGTGAGTATGATCTTCGCTTTTCTGTGTTTATATTGAAGATATTTGTTGGAGGACTTGACTCTAGTGTGAGTGACGAAGATCTTAGACAACCTTTTGCTGAATATGGTGAAATTGTCTCTGTCAAGATACCTATTGGCAAAGGATGCGGATTTATTCAGTTTGTGGACAGGTACGATTTTTTTTTTTTTGCAGTCATGAAGCTAAGAACTGTGGATGTAAAGTTAATTATACTATTCTTGTTCTCTCACCTTAATTGAATTGGTACTCAACATTTCTGTTGCAGAGCAAATGCAGAAGAGGCTTTGGAGAAATTAAACGGTTCTGTAATTGGAAAACAAACTGTTCGCCTTTCGTGGGGTCGTAATCCATCTAAACAGGTAAACCGTGCTCTATTTTGCGTTGCTCGGTTTTCAACTCCATTTAGTGTATTCTAAAGTTCTTCCTCTAACAAATTCTCAACTATCTTTAGGTTGTTAGATTTCAAGGTTTATTAGAAATTGAAAGCAAATAAAAAACCATTTGTAATTTGGTCTGATTTAGTGTATGTAATTCTGGTTTAGATTTGGTTCTTTTTTTATCAACCAAATAACATAAACATAGAAATAAATAACTACTTTACAAGTATTATATTTTGTAGAAGTGATACATCTCTATATACAAGGAAAAAATAAAAGTTATTGAACTTATGGTTTGATACCAGTAGAATTGGTTTTGGTAAACCACTGAGGTTGTAACCATATATCGGTTAAGTTGTAGATTTAAAGCATTTTGGTTTGATTATATGTTCACTTCTAGTTTCTCATCTCTCATGTATGGTTCTTTTGCAGCCTAGAGGTGAGTATGCAGACCAATGGGTTGACCCGTACTATGGAGGACAATACTACAACGGCTATGGCTACATGGTACCGCAGCCTGTTGACCCGAGAATGTATGCTGCTGCACCTTATGGAGGTTACCTGATGTACGGTGGTCATCAGCAACAACAGGTAAGCTGAGAGGAAACATAAAAGAATTTAGTAGGTAAATGGCGAAAATGTCGTCTTCTTCTCTATCCCCTCTCCTTGGTTAACACCTCGGCCATGAATTTTGATGGAACCATAGAGTTACTTGAATTATTTAGGTATTTTTGATTGGATTGATTTGTTTTATTGCCTTCTCAGAATGCTTATACTATTGATGATTGAGTTTTTTTTGGAATTTTGATAAGTTTGCCTTTTAGATTTGGCCACAAAAATTGTAGTGTGGCTGAGACTGATGAAGCAAGCCGGTTTGGTATTGTGTCCGGTTCTCATCCAAGTGATTTAAGGACGGTCTCAAACGTGATTAGGGTTTAAGTGATAAGTCGCTAATTAAAGAAATATAACTGAACACAAAACAGTACAAGTGCAGAGTACGGTCGTTAAAAGTTTAACCTTTTGTTCAGGGCCATCATGATATTTTATATTTTCTACGGCCATCAAAAATATAAGTTATCATAATAGAACTTAAGTTTTGACTTTTTATGTCAACAATTATTGTTCTTTAACAAAAAAAAAAATGTAAACAGTTATTGTTAAAAAAATGCGATTTTATATATTTTTTATGATAATATTGTTTGAAATTTTAAATAATCAAATACAAAAATGGCCAGAATTTTGTTTTTGGATTAAGAAAACTATCTTTGTTGGACATACTGTGGAACACCGTACCTTAATACTAGTTAGAGTAGAGTAATTGGATAGATGGACAGATAGTAACCGAGTGTGGCTTCAAAAATATTGTTTACATGGAGAAATCAGGGATGGGCTTGAGTCGATTTAGTGGGTGAAAGAGTTTGGAGAAGAAAATTCGATTTGCTGAAGAACATCTACATGCTTCAGCAAAGAACCCACACACACCAAGGTCTGATTAAAATATCTTAAATCCGAAGTATCTATCTGACTTCGATCCGAAAAATAGTATCGAACCCAAATCTAAACTAACAAAATTTTTGAACGGATTCTAAATTTTATATCTAAAAACTGAATTCAAACCCGAACCGAAAACCGAATGAGTATCCGAAATATCCAAAATATAATTACAGCTAAAAATATTAATTACATAGATAATTATATTAATTATATGTATATTGTATATAGCCTAATTATTTAAAATTATAATTATAAATTAAAAAGTATCAATTATTTTACATCATAATAACCAAAATACCAAAATAACTGACATATCTTAAAATATTAATTATATTTGTGAAAATTTAATTTAGTTTATTATTCTTTCAATATTTTGGATACCCGAACCCAAACCGAATTCACATGGAATTAAACCAAACCCGAACCAAAAAACTATTAATACCGATGAATATAAAAACTTCTAATCCCAAAAGATTCAAAATCTAAAAAATCCAACTCAAACCCGAATGGGTACCCAAACGCCCAAAAGTACACCATAGAGTGGAGTTAACTACTGGTCATCAAGTGATTTAGTGATGCTAGCTTCTTCCCTATTTCGTGTTTTGTTCATGACGTGGTTAGCCTCGTTTTTTTGCGATTAGATATGTTTTTGCTTGAATCGAGGTCATACTGATGAGAATCAAGCTCCATAAATAACACCATTGGATATTGAAAATAAAGAGGAGCTTCTAGAGTATGCTTGTACACCTATCTGTTTTGGGAAACAAAGCTTAAATGTTTTCACCATCAAATATGTGTAAAAACACTCTTTAAAGTCATTATAAGTAGTTATACGATTTTCTTAATTTGAATTTGTCCCACTAAGTTTACTAGAGAGGTTTTAAAGAGGTAAAAAGTTTTAGTGTTTTCTATTTGTTCACTTGTTTTTAATTTGAAATACCCAGTAAAAAGTGTAGAAAATGAAGAAGTTAAAATTTTATCACAAAAAAACATTTTCATAAAATAAGTTTTTTCTTTAATTTTCTCTTATTTTTTGCCAAATGTTTTTATGTTGTTTTGACCCATTTGTTAGGGCCCAAATCCGGCCACTTCTTCAGCTCACATTCCTTATTTCTTTGTGGCATATATTAAGGCTGGGACTCCATTGTATTAGGGTTAAACATTTTTAAATCAAACAATTAAGAATTTGTGTCACTGAAATCTATTGAGCATCTTTTGTTCTAGACCTTCTTCTTTTTGAGTTTCTTGAATATGGCTTGGATCTCCTAGGCTATTGATGTATCTCCAGGCTTACCATAGCTATAATATTGCTATTCGATCCATTCATCCATTTCTTTGTTCTTAGCCAAATTGAGATTTTCTTTATCTTTAAACTTCACTTCGTTTTCTCCTTATTTTTGTGAAGACCCGATTCGAGATTCTCATTTTGATCTTCATCTCACCTCCTTGTCAAATCTGAAGCTGAGATTACGATAAAAGCTAAACATATATTAAAAAGATATTTAATTGTTATAACATGCAATAATAACATATATTAATTAGAAATACAAATAACATTAGAGATGATAAAATAAATAAAAACACAACTAATACATGAAATTAAAATTAAAAAGGGGAATATAGTTCCCTTAGAGAAAAGATACTTAACACAACATAAACTAGTGACTTTATATTATGATATATCAGTTCCCGATCCATTAGTAAAATATTGCTCAAATGAAGCAGATGCCGCCAGATCTTCTTGATCGGCTCTTTTCTCTAAGATTTCTTTTTGTCGAGCTTGCATATGTGTATGAATGTTTGGATCTTCTATAATATATAAGTTTTTAAATAAAAATTTGTCTTCTTTCTTAATTTCGTTCATTGTGTAATTCTAACCTTGAAGCTCCAAATGACGTGGAACTCATTTTTACTATGCAAATCGTTAATTGATCATTTGTGGAGAAATTATACCAATGGCGATACTTAAAAATGTAATAGCTATCAATTTAATTTTTAGGATGTAATGCAATTTTTTTCTAAAAATAAATTGTTTAATTTTAATAAAATCTGAATTTTATTTAACTATTGTTATAAAATAAAATGATTGGACCAAATTATAAAATTGAAAAGTAAAGAGTTTTATATAAATTGGTTAATAAAATAAAAATATCATAGATTTCAAATATAATTTTAAATAAAAAATAGAACCAACCATTAGACTGGAGCAAACACTTGCTCTAATTTTTTTTAAAAAAATCCATGTATAAAGAAAACAAAATTAGAGTCTAACCATTGGAGATGGAATGAAAACAGAAATACTTTTAAAACATCAGTTAGAAATTCTTTGAATTAATCTAGCTAGCTTGCTAAAACATAAAATTCAATTGCAACATGGACATTAAATCTACTTGACATAAACAATTTGGTTGTTGTATCAGTGGTTGGTCAAGATCTTGTCTTCTGATCAGATACACACCGATCCATGTTCCTAATATTGTTTTTTTTTTGGTGAAAATATTAAAAATATTGTTGTCTACATATTAATTTGCCATGTAGGATTTATGACATTTATGACTGTCTTAGACTCTTAACTGCACAAAAGAAAACAAAAACAGAACTGTAAGAAAAGCAGAAGAGACAGAAGGTTAAACTCAACTCCACCCAGTGGGGGAGCCACTATTGTGGAAAGGGGGTCAGCTGACCCCAGCTAAAAAATAAAATTATTTGTTATGTATTTAAAAGAAAAGTTATTTGGCCCCATTAAATTTTATGATTCATAGATTTAATTTTTTTTTAAATTGAGTTTATGTTTAAAGTAGAAGGTACTTATATGTATATCGACTATAAATCATATTTATTTGTTTCGTGAGGTTCACAAAGATAAACTTATGATATTGGCTGAATTTTATCCCGAATATTTTAGCTATGTGGAGTGAATATCCATTTATATTGATAATTTACGAGATGATTAAATGTTTAAGATTTTGAGAAGTTTTGGAGAATTAGCACGGGTAATAGTGGAAACTAAGAAATATTTTCACATCTTTTGGTTTATAAACTTTTAAAATTAGTTTTGATTTTGCATGTTGTTATTGTAACTGTCGAGATATATTTTTCTGGGATGAAGAAAGTGAAAACTGTATTATGGAACTGCATCGGTGATCAGTTTATAAGTGATTGTTTAGTTTGTTTTATCGAAAAAGAGTTGTTTATTTTATAAAATATAGTTGTTTGAAGATGTAACAAATGAAACAGTAATTAAGAAGTTTCAAATGATAAGTGAACTTAAAATATAATTGTAATTTTTCAAGAATTTATCGATTATTTTTAACGTATTTTTTTGATCCCGATAATATAAAATTCTAGCTCCGCCACTAACTTCACCGCACAACGTTCACTCATCATGGTGAAACACATGCCCACACTCCACACACCCTCATTATTCATGTACGGATCTAGCTCTTTCCCCATAGTACTTCTTTTTGTATTAAAACCTTTCTTTATTTTATCTTAAACAAAAACACAAAGACTTCATTAATTTATAATGCATGTAATGTATTATAGTACTTGGTAGTTAGACCAATATCTCAGATAACTATATATTATATGCAATTATAACATAAATATAACATTTAGAAGGAGATGCGTTGAATACTTTTGGCCATCGTCATTATCTAAACAAAAGATACTATTTAATTATAGGGTCTACAAATTATTTAATAGAGACAAATCAGTAGCAACGAAGTTCTGCATTATTATGTATGATTTGGTATACGCGGTAGAGAACAACCTAAAGGCAGATAATCCCCAAAATGTATTGTTTATTTCTTATGAAATTATTTGAGAGAACAATATCATTGAAATCATTTGAGAGAACAATTTTATTGAAATCAAGCAACAAATTGGTTTTACCAGTTTTGCCTTTCAGCATCATGGCTCAACCACACGTTTTCTCTGCGGTTTTGACGTTTTGTTCTCACCTATCTTTTCCCTATCTTTACTATTTATTGTGGGATAGAGGATTTTTTTTTTCTGATTTATGATTCTTTTCAATGTAATTTTTGGCAGAGTTCAAATGTTCCTAATGTGGTTTTCAACCATTCGCAAACAATTTTAGTCACAGAATGAGTTTTATTATGAAATTTTCTGCTTAACAAAAAAAAATATAAGATATGGGAAACTAAGATGGAAAAATTTTCCTCTATTTTGTGGAGTTCCATAATAAACAATTTTTTTTACTTGCCAAAAACAATGTCTGAAAACCTCCAGCGCGTTAGAGTGGGGTACCTGTCAATTCATACACGAATTGTGACATTGCATTTTGGATTTTTATGGGACTGCAAATGTGTTGTAAATAGTT
Organism: Nasturtium officinale; assembly: GCA_963854855.1. Taxonomy (NCBI): domain Eukaryota; kingdom Viridiplantae; phylum Streptophyta; class Magnoliopsida; order Brassicales; family Brassicaceae; genus Nasturtium; species Nasturtium officinale. The sequence goes on from OY978506.1 coordinate 2,446,000, forward strand.
TGAATTGGCTTGTGAATAATGGTATTAATCGCATTTTTCAGCCGTTTTCTCTCTAACTATAAAACAATTTACAATTGCCTTCACAAAACAATAGTTACAAATGGGACTTTTTTTTCTTTGATAAAGTGTGGTTATTTCATTAATTATTTTTTTACGATTTACAAAGCAATAGATCCTATGGTTAGTTATATGCCAAAAGAAGAGAAAATATGGAAGTGAAGAATAATCACTCCATTTACATAGACAATAGCAGTCACTTTTGGAGTAAATGAAGTGATAATTCATATGAAGACTCGAAGAGGAAAGACTACAGAAAGAAGAAAATGAGATGCCAAACAGCAGAGACTCAGCAAAATAACTGTAAGCGATCCATCAAAACTTGTTAGTAATATGTTATGTTCTAGAAAAACTTGTCCATCAAAATCTAATCCTATAATCTTAAATAATTTATTTGTAAATTGTATGTAATAGACTTAAGTGTTCAGTTAAAATTAGTGTTCGACGTCGTCTAGGCGCTATATCCCTTTTACCCATTTGGATAAGCGCCTAATCTGCTAAAATTTTTAAAATATCGGTTGTATTATACGAATAGTTAAATGTAATAAAATATGAGATTATTAAGCGGATTAAAGATTTATTACACAGTTTATGCGAACTAGACGGATTTAATAAATAATTTAATATCTATATTTTTTTATATAAAATAAAATAGTATCACTCAAAAATAAAACTTAAAATCACAAAACATTGCTATTTTCATGTTTTTATAATTTAAAGTTTTTAAATTATTTAATTATATAATTTCATTATATTATATTATTTTTGTTAATATATATATATATATATATTTAAATTTATACTTTTACAGTAAAACTGTTTAAACCGACTTAAACCGGCCAAAATCATTTAAGGTCTGACTAGATGTCCCTAGACATCAGTAGGAGGGTCACCGCCTGACTAGCGCTTTACACCTAACGTTTTCTTAAATATTGGTTAAAATAAACTCATGTAATTGCCAATTAAGCTTTATGTTTTTAAACGAAAGTTTTTACCACTATTTAGACTGAATGTTTGGATATCCGATCGGTTTTGGATTGGATATTTTGGGTGTTTGAATATAGAGATATAAGATCCAATAGGATATTTTAAGATTTTGGTTCGGATTTGGGAAAACACCCATCGGGTTCGGTTATACCTAAACTCAAATAATTTTTGAACAAAACTTTAAAAACTGATATATATATATATATATATCCATATATATCTAATATTGTTTTTTAAAATCAATCCAAATTCATTAAAACTAAATAGAATATCAAAATAAATCCAGAAAATTCAAACCATCAAACCAAAAAATAATAATTTATTTCCTCCTTTCTTCTTGAATTCATGAAACATTTAACGACATAAAATTTCAAGTAAAAATTATATAATATAACTAAACTAACATATAAAAATTAACATATATGAAAATAAATGAAAAGAAACTAAAACATTTAGGGTTTATATAAGTTCAAATTACTCTGTATGGAGATCCAATTGTTTGGATATACTCAATCGGGTACGGGTATCCTATGAGTAAAAATTATATAGCGATCAGGTATTTTATCATATATGTACCTGATCCAAACTCTTTTCGGGTATCGGTTATTATGCCCATACCTACTAATATTCTAAAAAGCGGTTTAGACGGTCGACTATGCGCTAGGCCCCCTTACCCCTGGATTACCGCATAGTCAACTTAAATTTTTTAAAAATCGGTTATATTATATAAATAGTTAGATTTAATAAAATATGCGATTATTAAAAATATTAAAACATTTATTAGACGAATTATGCGAACTATGAGAATTTAATAAATAATTTAATATCTATATTTTAAATATAAAAAGGTAAAATAGTATTATTTAAAAATAAAATTTAAAATTACAAAACATTGCTATTTTCATGTTTTTTATAAGTTAAAGCTTTTAAATCATTCAATTTTATAATTTTATTATGTTATATTATATTTTTTTGATATATGTCGAATTTTTTTTTATATATACTAAAACTGTTTAAATAGCCTAAAATCATCTGACTATGCATTTTAGACGCTACCAGGCCCCTACTAACTTCTGACATTTTCTTGAACATTCGTTTTTAATAACAAGTTCTCGTAAACCAAATCATATTACTATTGCAAACTTTTATAAAAAAAAGTACATAACTTTTCCAAATATTTATTCCTCATAGAAGAAAACCATTATATGCTTACACGTAGAGTAGTTTTATTAACCAAATATATATATATTACTTCAATTTAAGATAAAATAAAAGCGACCGACCGTTTCACCGCTCCTTTTGATATTCCTCTCTTATTTTGTTTCTCTCATGAATTCATAAACAAATCAAGAAAGAACCTCAACGAAGCAGAAGACGAAACATCACACCAAATCTTCATCTTCTGCAATTGTCTCCATCTACACATCCAATCATACACATCTCTCTCTACATATATTATTATAAACCTATTCTATATTCCAGCTGTACCTTACTGTAATTTTAAACCTTTAAATTCAAAATGATCATACCAGTTCCCTAATATAAACAAGGTTTTGATTCTAATTTTCTATTTGATTCATTTTTGATAACAAAATTTGCTTCGCTTGTTTAGTAATTTGAATAGTGGTTGTTCTGAATTATTTGAATTTTTGGATTGTACAGATTTTGATTTGGAAACTAAGATGATGATGATGAGTAGCAGCAGCAGCAGCAGCAGCAGTAGTGGTAATTATACAAAAAGTGTAAAAACGAAAATTGTAAGTGATGAATCTTTGTTATCTTGATCTGTATTTTTTATTTTTTTGGTAGATGATTTCTTTCTCTTGGTGTTCTTTAATTGTTAGATTATACTAAAACTTGAATCTTGATTTTTTTGCTATTGTTCTGATCTTGAAAAGCGACTTTTCTTGGGTTTAAATGGCATAATTAAGGTTATTATACGGAAATCATAGACAACCTCTTGGAGTTTTTATTTTTCTATTATAGAAACAATTTGGAAATTTAATTTATGGAAGATTTTGGTTTTTTTTTTGTTTTTATATCTTGGTTATTTGATTGTTAAGATATGTAGCAAATCAAGATCCATTTCTATGATGTGTAAATGATTTGACTGATGCAGGGGAATAAATTAAAAGGTAGTGAAAATGGTGTTGTAAACCGAGAGAAGATCATTGCTCTAGAACAAGATGTATGTAATCATATTCGAGTTTTTTTGTTTTTAGATTTGAGGAACTAGCAAAGTTTATATATAGAGTTTTAAAGAGTGGATGTTATTTTGCTTTAAAGGTTGAAAAGCTGAGGAAGAAGCTTAGACTTGAAGAAAACATTCACCGAGCAATGGAAAGAGCATTTAATAGACCTCTTGGAGCACTTCCTCGTCTTCCTCCGTTTCTCCCTCCATCAGTTAGTAACTTCGACACTCTGCTAAATGTTGGTTAAATTGGGAATGATTGATTTTAGTTGTTCTTTTAGATTTTGGAGTTACTTGCAGAAGTGGCTGTTCTAGAAGAGGAAATGGTTCGTTTAGAAGAACAGATTGTGCATTGTAGACAAGAATTGTATCAAGAAGCCGCTTTTACATCTCCATCGGCCGGTTTTCCTAAGCATTGGCAGAGCAGAAGTCATATGCTGGAAAAAATCAAGTCAGCTTCAAGTAATGGAAGAGAATCTGATTCACCTCTTTTTCGCAAACCTCTAAGTGTTTCAGGTGTGTTCTTACTTCTTAGTCAGGGAATGTTTTTAATGACTTGGTGTGATTTAAAATGTTATATGATGCCTGGTTTTTTTCACTTTGTAGAGTGTCGTACGGGCAAAGAGAACAACTTGAGTGCTAATTCTACAATCAAAACTCCGGGGAAGAAAATGCCTATTGCTCATACACAATTCAATAAGAGTTTAGAAGCTCAGAAACTACAGGTACATTCATAGTTCTAGCTTCCATCTTTTCATTATTTTTCTTGAATTACGGATTTAATTTTAAGTTTACTTACATAAACACAGAAAGAAAGTCTTAGGGGTCGCAATACAAATGCAGAGCAGAGGTCTTATGGTGGCGCTGATGACCCGAATACAATTTCTGAGGATTTAGTTAAATGTTTATCTAACATTTTCATGAGAATGAGCTCAGTAAAGAGACTGACGGTTTCAGAAGCTCAAGAAAACGATAAAGCTTCGGTATTCCGGGATCCTTATAGAATTTGCTCCAGCTTTAGAACTAGAGATATTGGCCCATATAAGAATTTCAGTGATGTTGAAGCAGCTTCAGTAAATCAAAAGAGAACATTGCCAAGTTCCTCTTTGTTTCTTATCCGCCAATTGAAGTAAGAACGGTTTGCAAACTCCTTCTTCAAAAAATGAAAATTTCTCTACTTGATTTGTATTCTTTTTCTTAAAAATGATCAGATGTCTGCTTGGAAGACTTGCTTCAGTCAACTTGAAGAAACTTAATCAGCAGGAGAAGTTAGCTTTTTGGATAAACATTTATAACAGCTGCATGATGAATGTAAGAACTACATCAATATCTATATATCGATATGTTCCTGTCTTGATCAGTTTATTAACTAGTATTACGTTGATGCATTAGGGTTTCCTTGAACATGGAATACCAGAGAGCTCTGAGATGATGGTAACACTAATGCGAAAGGTAAGTCTAAGAATTTCTGCATGAAAAAAGATAACCAAAAATTCACTTCAAAATGTAAGTGTTTCATGTTGAGATGGTCCCTTGTGCTTGCAGGCTGCTATAAATGTAGGAGGTCATTTTCTCAATGCAATAACTATCGAACACTTCATCCTTCGCTTACCGTATAAATCAAAATATGTAAGTTTTTTTTGTTCACTGGTCCCTTTTCATTTATCTAGAGTTGTCATTATCATCTATCAATGATAATTTTACTTTATTTTTTTTTTGCTTGATTAATCAGATTTCAAAGAAAGGTTCAAAGAAAATTGAAATGGCTGCTAGGAGTAAATTTGGCTTGGAATTTTCAGAGCCACTTGTAACATTTGCTCTCTCATGTGGTAGCTGGTCCTCACCTGCTGTAAGTAGATGTTTTGTCTCATATCACTATACTATGCCTCAATTGTTTATTTGCATTTGTGTTTTTAGTCATTTCTTACATTTCGTATAATTTAAGGTCTTATTCACTCCTGTTAATAGTCATAGTTTCAAAACTAAATGATTGGGTTTGTTGTAGGTACGGATTTACACTGCATATAAAGTAGAAGAGGAATTGGAAGTGGCAAAAAGAGAGTACCTAGAAGCATCCTTAGGTATATCCGAGGAGAAAATGGGGATACCGAAACTGATGGATTGGTATAGTCATGACTTTGCAAAGGACATTGAATCATTGCTTGATTGGATTTGCCTTCAGTTGCCTAATGAGTTGAGAAAAGATGCTCTCAGTTGTATTCAACAAGGGATGTCTAAGTCAAGTTCTACTACTCTTCCTCATCATATTATCCCTTATGACTTCACTTTTAGATATCTCTTTTCCATATGAATTGTAAATGGGTTGTTTTATCACTTTTTAGTAGTATTTGTCTCTTTTTAAAGGTTCAAATAGTTCTGTTTAGATCAATAGTTCAAAAAATTAACACATAAGTAAGGAGAGATTGAAATTATACTAGTCGGTTTAATTTGGTGTTTGTTTTTTCAACCCACATCATTTTAGAGATAATTAGGTAAATGGCAAGAAATAAATAAGTTTTTAGTAAATGATAATTTCTAGACTTATAAAAAAAGTTAGAAGAAGGTACACTACTAACAACAATATGAGTGTAAGACAGCGATCTTATGAAAATATATTCATTTCGTAATTTCTCATACATAGATAGTTAATATTTGATGGGGATAGATGTCTCCATTAAAAATAAGAAATAAGGAAATTGTCTTTGATTATGGAAAATAGAAGTGATATTTATTTTTGTAAATAATTCTTAATATATGAGGTATTTCATTTTGCCCTTTGGTCATTAATCTTATTTTGTATTTTCTGTATTCTTTTATTTATCTCTTTTCAAAATGAAAATATTGGGTTTCGTTTATCATTGGGTCTCATACCGCCCTAATGAATCGGCCCAGCTTATATGGCCGTTCTAATTTTTTTTTGCCCACGGGGAAACTCCAACCCGAATGAAATGCCTTCAATTCTCGTTTTTTTATTCATTTAATTTTTAATCAACGTCATTTTGTCTAGTTTATCTCAGTTTCTATAAATCAAGATGATAAATGTAAGTTAAGCATGCCTATTAGCCTATATTGTATGTTACTTAACGTGTACTAGTTTACCAAATACCCTACGTTCTTAAATCTTAAAATTAGTCTGAATCTTGGTGTATGTTTATCGCTTTCGTTTATATATAAATGTGTCTTATACCCATGAAAAAAGATTGTGTATCTTGGACTTTTATTAAAAGACCCACATTTGGACGACTTGATGAATAATTTATGTGTGAACTGTGTGATTCCAATCTTAAGATAGTTTTTGTTTATGAGTTACGGTAATATGTCTTATATAGTATCAGAATAGATCCAAAAAACTTAATTATGAGACATATCCATGTATCTACAATTCCACAAACTTCATGTTTCTTGAGCGTGAAGGGTATATTAGAATGTTCCACATTGAAACCTGGAAAACTTGACTACTAATATATAAGTGTGTAGCATCCTACAATCTTGATCTACCTTTTGGGTGTGAGTTACATTCCCATCTCTAATAACTCTAAGTTTATGTAACCATGTAATAAAAATATATGTTGTGTGTCTTGCAGCAATAGTGCTGATTTTATTTGCGGAGTTTCATGCATAAATATATCTTAGACTATGTGGATGAAACAATTGAACATACACCTTTTTCATTTTTGTTAATAACATGCAATATGCAGATTTTAATCCATATAACACATTGACGACATTATTATAAACGACTAAATTACAAATCATATTCAACATTCATAGTCATTTTCTAAATAAGTTATTTAATTCTCTAGAGAAGTTTTTTTTTTGTTTTTTACTTTATAGGCTTTTGTGGCCTTTTCATAAGAGCTACCCTATGGAAAAGATGAAGATCATAGCCTTATGGCCCATAGGGAAACTCTCATCAACTACTTCCTTTTCCTACACCAATAATTGCTCAATGGAAAAGTTAATCTTTTAGAAATACCATCAACTAAATTTTGAGAGAAGTTTGATGTCTAACGAAATATCTTATCACCATTTAATTAGATTTTATAACATGGTAAAAAGGACTTCAAAAAGAAAAGTGTAATAAGAGTTAATGAGACCTAAGAAAGTAGATACTAAGCTCTGTGCCCTGACCACAACCTTCAGGATTAATCATATACAATGCTTCAGAGTCCTTAGAACCAATCACTCTATCGAATCTAGCTCTCATATAAGTCATTTCTCCTTCTGTCTCTTGATCGTATTGGTTCTTAAATGGTAAGACTCCAGCCCCCATTGAAACACCTCTTAATGCATCAATCACATACATCTCCTCCTTACTCATGTTCTTTCTTCTTATCGAATACCCGATTTTTCGCCCGTTACAGTATATCCCCCAGACATACTCCTCCAACACTTTCTTCCTTGAAGTCTTTGTCTCACTTTCCAGCGCGATCCTCACAGTCTCTGAGGCCATCTCCTTCTGTAGTGCTGAGGTCAGCATAGGGAGCTCGATGATGAACATTGGTAGGCAATGAGGATCTTCTTGTATTGCAAGAAAGACTCTTCCTTTGCGAAACCCAAAAATTGTTCCAGTGGTTGCGTAGTCTTTAAGTAAGGGTTTTCGATGACCTCGACTTAACAAGCTCACCATCTTGCAACCAGATGATAGCATTGGTATGAGCTTGAACATTTTTAACACCCCACCACCAATGCTTCCAGAAGATTTCTTAGAATGTTTAGAATCCATGGAGTTATTGCCTGTGTGCCGCAAGAGCGAGAGCACAGCTGAGGTATCCATATTGAAGAAGGGGCTAGCTCGGATTGGCATAGCTTTAATTTATTTTTTCTTCTTCTTTTACTAACCTTTTCTTGGTTTTGTTATGGATTTGTTATGTGTGTTTTGAGGATGAGTATAAGGTTTAGCATATGAAGAGAAATGAAATATATAAAGATAATGGGAAAGGGTGTGGGGGTGGGAGGGGGGGTCTAGTACTAAGTTAGGAAGATGGTTTGTCATTTGGTTTCGGTATCTTTTTTAAAAAAATAAAGCGAAACCAAATTGGGGTTTGGAGACAAATGTGAAGCTAAAAAGGAGAAACCACTACTCTACACTGTTTTGTTTTTTGGGTTTATGATTTAGACAATCATCTATGGTCATAACGACATTTAGATATCTAATATTTTAATTTTAAACATCTATTTCGCTGCTTTTGCAAAGAACCAACAAGTGGTTGGAAAATTTAGGTTTTATGAATGATTTTGCTTGGTTGAGTTTGATTATCACCACATTAGATTTTAATTATTTTTGGGTATTCTTATAGTCTTTAGTAATCCTTCCTATAATAATGCAGTTGGAGTGACACATAAATCATTTTGTTGATTATGGTAATGCCATGTAAATGAATAATATTTTTTTACCAAACAATAAAATTTTAACATAATCACACCTCATCTTAAATCAACACAAATCAACATTTTAATTTTAATTTGAACTGTAATGATGGGGTCATATGAGATTTTAGTGCCTAATACATTTTGGGCTGGTGAAATCCGGTCAATTTAATTTTTGCTGGCTGATAATGCATTATCATAAAATAAACCAAATGAAAAATATAACCAAAATCAAATTAACTCTTAGTTTCTTTATCAAATGCATTTTTATTAAAAAATCTAAAATACAAGAGAAAACAACTGAAACCATATAATTAGACCTTTTGAAAATATTTTTGATTGATGATATATATATTACACAAAATGGAGGAGAGAAGTACAACTCTTTGCTTTTAGCACAAACGGCAAACACAATCGAGAAATTGCATATTAATCATTTTAATTACAGGTTCTTTTCATATCATGGAAACACCACACCGCAGATCTCAACCAAAAACGAAAATATTTGATACAAGTAAGGTTAAAACACACAAAAGCATAAACGCTAGAGAAGCAATAGTGGAAGAGGAAGCTTACATTAAAAAATAAACAATGGAAAATTACACTATTTGAAACAACAATTATTTTTGTAATGAACAGAAAAATAAACAGAATGTAGGAATAGATTATGGAAGAAAAGGATAAGAAAAATGAGAGATTATAGTTGGGAATTCAGAAATTTCTTTAAAAAAGAAAAAAAATTAAAAGGTGGTGGAATATAATATGCACTCAGGTACAATTTCAATGGTCACTGATATGTATAACAAAAAATATTTTTAATAAAAAACTGACACAAGACCTATATTAAAAACAAAATAGTCTGTGTATATTGGGGAAAACAAAAAAAATTATGCTGCATAGCTTATGTTTATTCCTAAAAATATAATAACTGAGTTATACTTCAAGAATTTGCCCAAAATTATAGAAGTGTTAGGGAGAAAACTATTTTTGGCTTCAAAAATGGATAAATAGGCTATTTATTTGACGGATATAAGTACTATTTGCAGAAATATTGAAATCAATATATCTTTATTAATGATATTCAATATATCTTTATATCAATATATCTGAGTTGAGACTTATAATCCCTTGAGACTAAGACCAGCCTATAAAAACAAAAACAATTTACATTATATTCACCTCTTTACCTGACACAATTCATAATATCATCAAGTTATTTGGTCAATACATATAGTTTGGCTGTTTATATGATATAATGCTGATGGTTGATAACTATCTCGATTTATATCCGGATTTCACTTGTTTTTTTTTATATTTTTTTTTTAGGATTTCAGTTGTTATTGGCAGAAACATCAATCGTATATTTTATTGTTTTCATGTGTAAAATCACTCTCAAAATAAAGATAATGATCTACATTCAATGGAAAGGACGTTATAACTTTTAGCAAAAAGAGTAATAACTTGACAGAGGTGGTCTACACAGCGCAACCTAATGAAAATAATGGTAACGAATAAAAGATGGATGTGACCATATGTTTATATTTATAATTTATAGAAAACGATATTTTTGGTGAAGAAATTTGATAGTGGAATGGAAAGAAGGGAGACAACACATCCTAAAGTACTTGTGGGAGAATGGGTCATCATTAAAGAACAAAACCTACATGTGTATATTGTTGTTATTTGAGAAATTGCATCGATAACTAAGCATTAGCAGCAACATCATATTTAAGGTAATTAACAAATTTTGCATCCAGAAGTTTAAGATGCGCCTAAATTAGGGTCATATATCACATTAACTGATATCTGGCACGATGAAGATATACATACTTAGGTTTAGAATCTCTTTGTTTATATATATATATATATATATATATGTATATATCAATATTTTTGTGAACGAGCACAAGTTTTGACTTACAACTTAAGAAAAAAGTTTACTATTGTCATATAAGTAAATTATTTTGAGAAAAAAAAAATTAGAAAAAGTAGTAAGAGAGACTACAATAACGTTTTGAATGATTTTACGACTACGAAAAATGTAAACTTTGTCTATAGATTTTTTAAACATTATTATTTGGGTTGACAAAACCCGAGTTATAGTCTAATCTACACTTTATGAGATAGCACTACTTCGTGAAATTGATTCCTGATGGGAAGGCCATTGAAGTGAACCATTAACCACTAAACTAAAGATAGATCCTTTTTTCATAGGTTGTTATGTTTTTTATGAAAATGTGTAATTTGTCAATTAAGTATTTTTCGATGGGTTTACCATTGTCGATTAACTGTAGTAAAACATGTATCTTCTTATTTTATTTTAATATGTTATTTATCTACATGAACATTAGTTAATTTGTTAGATTTGTGTCAGATACGTGTGTGATAGATTCTTTTAGAGTTTGATATTTTATTATGCACGGTGAACATAAATTGTATTCATTTATAAAAATACCAAAGAAATATATACAAATAGATTTAAAAAAATAGCACGAAAAGTTTGCTCACCAGATACTTCAGAAATAACAGGACATCTTAGGCTTTTTGAAGGTAACAACTCATATATAGTTACCAATTTAATTACAATATTCGCCATTGTCATCTACCTAATCAAATAAAAATTTAAAGCCTTGCATATCATATTTTAAATATATACATATTTAACATGATTATTTTCTTCTTTTTACAATCATTCACTTTTGAACTTATCATCCACAGTTTTTATACGAGAGAACAAACTATTTAGGTTCAATGTGAGAGCATGAATCTGCATCATAAAAAGAAAAATAAATCTCATTCAACCAATTAAACTATTAACACTAAGTTTACCACCTACATCAAAAGATAAGCCAATGGCCCTAGCAAAAAAAGTGTCGTTTTTTTTTTCACAAAAAGATCACCTTTAATAAATTGAATAATATATATCAATTTGTTATGGGATGTTGAAAAACGAAGGCAAAATCAAAGGGAGAATAGAAAAAGGAACGGTGGTTTGGCATAAGGCATGTGACAATGTCTCTATTAGATTCATAAAAGTAATCACTAATTATTGTGTTGAAGTGTCATCTTTATGAATTCTTTCTATTATTTTTTTTTCATTTTCATTTTATCCATTAACTTTATAACAACGTCAAGTATGGGCACACCTTATCGAACTTACTTCTCTTTGATGGGGCCTCGCTATTGAACGACCACAATTTGTTAGTAGTTGCAAATGAGACACTTGTTCTCATCCAAATCTCTTTATTCCATTTGATAAACCATACCTTAGTTCTCTTTTTTGAATCCACCATGTATTAATTGTATGAAGAATCTTTTTTTTAATGAAGAACTTGATATATAGTGTCTTTATCAAAAAAAAAACATATAACTTAATACCAAACAATTAAAAACCAAAAGAAAAAGAAATAGAAAGACACATAAAGCGCTTTGTCTAACTATGGTGATTAGACTCGGCATAGGCCTGGGTATTTTCGGATTCAGATCAGTTTCGTATCGGGTTGAGTAGGATTCGAATTATTCGGATATGAGATTTTATAATCCGAACACTATCCGATTGTATTTTCAGATCGGATCGAATCGGATTTCATCGGATTCGGAGAACTCGAATCAGAATCGACTTCAAATAACCGGTTCGGTTTGATTTCGGATATACTTTATCTATCTGATGGTCCTGCACAATATATTTATAGGTATTGATTCAATTCCGGATATTACCCGAGTACCGATTGGGTAATTCGAAAACGTGTTATCTTATACATTTAAGGTTATCGTTTCCAATAGATCCAAACATTCATATAATTATTTTGAATATGATTTGGATTTTCGGTTTTGGTTCTGTTTTAACCCGATCTGTTTTGGGGGTTTAAATAAACTCTTTTTCTTTTGAAAAATTATTTAAATTGTTTCGGCTTTGAGTAATTATTTTCAAAAATTTGGATATTTGTCATAAATTTGGGTAAAATAAAAGCAACGAATTGCTTATTGTCTAAGATGATAATAAAATTTTCCGATTTTATGCTAAGATGATTTAGAAGATGATAATTTTTTCTTATTGTCTTCACCAACTAAATATATCATTGAATAAGAAGTAAAAATAGTATTTTTACGCTATTTAATCAAATGATAATCTAGTCCTTCCATAACCCTTTAGTAAAAATAGTATTAAACTTGATTTTTTGATGACACGTAAATATACTCTTACTTGGTTGGAGTTCAAAATGTAGATATTATCAGCCAGCCAACTACCATTATGATGTTAACCAATGGTTTTAGGAATAAATCATGTGATGTTTTCATATTTCATATTTTGAGATATTGAGACTATTAAATTACATTTTTGTGTGATTATATATCTCTTGTTAAACATATTTAGGATTTAAAAGAGATTTTATTCTAGATAAATCAATGCCAACGTGCCTGCCTTATATAGATCATGTTTTAAGATATATGTTTTGATCAGCTGTACCATTTAAGTACAAAAGAAAATTCTGCAAAGTACCAACGAGCAAACCATTGAGGAAACAGAAGAACCTAAATGACAAGACATTCGAAAAACAAACAAGACATGTTAAATGCTCAGGGATCAATCAGAAATGGTGATAATGGGAAAATGAATTAGATATACCTGTACAAAATTGTGTTCTATTCGAGAATTTTTTAGTGCGATATGTATGCATAGAAAAAAATGAAAGTACTCTTCAAAGCCTGAACAAATTCAAACAGCAACAAAAAAGTCACGGCATTGGTCTTTCTTGTAATCATAATTTCTCCTCCACATTATCTATTCAATACCTTTATTGATAGAAAAATTAAAGATGCTCGAAGAAAAGATGAAGAGAGATATGAACAGAATAGTGTGTAGAACTGCATATCTGTCATATTATTTAGGAGAATGATATGTGCTTGAGCCTGAACCTTAAATAGAGTAAAGTAAGGGGTCTTGACCTTAGAAAAATATATTTTTAAGCTTTAAACTTTCTTTAACCCAAGTCTCTCTCTAGAAAATTAGGTTAATGCTGAAAGATGACCCTTTCTTAGTTTTTAGAGATCTATATACAGACCTCAATACAACTCATAGAAAACAATCACTAAACCTTAATTTAAAAAAAAAAACTGAAAAGCTCTTAATTGCCTTAAATCTTTAAAGAAAACTACCAAAACCAAAAACACTCAACCGACTTAGTTAGCTACCGGCTTCCTGCGTTGGTAAGTTATATCGAATCTGGTATATGATAACATCGGGGTTTAGCCCATTTTTCGTATGTTTTGATTAGGTTGCCAATGAAAAAAAATCAAGTGATTATAGAATTTTCAAGGGTGTTCTCACTCATTTACGCTTCCAAAAGACTTTTAAGAGGTTTAGAGAAAAAGTTGCCAAAAGGAGGCTCGTTTTCAGTCAGATTCAGAGGTCCAGATATTTGATGTTTGTTGAAGACCTTCCCGTAAAGAAAATTCAGAGATATTGGTGTCTATGCAAAGCTATAAGAGTCAAGATTCACCTCAAATAATTAGAGCAATCCCATCAGTCAATCAGAAGATATCATCCGAGGAGTAGAGCAACATCAAGACCGGTCATAAAGAGTGTGATCGGTGGAGCAAGGAGGCTTGGCACCGGCCAGTAGGGTCGTGAATGGTCTCCCTAATAAGCTTGCCACCAGTCATAGAGCCCATGATCTATCTCAGAGTCTCATGAAGAATCTGTCCCCACTACTTATCAAAACTACATCGTTTTTGTCCAATTTTTCCAGAAGCCCTAATCTAAGCCAATAAATATCTAAACTTAAAGGAAAACCCTAATCTTATTTTCCAGAGCCTTCAACCACATCAGAGCCCTCTCATCATCGCACAATCCCTAAAATGTCTTCCATTGAAGTTTTATCCTTGTTCTTCATTGTTTCTCTATTCCTCTCTCTCTCTCTCTCTCTCTCTTTCATTGTTTGACATCACAAGAACTTCTTACTGAACATATTCAGAGCTCTCGGTTTCTATGGAAAGGTAGAAAAGTCAAGATTCACCAAGAAAAAGATTGGAGAAATCCCATCAGCCGTTTGGGAGATATCTCTTGAGGAACTAAGCTATGTCAAAATCGCTCACAAGGATTGTAACAGGTGGGAAGAAGGGCGATGTAGAGTATATCTTGCTTTGATGTTTCCTCTAAGCATGTCTGAGTAGTTTTATTTTATCTTGCTTTGATGTTTCCTCTAAGCATATCTGAGTAGTTTTCTTATTAGGTTTAGAGGGAAATCAAAGGAGCGATGTATCTATTAGCTAGTTTAGATAGCGAGATATGAGCCTTGCATGGTTTTTTACCCTGTTATTTTTCCGTGTTGATTCTTAATGCATGTAGCTAGAATCATGAACTATTTTCTGATCTTATGTTGATTGAGTGTTGCTATCCGTGCCCTTAGTTGCCAGAACTAGTTTTGGCAAGTGTATCACGTCATAACAAGCACACACCCGTTAGTTATGGAGATTTATGGACTATGATTGAATTTGATAATAATGTTTTATATATGTGTTGTTGCCTATAAAAATTAAGAAATAGTATAAGAATTTTAGCCGGTTAATTCTATAAAACAGGTTAGACGAACTTTAGTGTTTCATATGTCCGAGACTTGCAAGAATACATGCATTAATCACGTTTTATTATAGATAGATAGATTACAAACCCACCCTGTAATCCCTTGAATGCCCAATGCTGTCTCTTTATATTCTTATTTGTTTTATTATTTTGTTATGCATGTGATACAACCCCCCCCCCCCCCCCACTCTTTTATATATTTGTCTTAGGCTTACTTGTTCCTCTTGGTTAGCAATACATATTTGCTCTCTGTAAGATCATTACCTTAAGTATTATGAATTATTCGCTGTGCACTTGCATCTTTGAATTTTTGTATCAAAGGATTTTATTACTTGATACAAAATGGATTTTGTACTAAATTTTATATACTTTTCATACGGACCTCCAATCAATTAGGAGATAATCCAGACCGTGGATCAATTTTTTGGTGCCATTTTCAGGGCGAGATTGTTTGTTTGCAAACCTAAGAACTAGAGTAATGTCAAGGACCTTTGCTTTTTAATTTTTCTTTTTGGTTTTACTTCCGGAGACCTTGAGGATGAACGTCCGCGCTCTTTCTAAAGAGTTTTAGAATCTTACATTTGCGTAGCTTATGCCGCATTTTTAGGCATATGATGGAGACACCTTCGATATATACTCTAGCTCACCGTATTAAACATCTCGTGGCTACACTCAGCCAGCTCCATCATCACTGATGAGACACTCTGATTGTCCATCACTCTCTCGATCCTCTAGAGATCGTGGAATGAGATGCTATCATTCACTTGTTTTGCAGCCCTTGGGTGGTTTCTGTTTTGCAGTGGATTAAAGCTTTGATTCACCTAAAGTTATGAGAGTAGATTAATTTGATCATTACAATGCATTACCTTTAGATGCTAAATATGATATGATGATGAGGATGCTTCATCAACTTCCCCATCAGCAGCAAAAACTCTATGAAGATCTCGAATCTAAGTTCTCAAAAATGAAGAAGGACTTTGGATCAAGGCTCTCTGTTCTTGAGTTTCACATTCAGCGAGTGGGACCAAGTTGAAGGTATCAACAATGAGCTGCTGACACACAAGAAAGATATCCAGGAACATGACTCTAAGATCTTTGATATGAGTAACGACATCGAGACCATAAAAGAGAACCTTGATTAGACAATTAACACTTTGCAGCGGAATGAAATTCCTGACCAAAATAGCTGGGAGGATGGGCATGTTCAGCACGTCTACAACCTAGAAGAAGGAGAGTATGTTCTTTCTTGAAAGCTCTGAGATGAGGATAAAGTAGCTTTATAATCAAGTTTTGCACTATCCACGTCTATTCAATACGTTAGAAAAGAAGAAGAGTCTGAGACAGTTCCTTGTTACTTGCTCTATCCTAGGAATCAAGTTCAAAGATGCCTTGTGCATATCAGGTTCATGCGTGAACATCATACGCAAGGAAATTTCTAGAAATCTTGGAATTACCAGCCTGTAACCCTCATGGATCCGTATTGGATTGATGGACTGGTCTTCCACCACTCACGAGGGTGTACTTTTGGATATCCATGTAAGGATTGGGAACTGCAGTGTTCCCATTGACTTCCAAATCAATAATATCGAGCAAGGTAAGTCTTCACAACTTATCTTGGTAGGAGAGTTTCTAGCAACGGCATGAGCCCTCATTGATTTCCCAAATAAGAGAGTGCCATTCACTTACATCAATGAAGATGTGTTCTACAAAGTCGTGCTTTACACTCCATGGTCTAGGTGTGTAGGAAAAGGCAATGATGGTCCTGAAGAACCTCTTTGGTTTGAAAGAACCAAGAAACTCTGTATTAGGTCCGAAGACTCTCCTCACTTTACTTAAACTGTGAACCACTCATCTAGTCAAAGATGTTAAAGAAGTGCACTAAGTGGGAGGCAACCAAGTAAGGTACATATTCAACTTAGGTTTTAGTTTCCTTTTCCTTTTTGATATTCTTATGTTTTGTTTCATGTTTTCATAAGAATTAAGAAAAGAAAATATAAAAAAGATAATAGAAAAGAAGAAAATAGAAAAGAAGAATAATAAGAGAATGATACAAGAATGGAATTATGGAAAGTTCATGAAAGCCCGTATTTACCGATGAATGCTGAAGGAGATCAATCTAATAAAACTCCAGTAATAGATGCCAAGAATCTCTATCAGTAACTTGTGTTAAAGTCACTAGATTAGCAAGAAAGAATGCTGATAATTAAGTTTTTTATGAGGTCCCTCGAGGACCGGTCACAAGCTCCATAATCGGTGCCTCCCCTAAGCATGATACCGGTCATAACGTATGTGACCGGTTCCCATAAGAGGCTCAAGACATCTTACCAGATGCCACATCCGAGTACCAAGCATCCTGCCCCAAACTGCCCGCCATGCTCCAAGTCACCCTAACACCGGTTACATGACCCGTGACCGGTTGATACGCTCTCAGAATAGTAGCTTCACGTTTAGTCTGGTTGGGGTTAATAGGGACAGTCGGAGGACCGTATGCGGAACCTGCGAGGTTACGGATATGGGCCAAGCTGCGGTTAGATTCTCTCGATGATAGGCTCTCAATGTCGGTATGAGTCCTTTGGGGGGGATGGATGACATGGTTGTTTGGTCGGTTCGAAGGTTGCTGATGATCATTTGGTTGAAGGTCGTATTATGCCATATGTTCAGTCAACTGTTCGAGCTGGGCTTGGAGTGCAGCTAGTACCATACCTATCTCGATAGGATGTGGTAGTTCTTCTAAGGGTTCAGCCATAGTCGGTATGGTCGGCTGGTACAGACGGCGAGGTATGGATGATGGTGTAAGGTCGTTGGGGTCGGAGTCGGTAAGGTCAAGCTGATGGAGTTAACCAGTATGGATGGTGGTGTGGTACGGATGGCGGCGTATGGATGGTGGAGGGCCTTCTGAGGTGCTGGGTCTTGAGAGGTTGGACCAACGGTGGTGTCATCGGGACGGACTGGGACCGCTGTTGAAATATGTGATCTCTATGATAGAAGAATTCAAATCTAAGAGAAGGAGGGAAAGGAAACCTAGTTCACAAGGAACTAGAAGAAGTCTTGGTTAGGATGTAACTAGAAGAAAGGAAGCGGTTACATACTAACTAGAAGACTAACTAAGTGGAAAAGAGGAAGCAAAGGAGAGCATGGGGCGCCAGAACCAGGGCATGGGCACAAGCATGGAGGCGTCAGCAGCAGGGTATGGGCGCAGCTTGAACATGAGTCAAACAGTGAGCTGCTCCCTTCCCTCCTCTCTTCTTCACGCAAACCCCTCTCTTCTCTCCTTCCTTCTTCACGCCTCTTCTCTTCTTCTCTATGTAAAAACTCTATAAATATACATGTAATGTGATGTAAAGAGTGTTGTGAATAAGAGAATAAGAAGATTAAAAGAGTAAAAGGAAGCTTAAAGGAAGCTTTGCTTATCTCCCTAAAGGCGCCGGTGGAGCCTTAGCTCTCCGGCGCCATGCTTCTCCTTAGTTCATCTTATTTCATCAACTATTATCATTCTCATTCTCATCATCATTCTTATCATCATTCTCAAACAATAATCCCTCATTACATCAATACTCATGCCACCATCATCATCCTAAACATTCTCTAAATATCCAAACCTCAAACTCCTTATTATTCTCATGCCACAACTATCACTCTCTCAACAATCCCTAAGCCTCCATACTCTTAATTTCAACATGGTATCAGAGCAAGTTGAGTGATCTAGAGCCTAATCTCTTGTTATTCTTCTAGCTCTCTACAAAGTCTTTTAATCTATAACCATACACTTTCTTTGTTCTATTCACTCTGAGATTAATATCCTTGAGATCATAAGATCTTCAAGTTGTGAAAGGACTAAGGGTGTGTATTGTTACTAGAAAATGATGACAAATTGAGGGAGATTTCGTTGGGCTCTCCTTGGCTCCTTGCCTTGAGGAGCTCGGTTTCTTTTGTTAAACACATGAGAGAGAATATTTTGGGGTAATTTGTTCCTCCCATGCGTTTTTCTAATTAATGGGGTGTGTGTGAGAGAGTAAATATTTTTCTTTGTGGTTCTTGTGTGTGAAGTCTAGATCCACATACAAAACTTTGAAAAGGGGTTGTATCAACATCAATTACTTGGTGATCCTCTTTGGAAACAAGATCCAGAGGATTTTTTAAGAATCATTTATCCGTGAAGAAGCTTGTCATGGCATGATGGTTTTTGGCATGTATGGCGTGGGAAATAAGGCATCTAGGAGATGAAGAATGTTTTTGGCATGATGGTTTGGAAGAGGAGAAGGCTGGGTGGTGACCTTAAGTGGTGATCCAAGCAAGCTCCAAGTGAAAATAAATCATTAAACAGGAAGTAAAGTGGCTGGTGATCAAATGAAGACATTCAGCAAGAAAGAAGAGGTGCTTGCCTCAGAATGAATGGAAGCATTAAACCAGCTGCACAAACAGCCAAAGAAAAATCTAGTTCACGTGAGACTTCAAGAAAAATATAAGACAGCTCATAGTAAAACTTGGAGTTGAAAAGGAGAAGCTTACCTAAGAGATAGGAAGCTGAAGAAGGTTGCATCCCGGAAGAGACTTGCGGAAGAGAAGTGACAAGAGGAGTTCACGTCTTCAACCCGAAAGAGACTTGCGGAAGGGATGTGACAAGAGGAGTTCACATAGAAGACTTGCAGTAGACGGAGATGAAGCACAAGGCTTATGCTATAATTCGTTGGTGAGTCTTCCAATAAGCGGAAGATTCATATGGTCTAAGAAGTAGTTGCTCCAAGGTATTGATTAAATGGTGCTTATAGAGGGTCATATTCTTCCACATGGTCTTCATCCTCTCTTGAGGCCGAATCACTTGATCCAGGAGGTCTTGAGAGAGTGGTGATCATACTCAACCATGTGGCGATCCAAGCGAAGCAATCTACAAGGAGAAATGTGTATAGGCTCAAGCAAGCTATTCATGGTGGTGTTATGTGGAGGTAGATGATGTCCTTTGCGGCCTAATCCAAAATGGCTAGCAGACGAAAGCTTGTCCTAATTGGCAAGTGGGATAGATAGTCCAAGAGGAGGCGGCATCATTGGCATAATCAAGCTTAGTGCTCTTTCCTTTGCAAGAGTGGTCCCTTGGCAACGGGCTAGTCTTGAAGGGAAGTGTTAAAGAAGCGGTGAGCTCCAAATTATGCAACGGTCTTCCTTGTCAAGTTTGGTTCTTCCCATACTCGAACCAAGCTTGAGGGGGAGTGTTGAAGAAGACCGTTGAAGCACCAAGTTAGGTGATGGTCTAAGAAGAAGAGGACTATCACATTGTACCATGGATACGTGCAGCATTCCGAGAGGAAGCCGGGAGAGTCTTATGATAAGTGGGATTAGAGCGGATGGCTCTTTGAAGAATCAAGATCAAATCTATGAAGGGTTGAAGCCAAGATTGATCTTGATAGATGGAGTGTGAAGCTCAGACCAAGAGGCGTTCATCTAGGAGGCTGTGGAACGGTAAACAAGGCAACAAGGCACTCCAAGTACCGTATGAGGAGACGATGGCGAGAGAAAGCCGGGAGACACATACGAGTAGCTATGGGTGATGTTGTAAGAAAACCGAAGGAGAAACCACCTTTCAGACCTTATTAGGTGTGGTGATCCGAGAAGCAGCGGGAAGTGGCATCCAACGGATAGAGTATACTCCCAAGAGTGATCAAGAGGAAGCCAATGACAATGTGAGTATTCCGTGAGCTAGAAGATGTCATCCGAGGAGCTTGAAGTCAAGATTAAGTTTGAGACAAGAAGCCCGAGGAGACATGATCCGAGTGAAGCTTAGAAAAGACAAAGCATAATCTGCAAGAAAGAGTAAAGGCCATAGGAGAGGAAGCCATGGTCTCATTGAGGTTAGGAGTCATCAAAACCGTCTTTGGAGCAAGCAAGGATCAGCTAGCGGATATCCTTATCATGGCATCATCTTCTATCAATGAGGATCACGTACATGGCAAGATTGGCCTTAAGGACACCTACCGACCAATCTTGAGGGGGAGTGTTGAAATATGTGATCTCTATGATAGAAGAATTCAAATCTAAGAGAAGGAGGGAAAGGAAACCTAGTTCACAAGGAACTAAAAGAAGTCTTGGTTAGGATGTAACTAGAAGAAAGGAAGCGGTTACATACTAACTAGAAGACTAACTAAGTGGAAAAGAGGAAGCAAAGGAGAGCATGGGGCGCCAGAACCAGGGCATGGGCACAAGCATGGAGGCGTCAGCAGCAGGGTATGGGCGCAGCTTGAACAGGAGTCAAACAGTGAGCTGCTCCCTTCCCTCCTCTCTTCTTCACGCAAACCCCTCTCTTCTCTCCTTCCTTCTTCACGCCTCTTCTCTTCTTCTCTATGTAAAAACTCTATAAATATACATGTAATGTGATGTAAAGAGTGTTGTGAATAAGAGAATAAGAAGATTAAAAGAGTAAAAGAAAGCTTAAAGGAAGCTTTGCTTATCTCCCTAAAGGCGCCGGTGGAGCCTTAGCTCTCCGGCGCCATGCTTCTCCTTAGTTCATCTTATTTCATCAACTATTATCATTCTCATTCTCATCATCATTCTTATCATCATTCTCAAACAATAATCCCTCATTACATCAATACTCATGCCACCATCATCATCCTAAACATTCTCTAAATATCCAAACCTCAAACTCCTTATTATTCTCATACCACAACTATCACTCTCTCAACAATCCCTAAGCCTCCATACTCTTAATTTCAACAACCGGTTGGTCGTGGATGCAGTTGGAAATGGTAGGGTACGGCCATCGGAACTATCGTGTTCGGCCAGTATGATTGTTAGGTCATGGGTCATACGGCCTTTGGATGGTACCTACGCGTAAAACAGACAAGCAATGAATGCTAAGGTTTTACTGCGGGAAGGTTAAAGCGGTGAGATAAGGCGGTACGATCAAAGGATAAGTTTTAAAAGGACCATTAGCTAAATGCCAAAAGACAGCAAGAAATATTACGATTTTCAAACGTTTGGCAAAACAAAGGGATGGTCGAAAAAGACAAAGGTGATAAGATAGCTTACACACGGAACGTCAGCCAATGAGACAAATCCCAATGGTAAGATAAGGATAGAATATTCCACATATGGCTCTGCCAAAAAGGATAGACGAGTCAAGCGTGTTAACCAGGTAAGGTTCCCACGTACTTGTCTTCAACCTCGTGTTTCACTAGGGCAACAATAGCGACCCATGGATTAAGACTTAGTCTATCGCATGGTCCGACCAAGGGCTAGCTACAAGCACAAGGCTTTGAGACGTTTAAGCCGGATCTAAGCTTGAAAGCAGTAAATCGTTTAAAGAAAGTGGTTTTTAAGAGATATGAAAGAAAGAAAAGTCAAAAAATATATCTTTAAATGTAGAGGTAAACAAGAGAGATTCAAAGAGAACGTTTTATGACATATACAACCTGATGCGTGAAGCTTTAGCTCTGATACCAGCTGATATGCTCCCGGAATGGTATCTTCACTTTCAATCCGGTCTGGTCGATACAGATAGCCAGAGGACCATACGCGGAACCTGCAAGGTTATGGATATGGGCCGAGTCGCGGTTAGGTTCTCTCGATGATAGGCTCTCGATGCCGGTACAGACTCTCGGTAGTGAGTTATCGATGCAGTAGGGATTCCTCGGCGATAGGGTCTCCATGCCAGTATGGTCTCTCGGTAAGGAGTTAGTGATACGGTAAGGATTCCTCGGTGATAGGCTCTCGATGCAAGTACGGATTCTTGGTAAGGATGGTTCTGATGGATGTGGATGCAATGGAATAGGGACAATGATGAACGTTGATGATAACGACTAAGGACAATGGGAACAAGATGAAGATGGAATAAGGTGGACGATGGAATGGGAAAGATGGATAGAACATGAAGTAAGAACAATAGATCGATAGCCGGCCACACGGTGTTTGGAAAACTCTGTGATACGACTGATCGGAGTCTGAGCAGAACTTCAAAGACAACGATGTTTAAAATAAATGAGATTCGAGAGCAAGCTTTAAGTAAATGCGTTTATTCAAATCTGCCTTTGAATGGCGAGGTTATAAGTTCTTATATAGGTGGGATTCTTAGGACATCCAACCCTTACAAAGGACCAGTGTGTCCTTGGGCATTTTACATGCCCAATGAAACTGTAACAAAGTAAGCCCTTAAGTGAAAATGGTAAAAAAACAAGAAAAGAGGGAAGAATAGAGATTAGAGCCGATTGGTACTACACGAACAATTGATTGGCAAGGTGATGACCGGTTCGGAGCTAATGCATCAGGGTCATGAACCTCGTTAAAATCCTTGCTGGGAAAACCTCTTAGGGATAAAATCTAACAAGGGAAAAGAATATTCTGACCCGAAACATCTTTAGCTGCATGTTTTCACTGGGTCAAGGTGAAAACTCCAAGGACTTGGTCCTGCGATCTTTGATGTCTCGGGATCAGAGGAGGCTTAGGCCTCATCACCGGTGGTCTCTGAATCTCCAAGACTGGACATAGGAACTATGACTGGTGCCATGTGCCATTCCCCAAGAGTTCAAGTCGATACCCCGAGTATCCCCAAGGATTCCCTAGAATCCCTGAAACCGGTCACGTGGTACCTCAGCTCCTATTCCTAAATAAAACACTCAAGTTGTGATTCCTTTCCCCAAAGTTTCACAACTCACCACATCTTGTCCCAAGCCATCACTACCGATTCCCCAAGTAAGCCTAACTCCAAGAATCTCCTGATCAAATGATCCATGATTGAGATTACACCGAGCAATCTGATATTTCTTGAGTAATGATCGAGAGAAACTTTGATAAAAGAGTTTGGAATTGCACTATTTGAGAGACACACCCCAAAAAAACTTCTGAGTATTTCGACTGTCATCACTGAGAATTCTCAAGAATCATACTGTCATATGCCAAGAATCACCGAGTACTTGCTGAGTATCCAGAGCTGTTATTGCCGATAGTTACACATTCATTGCCAGTTATTGTGTGGAGTTATCAACGGTCATCCATTGAGGAGCCAACAGTTATTATCGAGTCCTCAGCGAATTATGCCAAGGAGTATTACTGAGGATTATGAGGATTCATGCTTAGTGGATCCCCAACCAAGACTAGCTGTCAAAGTCGAGAATTATGCCGATCACCGCTTAGAGGTTTCTAAGTATTCCCTGAGGATCACCAAGCATTACCTAGTAATCATCAAGTATCTACCGAGCATTGCACCAAGTGTTTAACCAATTTGAAGCTCGAATAGCTATGGAGTCATTACCGTGTTATTGCCACCAAAGTTTGACCGAGTTATTTCCAAGAATTTGCTGAGAAATGTCGAGCATTTACCGAGAATCACTAAGCCAAAAATAAGGAGCCACACACCACAGTACCAGTTATACAACCTATGATCAGTGCCTCCACAAATAACCACACCGGTGATAGAGCCTGTGACCTGTCTGGCCAATCATTCTCGGACCAGTCATCATCTGATTCCTGATCCAAGCCTTTGTTCATCCACTATTCATCTAATACCACCATTTGATTATGACCAATCATTCTTATCATCTATCACCTTGACAAAGATCTTAACCATGGTTGAGAAGACATCAATGAGATATCACCACCACCACCACCCCTTTATCTCTTTTAGGTTTGTTTTCTTTGTTTTTATCTTTGAAATCGTTGATTGTTTCAGATTTTACTCTCAGAAAATATGCATATAGAGATTACTCATCAGGAATTCGATGAATTGAACCGAGTTCAATCGATGTTAAGCAAAAAAAAAGAGAGGAATTTTGTTTAGTCACCAACAAGCTCTTCAAGGTGGCATCGTTCTTAATCTTAACTCTTTATTTATGATTTTAATCCTCGTCTCTTTCTTTTTTACCACTGAGGATGGTGTGATTTAAATCAAGGGGGAGGGGATGGGGAAGGATGTAACATCATCTAGTAATATTGCTCTATATTTTGTTGACTGGAGATCTTTTCCATTTTGTACATAGTTAGCCGAAGTCTAAAAAGCTTATGGGTTGACTCAACATTCTTGAAAGTCTCATCCATTGGATTATAGGTTAACCGAATGGTGTCTCTAGCCCTTATTGAAACTTAACCTGACTTTTAATTTCTCTCTCATGGGTTTGATTTACATTGGACGAGACCTCTTTGAGCCATACGAGACACTGCAACCTTTTCACAAGTATCTTCCTACTCCCTCTTCCCTTCTTTACCCAGATATATATATATATATATATATATATATATATATATATATATATTACAGATATTTGAAGTGGCCGATAAGATGGTGCATAAACCCGTGAATCTTTTGATGTCCATGGATACTTTCTGGATTCTCATGGAAGCCTGTCCCAAATAAATAGCAAGGAATCAATAGAAAAATGATACCCTAGAAAAGTAGGAATAATTGTTCCTTGAAAGTAAGTAAAGGGAGAGAAAAGAAGTATATGAGGAAGGTCTTGGCAAGAAGAGAATCAACATGTTCTTTGATTGATACTCCTGGTAATATAACACCTTGTAAATATGGATTCTCTTCTATCGCGGACTTAGAGATGGATTATTGATGCTCCCTATTGGTAAATACTAAAAGTAAGTTTTTGATTTCATGCCTATGAAGAGTGCAAACATGAGAACCTAGAAGTAAGATGAGTTCCCATGATTTTCAAAATCTCTTCTCTATGGCTTTTACTTGTTTGTTTGCTTAAGGACAAACAAAGTCTAGATCTGAAGAAATTGATAACATCGTATTTTTACTATTTTACTATTCATTTTTTATGGATTGAGAAGAGTTTTAGTTGTTTTCAATGCTAAATAGTGGAACATCAATTTTTCTTGAGTTGTAATGGTTTTATACGTTTTTATGGAAAATGACCAAAAGTGGAGAAAATCGCGTTTTGAGACAGTTTCTGAGTCTCAAAAATTTGACATCAGATGAAGGTCTTCCCGTGAACAAAATTCAGAGATCTTGGTTTCTATAGAAAACTAGAAGAGTCAAAATTCACCTCAAAGATAAATGGGAGCAATCTCATCACCGTTTTGGAGATATTGCTCGAGGAACCAAGCTATATCAGG
Source organism: Nasturtium officinale (assembly GCA_963854855.1). Taxonomy (NCBI): domain Eukaryota; kingdom Viridiplantae; phylum Streptophyta; class Magnoliopsida; order Brassicales; family Brassicaceae; genus Nasturtium; species Nasturtium officinale. The sequence goes on from OY978506.1 coordinate 2,472,237, forward strand.
AGTGGTCACAAGGAGTTTGACCGGTGGGAAGAAGGCCACAGAGCCTGTTACCAGTCCCTAGAGCTCTAATGGCCCATTACGTTTTTGAGGCCCAAAACCAACTTATTTTCCCTAAAGCCCTAAAACCATCTCAAGACCTATAACTACTCTTTGAAACCTTTAGATTTTCGTGTGCCTTCGTAAATTCACCAGAGATATTCTAAAAACCTTACCTACAACCATCGAAGCTTGAAGAAGCCATCTTATTCATTGAAGCTTTTGAAGACCACTACCTCTCTCTGTTTTTTTTGTTATACTTTGGATTATAAGGAGAAACCTTTATCTCTTTATACTCTTACTTTGAAGTGATTTCTTAAAACTACTTTTTATTATATATACGATCTATGAACTTCTTTTATCTTGCTTTGATGTTTCTTCTAAGCATGTTGGAGTAGTTTTCATATTGGGTTTAGAGGGAAATCAAAGGGGCAATGTATCTATAGTTTAGGTGGCAAGATATGAGCCTTGCATGATTGTTTCCACTGTTTTTTTTGTAATACAGATAAAAAATAACTCAGGCGAATAAGAGTTGGAAGGCATTCCCACATTATACGGAATACTTATCTATTCGAGATTCAAGTTAAGGAATATGATTTGGAAGCATCATATAAGAGTTTTACAGTTACAGAAATTCTGACCAATTAGATGTAAGTACTGTATAAGTGATTGATAACTTCAATATATTACTCCCCTTTTTAACCAAAACAAATAAATATTATTCAAGAAAGCATTTTAATTATTTGGATTTTATGCTAAGGTATTCAATAATATTATAAACATTTTTAATATTATAAATATCTATATTAATATCATATAATTACATATATTAATAATATATGTACTATAAACAATATATAAATTTCTGTTACTATAATAGTTATTAATATTAAACATTTTCAAGCATAAAGTATTCGAAGAAATTAAGTTTCTGTCTGTAAAACAAATGCTAGAATGAGCCAAAATTGTCATTATTAATAATACTAACATATATTTATATAAAACATTCATCAAACAGGCAAAAAAATATGGAGCTTACCAGGTCTGAGTCGCCGAGATGATGTACTCCAAATGTTTAAATAATCTATGAAATAGAGACATTTTTAGTTTTAAATATATGGTTCTGTCATATAATGAATACACTTCCATTTACTACTATTCCCTCCTTAAGATCTTTATAGTGCACATGAGCTAAAAGATTACATGTAATAAGCTACAATGAAAAATATATAAGGGTGATTATCAGATTGACACAACTTTATATATATTACTAAATGAACATATTTTTTTTAATTACTAGTTTGGTTTTTAGACATTTAAAACCCAAAAATATCCTCAAAATATTTTGTCACAAAAAATATTATGAAACTGCCATTACTAAATCAATCCACGAATTTAATATTTACAAAATGCCACACCATCCTATGTTACTCCATATTTATTTTCCATCACCATAGAGTTATTTGAATTTACTCGTTATCACATAATTTTTAAGTAACTGCAGAATTATTTTTTAATCGCTCAGTCACGACAAAATTATTTGAATTTACTTGTTACCGCAGAGTTATTATAGTAGCCGCATAGATATTTTCTTTGACATAGTTATTTTCAGTTACTGTCAAATTATTTAAATTTACTCGTTACCGTAGAGTTACTATAGTGGTCGAAGAGATATTTTCTTTGTCAGAGTTATTTTCACTTACAGCCAAGTTTTTTTTTATTTCACCGCAGAGATATTTTCTTTGGTAGTATTATTTTCAGGTACTTCCAAGTTTTTTGAATTACCTTGTTACGGGAGAGTTAACATGATGACAAAGTTGTTTGTTTTTCGCCGACTTGTTTTCCTTTACTACAAACTTATATGAATTAGCTTGTTACTGCAAAGTATTTAACGTCACGGCAAAGTTATTTCCAATTCGCCGAGTTATTTCCATTGACCACAAACTTATGTGAATTATCATTTTACCGCAAACTTATTCTTGTGGTGACAGAGTTATTTCAGCCGCAAAGTTATTTTTCTTTACCGCATAATTATTAAAGTAAGCGCATTACCGCATAGCTCTTAATATAGTGGCAGCGTTATTTTGAGCCGCATAGTTATTTCTTTACACCGAAAGTTTTTTACATTTGCAAGTTGTCGCAAAGTTGTTTCAATTGAGTTATCGCAGAGTTGTTTCAATTGAGTTGTTACATCATATACTTGTTCTGAAAATATTACTGCAGAATTATTTTTAAGAGAGCTAGTTTAGAGAGAAAATTTAGAGCGAGAGAGATATTAGAGAGAGAAATTTCAGAGAGAGAGTTTAGATAGAGAAAGTTAAGAGAGAAAATTTAGAGAGAGAGAGTTTATACGGAGAAAATTGGAGAGAGAGTTTAGTGAGAGAAATATAGAGTTATTAAGAGATAGAAAGAGAAAGTTTAGAGAGAGAGTTTAAAAAGAAAGAGAAAATTTAGATAGAGAGTTTAGAGAAAGAAAGAGAAAGTCTAGAGAGAGAAATATTATATAGAATTTAGAGAGAAAAAGCTTAGAGAGAGTTTAGAGAGATAAAGTTTAGATGAGTTTAGAGAGAGAGAGTTTAGAGAGAGCGAGAGTTAAGAGATAAAGTTTAGAGAAAGAGAGTTAATAAAGAGATAGAGAGAGAAAGTTAAGAGAGAATCTGTTTAGAGAGAGGGTTTAGAGTGAGAATTTATTGAGAGAGATGTAGAGAGAGTATGTTTAGAGAGATAATTTATAATATATTTCCAATTTTTTTTTAATTTTGATTTTTTTTAAAAAATTCTGTATTTTTAAGGGTGATTTAATCAAATGATATGGAATCTGAAAAAAAATCACTACACTATTGCAAATCTTTTTTTTTTATTATTGTAATATTTTTTATTTCTAAAATAACCTTAAAATTATGTTATAACAAAAATTTAATTACAAGAATGCCATTAATTTTATTTTTCACATCACCGAAAATTTTTGCTCCATCCGACGTGGCACAGAAATTGCTGTCGTGTATTAGTTAAGTCTACCGCAAAAATTTCTCACTCTCGTTACATGTTATGGCTGGCTTATGTAAACGGCTGACTTATATTTTTTAGGTTGACTTATTATCTACATGTTATGGCTGGCTTACGGGAAATCGGCTGACTTATCATTTTTAGGCTAACTTAATACCTACATGTTATAGCTGACTTACGAGAAATCGGCTGACTTACGAAAAATCGGCTGACTAACAAATATAAGTAATGGCTGACTTATAAAATTACGGCCGATTTAAGATAATTTTGCTGACTTATTCCTATAATATGGCTGAGTTATCAAGTTCGGGCTGACTTAAGTAGCTGATTTAATAATTTTCGGCTGATTTCAAATAACTTTAATAGCTGACTAATGTTAAGTCAGCGGTCACACGGCTGATTTTGGATTAGTTATGGCTAATTAACAATTAATCAGTAATTACTGTAATAGTATGCGTTTAACGGCTGATTTATTCACCGTATCCGATGACTTATGTTTTTCCAGCTGATTTAAGTTTTATCATGGCTAATTTAATAATCTTATATAATTACTCAAATAGTATATTTAGTTATGACTGAACTGTGTTACCTATATTTAGACAATATAGGCTTTTCTCCTTCATCCTTTTTAATTTGAAGTTTACATCGAAGGATTCCTTTATGGCTGATTTTGGAATGATTGACTTACAAATTCATTTAGCGGCTGATTTCCATGTAAGCAAAAAAACAATTACATCAGATTTTATAAAATAACACGTCAGATTTAAGGTTTCATGTTTAGGGATTTAAGGTTCATCTTTATTGCGCCGTTCTTTATCTATACTTATTTTTTTCTTCATATTTTTTCTTCTTCATCTTCAATATATCATATTATAATAAAATTTATAAAATAAAATTTTACTTGTATCTTATATTTTTGCGTATTTTTAATACATTATTTTAGCAAAACCAATAAATTATTTATATTAGCTTAATTAAATGACTAATAAAAATATAGTATATTAATAATAGATAAAGAAGAAAATTTTATTATTTTATTTAATTAATATGTAAAATTATTAAAGTACAAATAACATAAAACACAAGGAGTATTAAATTAAAGATAAATAATATTATTTCACAATTTATGAAAATAATTTTAAACAATTTTCTTATCTATAAAAAAATTATTTGATGTTATTTGATGTTCTATTTTAATTAACAATTTTTTATCTACAAAACTTAGATAATTTAAAATACTTCATTTATTGATAAGTCAGTCATAACTCAAATTCCTTTATTGAATAGTCAGCCATAACTCAAATTCGTTTATTGATAAGTCAGTCATAACTCAAATTCATTTATTGATAAATCAGCCATAACTCAAATTCGTTTATTGATAAGTCAACTATAAAACAAACAATAAGTCAGCCATAAAACAATCTATAAATCAGCCATAAAACAATCCATAAGTCAGCCATAAAGTAATCCATAAGTCAGTCATAAAGTAATCCATAAGTCAGACATAAAGCAATCCATAAGTCAGCCATAAATCAATCCATAAGTTAGCCATAAAGCGATGATAGTGGAGGCAATTTTAATGACAGAGGAGGCGATTTCGACGATAGAGAAAGATATATATATAGAGAGAGAGAGAGAGTGAGAGAGAGATATATGCGAGAGAGATAAATGCGAGAGAGAGAGATGAAATGCGGGAGAGAGAGCGAGAGAGATGAGAGAGAGAGCGAGAGAGATGAGATGCTAGAGAGAGAGAGCGAGAGAAAGATGATATTTTCAAAGGATTTTTTTGTTATAAATATTATAAACTCAAATTCGTTTATTGATAAGTCAGCCATAAAACAAACAATAAGTCAACCATAAAATAAACCATAAATCAGCCAGAAACATAAGTCAGCCATAAAACAATCCATAAGTCAGCTATAAAGCAATCAATAAGTCAGCCTTAAAGCAATACATAAGTCAGCCATAAAACAATCCATAAATCAGCCATAAACCAATCCATAAATCAGCCATAAAGCAATCCATAAGTTAGCCATAAACCAATCCATAAGTCAGCCATAAAGCAATCCATAAGTCAGCCATAAAGCAATCCATAAGTCAGCCATAAAGCAATCCATAAGTCAGCCATAAAGCGACGACAGAAAATGCGATTTCGATGATAGTGGAGGCGATTTCAACGACAGAGGAGACGATTTTGACGATAGATATATATATATATATAGAGAGTGAGAGAGAGATAGATGCAAGAGAGAGAGCGAGAGAGAGATGAAATGCAGGAGAGAGAGCGCGAGAGAGATGAGATGCGAGAGAGAGCGAGAGAGATGAGATGCGAGAGAGAGCGAGAGAGATGAGATGCGAGAGAGAGAGCGAGAGAGATGAAATTTTTGAAGGATTTTTTTGTTATGAACATTAGAATAGAAAAAAACTAAAAAACCACGAAAAGTAAAAAAAAAAACTTCTTTCAAAACCTTAAGGGCATAAATGATATTTCTTTAATGAATTGTATTATTCTAGTAATTCCACAAAGATTGAATACAGTCTAGTAATGTATGCTAAAATATAGTATATTTGAGTTTTTCTCTCTATTTTTAATTGTTTTTAAATTATTTTTAATTTATTAATTATATATATATATATATATTTATTTAATTCGTAATATCATTTTCGTAAATAATTTTAGAAGTTAGATATTTTATGTCTTTTATTTTCTTGAGTTTACGCATTACTAAATTATGTGTCATGCTAGTTAACGAAACATAAGTTAGGTTAATCTAGCAAATTTCACAAATATATAATAATTAAAAACAAAAGATAATAAGAGCAGTTTAATGGGTTCCTTTAAAAAAAAAAATAAATAGAGAGTTTTTTAGTTTAGAGACTCCAACCTCTGAAATTCTCTAACTGCAGTTTCTAGTTCAGAGACTTCATTTCCACGTGTCACTTTTTTTGATTAGTTTAAATTTTTAAATAATTAAAACATTAATTTCCAGCTTTATCTTTCCAGCTCTATTTTGCATAGTTGGAAACCTCCCCCTATTCCTTTCGTTAAATGTAACATTGCTTCATCTTGGTCTGAGCAGAAACACTTAGCAGGGTCTGTCTGGTTAATGAGAGATCATACTATGAATCCGCTTATGCACGGCAGAAACGCTTTCCCCAGAGTCCCTTCGTCGACGTAGTCTGAACTATTAAACATATGCTGGTCGGTGGAGAGTTTGAATAATCTTTTATTTACTCATATCATCTTTGAAACATCATCGCAATTTGTCAGGGATGTGCTTGGTAAGGCGATACAGATTCCGGGAATAGAAGAGTTGACTGTTTCTAGTCAAGGAGAACACTCCAGCAACAAGAATAGCACGAAGTGTGACAGAGGACTGTCGGATGCAATCTTACATCACGCGGAGAACCCCGTCTTGGCTAAGAGCTCTAGTCATCTCAGAGAAGATATATTCTATTGTCTGACTTGGTGAACATGTATTGGAGTCTCCTTCATGTCAACCAGCTGTTGTGTTGGGTATTCCCTCTCTTTAATTGTCACGACTCTGTTTTAGGTCCTATTGGGATTTTGTTTTCTATATGGAGTTACACCTCCTGGGCTATGACCTACTTTGAAGTTGTATTCTCGTTAAGGAAAAAAACAAACAATTCAAAGATATCAAAGAGAGATAGAAAATCAATAAGAATTTGAAAATCCCAAAATCAAGATTCAAATAATCGGAAAGCACATGATTGATGACAACACATGACCGTCACAATAAGTCAATAACTAGACAACCTAGTGAAGGTGAACAAAAAATGGAGAACAAAAAATAAAATAAAAACTTGCATACAAAATAAAAAGAAATATAGGGACAATGAATTTAGATTAAAAAAAAAGAAACATGATGGAAAATGTAGTTTAAAAAATGGGCGCTAAGACAATTATATGATAGGGGCTTACGAAGTATCAAAAAAATTTACGGCTCAATAAATAATTAATACAATATTTTCATGATATAAAAACAAATGTTGTTATATATTTTCATTTCTTACGATCTATAAAAGCTTATGTATCTAAAATAAATAAACAATTATGTTAAGTCCGAAATGTAACATATTTTTTTTGTGGTAATAACTTACCAAATACTATACTTTAAAAATATTATATTTTTCAAAACAATGTGATAATTTTGTTTTAAGACATTTAGTATACGAAAATACCCATGCATCGCATGGGTCCATATCTAGTTACTAATAATTAATATCAAATTATAGTAATTTTTAATTTTTACTTCCATATAAAAAATATCAACAACCGAATGTATTTCTTTTTTTCTTCTAAAAATCAGTTTAAAGTGACATCAACATAATTTTGGTTGCTTTTAGAACATAGTTTTGAAGATGGGGGAGAGGCTGTTGAGTTTCTACAAAGGTTGGTCCCGTTAAAGTTTCATGCAAGTTTAGTCGTTGAAAGCAAGTTTGCACTACTAAAAAAATATCATATAGCCACGGAGAATTTCGTGGCTATTACATTAAATCCGTGGCTATTGCACTATACAGCCACGGTTTGCCACGAAATATTTTTGTTACTATAGCGTCGTGGCTACATTTATTTCGTGTTTTTTCGTGGCAATTTAACCACGGAAAATCACGGACCATTTCGTGTCATTAATTTACCACTGAAAGCCACAGTTACTTTCGTGACAAATTTGCCATGATTTTCTGTGGCATAGACATGGTAAATATAGCCACGAATTCTGGTGTTGTTCTACCGTGGCATTTATTACCACGACAATATTTATTTTGCCACGGTTACATTCAACACAGTAGAGCCACTAAATTTGGTGTGACATTTTCGTGGGTATGTTGCCAATTGTAGCAATGACTATATAATTAGTCGTTAAATCTGTGACTTTTTGCTAAAATGAAATAGAAGCAGAATAAATTTCAAAATTAGCATTGAAAATATGTATAGCCAAAAACAGCTTAAATATAATTTTTTCATTGCAAAAGATAATGGGAATTAATTCCAAAAAATATACCCAAGTAATTGATCCCCATGGTACAACAAAAAACCTAAACTAAAAACATAATTAAGAAAGAGTTGTGAATGAATGATGGGTTGTAAGAATAAATAATTACAGAATATAACATATACCATAAAGCTCCGTTCAGCTTTTTTGGATGGAGGTGTCTGGTCTCGTCTCGCAGGTGCATTTTATTAGAGCCTTGTGAGTAAAACTTAGAGCTGCTAGAAGAACCTGGTGAGGACTGAGTTGTAGCTCTAGTTGGCAGATCACAAGTTGAGGACCGAGCGGTAGCTCTAGGTGGCAGAGCACTAGTTGAGGACCGAGCTATAGCTCCAGATGGCACAACACCAGGTGATGTCCGAAGGGTAGCTCCAGGTGACACAAAACCAGGTGCTCTCAGAGGGGTAGCTCCAGGTGGCACAAAACGAGTTGATGACCGAGCTGTAGCTCCAGGTGGTGTGGGAAGAGGCTCTTGAAGAGCCTGTGGTCAGGTCGAAGAGGCCCCTTTTTGCTTCCCCGGTTGTTGACATATCTTCAGAAGAAGGAAAAAACAGAAGCATCACATAAAACACAAGGAAAATAGTTTAAAATATGTAACTAATTGGTTCTTAGAACAAAGAATTGATTACTAAAGATAAACAATTGAATTAAGCTAAATCTTGAGGAAATAAGTGGTTAAAAATCCATAATAGATGTTTCTAAGCTTTTGACCATTTATTAACCCAATCCTGAATGTCCCTGGTCGGCATAATTGTTGGTAAGCAAAGCTACACTTCCTTGCACCAGACCAGACTAGTTACATTGGTCTTGGACTATAAGTGACAAGAACTACACCATATAAAAACATAATCAATTTGAGGTGTTTCTCAAATTTCGACCAAATCCTAATACAAGACACGAGAGTCACTCAGAAAGCCTCAACCCATTAAAGCGTAAACCTTCAAACTTCAACTAAAAGTGATAAGGCATTTTCTGAGCTGAATAAACTACAAGAATTAGGCTTAGATACAACGGTCCTGCAGTTTAGGTGACAAGAAATCATAACTACATGGCTCAAATCATAACAAATAAGAACTCAAATGAAGCCATGTTATGGGATCCAAGCTTATCGAAGCAAAATCCTGGGAAAAGAGGTGAAGTAAATTGAAAGAAATTAAAGAATTACTACTGGATCTTTAGAGAAATTGAAAGAAACAGAACTACGTCACCTTTGATTTGATCCAAAACCTAAAACTCCACACATAAAGGAAACATCGAATAAGAGAAATAGGGTTCAACAGATATGCTTGAGAGAGAGAGACTATATATCCAGGGGTGGGCATTTTAACCGAACCGAGTCGAACTATCCGAACCAAACTGAAGTCAACCCGAACCAAACCAAACCAAAGCCTATATTCAAACCATTAGGTTTGATTTCTTCAAAACTCAAATTATTCGGTTTAAACCAAACCGAAGCGATAAACCGAAGATAAACCGATATACCGAATGTTTTAATACTTTTAGTTTAATACTTTTACTTTAATTTTTTTAATAATTTTAGTTTAACTATTGTTAATTTATTTTCATATTTTATTAATTTTATGTCTTGCATGTTTTATTTGAACATTGAATTTTGACGTATTAAATTTTTCATTACAGGTTTACATATATAATTTAATTTTAGAACTAATTTATTTTCCCAACCGAAATAAAACCGAACCAAACTAAAATTAAACCAAATCGAACTGAACCGAATATAAACCAAACTGAATACAAACCGGTCCGATGTATCTTTGGTTAAGTTTGGTTAGAGTTTTCTCAAAACCAAAATAACTGAACCGAACCAAACCCGAACCGAACCCAAAATTTAACCGAAATATCCACCCCTAATAGTGAACTAAAAAGACAGATAATGAGCTATGTAGAAGAATGGTTAGAAGCGAGAAACCCTAAAAATATGCAGAGGAAGAGGCTTCGGGAGGCGAGCAATTTTCCTTATCCTTAGGCAATTTTCCTTCCTTAGTTGAGAGTTAACTACGTAAGTGGGCTCTTTTTTTGTGGGTTTGACTAATTAAGTTATTGAGTTCAATTATATAAAGTTAATAAAAGTTTTGTACTAATTTAATAACATAATAAATTATTAGATATATATGTTTAGTTACTTCAAAATCATTCAAATAATCAAATTTCAATTCTTTACAGGTTAAATATTTTGGTAAATTTTAATATTATAATGACATATTTTTAACATTAAGAAAATATAGTTAAACATGTATAATTTAATAATATTGGGACCTACATATTTTGTAAAATTTTATTAATTTATCGAAATTATTAATTTATAGTAGTGTTATTTGGGTCAAAATATCAATTTAGTAACGAAGAAAATTATTAATTTGGTCTGATATTAATTTATCGAGTATTAATTTATAGAGGTTTAATAACAATAAATACTAAATTTATGGATAATAAAAAGATATATATATAAGTAACAACATACATACTTAACTAATTGGAATACTAATTCTTCAGAGTTGGAGTTGGATTTGAATCATCACAAACCTTTTCAATATCATCTAATACATACTCGTCATTGGGAGCATTGACTATTGTATCAACATAATCTAAGTCGTTTTGGAGTGCAAAAACTTCAACTTGTATCATCCCACTAGGTCTAAAGCTGTTTGACCAAGTTCTATTGTTTCACAAAGCGTTCAAGGTGTAACCTTAATATAACTTCCAAGAATATATTCGTTTCTGTGACACGGAATTATTCATGGCAATTCTGTTACTTTCCTTGTCCAATCTGCCAGAAACTTTGTAGAAATCATATTCGACATATGCCACGGAAACAGTTGTGGCTACATCGTGTCAAAAGTACCACTGATAAGTTACAGACTCATTTCGTGGCTTTTTAGCCACGATTATTCCACGAAAAAGCCACAGATTACGATTATTTGGTTTCGTGGCTGTTTCGTGACATTGTCGTGACAAATATATTGCAGCCACGAATATGTTGTGGCACAGCCGTGGCTATACGATTTATTTTTAGTAGTGTTGGTTACAGGAAAAGGTAGCAAATAAAAAATTCGTTGGTCCAGTTTGAAATTGTGTAAGCAATTTTTCAGTCACGTTGGCCGTTTGTTGATTTTGTTTGGATTGAGTTAATGAACGTGTGTTTTATTTAGAAAGTTCATGTTTCTTTGGTTTAAACAAATCATGCCCCTCTCAGGATCTGAACCATGTCACCTTCATGTTTCCTTCGACCATTTTGGCAGTTTGATATTCTTATACAAAATGCTCTCTGACTTCTAGGTATATGTCTGAACAAGAACAAGTTCAGTTTTAAATCAATACATAATTTTAGTTTAAAATTAATATATTAACTTTATATTAACTGATGCAAAATACCCACAAAATGACATCTTTGTTGCATATATTTTTAATGCGAATATTAAAACTACTCAAAGATAGATTTAGTTGAAATATATATACATGTGATGACAAACATGTGATAATTATTTTAGTAATAAACATATGAATGATAAATCGAACTAAAGATAGTTTTTACTGTTTATCGCTCATTATTGTTAATGTGTCATTAGTACAACAAGAGTATCACTTGCAATGTCCGAGACTTAGAAGTAAACATGCATTAGTTATTAATTAGGTTTTACTCTAGATAGATTACATAATCCTCTGTATTCCCTTTAATGTCCAATGCTTTCTCTTTATATTCTTATTCGTTTTATTATTATTTTTTGTGACACACAAACCCCGGCCCTCTCCCCCCCCCCCCCCCCGCCCCCCCACTCATTCATATTTTTGTCTTAAGCTTACTTCTTCCTCTTCTTCTTGATTATCTTTGCTCTCTATGAGATCAATACCTTGAGTTCTACAACTGATTTGCTCTGCATTTGTAGCTTTGAAGTTTTGTATCCAAGGGTTTTATTACTTAGTACACACCGACCTCCGGTCAACTCGGAGATAATTCAGACCGTGCCTAACTGATTTCCGGTCACTCTTAGATATCTCTTGAGATATCTTTTACTTAATACATGAAACTTGAACTGATCACCAAGCTTTGATATAATGGGATACGAGCGCTACCTGTGTAAACCTAGCCCTCCGAACTAGTGTTACCAAATCATCATGTCATGGCTAGAAAGAGTTGATTCATGAAGCTTAGTGAACTTTTACCCGTTTAGAATGCTAGGATACATGTGTTGTTGCCTGAGAAATTTGAGTAATGGAGTATGTGGACTTTAGCCTTGCATTCTATTACCTGTAGGTTGTTAGTTCTTTCGTGTTTTGTTGTTGAGAACCTTGGCCCAGAAAATACTGGATACTTATTTGTGATCTTTTAACTTGTTTGTTTAGAACCATGGAAAACCTGAGATGATTCCCCCTAGGGCCCAACGCCTTAGCATGTGACATTCTCTTAGAAAACCTAAAATTAAACACATTCATATTGCCTCTAAGTTAGATTTCCTTCTTTGAATTCATTTCCGCGTAGGTAGTACTCTCTGTGGGACCAACACCTAAAATAGTACAATTCATTTGTTCTGCATTTTGTGGTTACCCTTGTGTTATTAAAGGATAAAACCTGACACACAATCAAGTTTTTGGTGCCATTACCTTGTTTTCTAGCTGTCTTTGGTATCAACAAGGATAAGATACTTTGTAATTTTCTTTTCAATCTTTTAATTTTACTTTTACTTGTTCTGTTTCTCGATAACCTCTGTTTTCCTTTATAGATTTTGTTATTGGATTTGCAGTGCATGAAAAGGAGCTAAAACTCTTAAGCTGTGACTCCAATCTAATATATTGATGGACTTGAACGTGAGACAACAACAAATGGCCAAGTTAAGGAACCAGGACCAAGGTATTCTTGATGTCGACCAACCTCAACGAGCTGCTGAGCAAGGGTATCATCATCATTTACTTGACCAAGATGGTAACCGCATCTACGAGCAAGCTGATGATCAAGCCGACCCTCATGAGGTTCACAATCAGGTTAGCTATGTACCTAACTCTATTCAACCTCACCAGCCGCCCCTTGATCTCAACGCTCAACATGCCAATGTTGGAATTAGACAAGCTGCTTATGTCCACCCCCTGATACATGCCAATCCAAACCGTATGATAGCCGAATTTGTTACACCGAACCAGTATCTCCAAGATCAAGCTGACATACATTAATCTTGTTAGCCCACCTATGTGTGACTACGAAATAAAGCCTCAAACCATAGCATTGGTGAAGCAGAACTAGTTCCACAGACTCATCATGGAGCATCTTATAGATCACATTGATCTCTTAAAAAAATTCTGCAATACAACAAGGAAAAATGGAGTATGTAATGATTATTTAAAATGCAAGCTTTTCCCTTTCTATTTAGCCGACAAGGCTCATAGATTGTTAAAGTCATTACCCCCAAGATATATTACTATTTGAGGAGGATGCAAGTCAACCTTTTTCAACTACTTCTATACAAAGTTGAGATCCAACTCTCTCAGGAACAAGCTTCAAAGATTTCAGCAAGGACTAGTTGGGTCATTCTACAAAGCATGGAAGGGTTTTAAGGACTACGAACGTGACTGTACTCACCATGGCTTCAGTGGAGGTAACCTTCTTAGCACTTTATATGGAGGTTTACACCTTAAATTTCAGCTTACTGTTGACAAGGCAAGCAATGAAGACTTCACTACCAAGACGGTTCCAGAACGATAAGCTCTCATCGACAACATAGCAGCATGCAGCAGTAACTCAAGCACCAACTTTGATAGGACTATCCGTTCATCAAATGATGATACCAACAGATTACCGAGCTTAAGACCATGATGAGATAAATTTTAAGAATCCTGAACCAAGTATTGAATTTGTGTGAGACTATTGGTGGTGGAAACGAAGAATTTTTCCAGGAGTTTGATGAATCATTTGATCCAGATGAAGAATTCAACTATGTTGGTACCCAAGGATTCTAGCATGACCATGGATATGGTAGTTCCTTTAACATCAACTTTAGGAACACTTCTAACCATTCTTACATGAACCAGAATGTGGAAAACCCTCATGACTAGATATATCCTCAACAAGTGAAACCATTCCAGACCCGCTTCCAGAATAACAAATACGAGGGAAACAAAACTTCCAACTAAAGCCCATTTTCAACAACAATAACGCGCCCTTTCAGAATGGAACGGTATGCCCCCTCTCTCTAGGATTAACAGGTTTGTTATGATGATGCAGCAACTGGTTGTCTCTCATCAAAAGTCAAACAGAGAGATCAATGTTAAGGTTAAATGGAAAGTTTGAAAGTCTTACCATTCATATAAAGAATCTAGAGCCTCAGGCTGTTCAAACCGAAATTGCCATTGCAAGACAAGATGGTTTGCTTCCTTGAAAGCTCGAGGAGAACCCCAAGGCTTATTGGAATGTCATCTCAACTGTGCCATCCCTGACTAGACGCAGATCAGAGCCCGTGGTACAACTCTTTGATTCACACGAAGACATGATGCACATGACACATATCAATGAAGGAGATGAATCACAATAATATCCCATGAGGAGACTACTGAAAGCATAAGAACCTGGGCATTTTGTATGCTCTTGCTTCATAACATGTATTGAATTTCCTAAATATCTCCGTGATATTGGTGCTAGTTTTAATTTCATGCCTAGAAATGTTGCAAAGAAACTTGGACTTAGAGACATGTCTCTGTCCAATTTGAGTCTAGAGTTTAGAGACTCATCGCAAAAAATCCCTGATGTATTGGTTTGCAATTTACAATTGTTTATAGAAGACTGTATTGTCTCTACGAATTTTTACATACTTGAGATGGATGGGAAGTCCATGAGGCATTTGATCTTGGGAAGACCTTTTCTTGAAACAGTTGGTACTGTCATCACAGGAAGATTTCATATCCGTCAGTACGAGGTAGTAGTTTGCAACCCTCTTACTCTCTTGATTATAAATCTCTAGATCCTGATACTGGTAAGCTGGAGATATCAAGTGTGAAGGTTCAAAAGAAGAATCAGAGGTTGCCACTCAAGCCACCGGAGCAGCCCCATATCTTGAAGATAAAGATCATAGTTTTTCATGAGCTTAGTAAATAAAGAAAGGAACAAATCCAATAGATGATAAGGCACACCACATAAGTCTTTCTCCATGCAAATTTTTTTGAGACATTCTCAAATGGACAGCTCATGACTGAAGCTGAAGGGTATTACCAAGAAATAAAAAAAAACTGGAGTATCAATTCCCAAAGTTTATACTTCTATAGCCTAACTGACTACCCATGTCGAGCCAACGATGTTAAATAAGAGCGCTTGGTGAGAGGTAACCCACTTATGAGTTTTTAATTTCAGTTTTTAATTTAGATTTACTTTGCTTTTGTTATTTTCATGTTTATATTTCAAGAATAGAAAAATCAGAAAAAGAAAAAAATAGAAAAATAAAAATGTTGATAGAGCAGCTCCCGAGGACATGTCACAAGACCCATGACCAGTGCCTCAAGCAATCATGGGACCGGTCACAAACCCCATGACCGGTGCTCCGAGAAGACCCAAGACCGGTCAAGAGGAGCATGACCAGTGCGCCGTGCCGCACCTGAGTCCCATGCCCCATGCCATATCCAAGTCATGTGCCCAATGCCCACACCGGAGTCATGTGCTCTGTCATGTCCTTTGACCTATGCTCATACCCAATGTTCAAGGAATTGAAGAGGAATACCCAAGGACTAGCCATACATCCCGTGACTGGTACCTCCATTCTTTCTGAGACCGATCAAGAGGTCCATGACCGCTGGTGGGTGCCCGAGCTTTGCTGATAGATCACCGAGGTAATCACCAATAATTTAGAGTCATTGCAGAGGTATCCACCGAGAATTCTGAATCATTATCCGGGAATCAACAAGGATTCATCACGGCATCAAAGGAGAATTGCTGGAGAATTACCCAGGCATTACTAAGGCATTGCCAAGGCAACTCTGGTCATTGTTGAGTCATCAGACTATTATCGGTTAGGAATCAGTAAGCATCGACGAGTCTTTGCTGATAATCGATGTGTAACCATCAATTTGATGAATTATTGCTAAATATTGCTGGGGAATCACCAAGCATTGACCAAGAAGCCAGAGTATATTCCAAGAATAGATGCACGGTGTGGATTCTTTGAGTGAATAGAGGTCCGTGTGTACCAAGTAGTAAAATCACTAGGTGCACAACTTCAAAGCTGCAAGTGCACAATAAATAAGTTGTATTACTTAAGGTACTTATCCCACATAGAGAGAAAGAAGTTGTATTGCTAACCAAGAGAAACAAGTAATGTTAAGACAATAATTAAGAGGGGGGAGGGTTGTGAGTTATAGTGCAAGTAAATAGATAGAAACGAATAAGAAAAAAATAAGAGAAAGCGTTGAGAATTCAAGGGGGTTCTGTAATCTATCTATCTAGCATATTCTATTGGCTCGAATATTTTTAGATCGCAAATACTCCACCTCTTTTCTTCAAGAATCTGTTAACCCTGCACAAAATTTCCATAGTTGTTTTTTTGTTAATTGCCATAGTTATTAATCTTGTTTGTCTTAGCAAATAGTTCTCAAAGAAAATTGCAATGCTCATCGACGGTACCAGTATAATTTAAGTTTTATAGTTCTCCAACTGGATTTGCCACATCTGCTCTTCCAAATCTATTCTTGAAAATTCGTTTGAACTCTTCCCACCTTAGATTATGAGTGACTAAATGCCTAAGATTTGTGTATCAAGTATGTGCTTGTCCTGTAAGCACAAAAGTGGCATGTCATACTTTTGGGGCTTCACTGACCATGCCTTGATCCTCAAAGTAATCTTCACACTTTTGTACCCACTCAATTGCATTAATTGTCCCATCATATGGTGGTAACTCAATCTTTAAGGGTGAATATGCGCCTATTCAAGCTTTGTTTCTCCATTCTTCTTTGAGATAATATATTTTCCCCAACTGTCATCACCATTGTATCTGCTTTCTGCTATTGGATAGTCTATGTTCCAATTTTTTACCTGCCAGTCACCGCCTCCATCTACACGTTTGTTTCCTTTCTTTTTTTCCTACCGAGCATAACGACCATGGTCCACCTGATTATACTACCTTCCTCTCCATCAAGGTTTTTGTAACGCCCCGACCGCCACCGTCCGTGAAACCCCACGTTCTCTCTAGGCATATAGGCTCATACCCTCTCTCTAGGCCCATGGGTCCTACACCCTCTCTAGGCCCGTTTGGTCCATCCTTGTCCGACGGCCGGTACGTTATTTTGAAAGGTTGTAAAGACTTGTTATTATCCCTAAAAATCACCACATGATCTTTCCCCGTATTTTGGCTTCACTCATACGGTACCGTCAATCACTTCCCGGTATGTCACCCATCCTAGTGCTACTCTAGGCCAAACACGCTTAACTCTGGAGTTTTAACTGGATATGTGACGGAAAAGATAAGTGCACTTTGGTGACATAGGTAGCCAAATCAAATCTTATAATTCTCTTATCATGCACTACCATATACCAGAAACCGAGTTGTTACAATCACCCCAACTAACAAAGTGCAACGTCCTCGTTGCATGACCACCGCCCTCAGGACTGCCTCCCGGGTCAGAACTGGTTTGATATACCTAGAGCTCTGATACCACTTGTAACACCCCGACCGCCATTGTCCGTGAGCCCCCACGTCCTCTCTAGGCATGTAGGCCCATACCCTCTCTCTAGGCCCATTGGGCCCACCCTCGTCCGACGGCCGGTACGTTATTTTGAGGGGTTCTAAAGACTTGTTACTATCCCTACAAATCACCATATGATCTTTCTCCGTGTTTTGGCCTCACTCACACGGTACCGACAATCACTTTCCTGTATGTCACGCTTAACTCTGGAGTTCTAACTGGACATGTGACGGAAAAGATAAATGTACTTTGGTAACATAGATAGCCAAATCAAATCTTATAACTCTCTTATCATGCACCACCATATACCAGAAACCGGGATGTTACAATATTTTGCTGCAGTAAACTCTCCTGTCTATGTTGCCAAGATAATTTTAAGTATTACTTCCTGATGACCCTTCTGTGAGCTGTTTTGTTTGACCCTTTGCAGCCGAATTTATATCTCCTTTTGGTGTGTCTGTTAGTTGACTAAGCGGCAAGAATTTCTCTTAACTCCATATGATTTCTGCAAAGTTACTCTATCCCTTATTTGGATTGATGTCAATCCGCTGCTTGAGCTTTTGCAAACGTCTCAAGTGCTCTTGAAGTAGATTCAATTGCTGCTTGATAAGTCTCCATCGTTTCTTTTATGGGTACATGGAAGATTGAATTAGATCCATTTTTCTTGCAGCCTTGTTTCCATAACCTACATCCTCGTAAGAACCTGTGTGAGTTGTGCGGTAAAAAATATCCTCTTAACATATTGAAACGCTCGGGTCTGATACCAAATTGATATATGCCCGAGACTCAGGCTTAGATAGAGTAAAGTAAGCCGTCTTTAACCTTAGAACATAGATTTATTTAAGCTTTAAACTAGCTTTAACACAACTCTCTCTAGAGATAATTAAGTTAATGCTGAAAGATGATCCTTTATTAATCTTTAGAAATCATCATATAGATCTCAATAAAACTTAGAAGAAAAAAGACAATCACTAAACCTTAATTCAATAAAAAGAGAGCAAAATCTCATAAGTTCCTTAAGCTTTAAAGAAAACACTGAAACCAAAAGTACTTAACCAACTTATTTAGCTACCGACTTCCTGCGTTGGTAAGTGATACCGTATCTGGAATCAGAGGATTGAAAGCAATCTTCGCATTTCAAGGAAATTTTCTTAGAAGCGTTAGGATTTATCTTTTCTTTTAGCCACTCAAGTTGAAAAACTAGCTCTTCCAAGTCCAAGACGGCAGCTTCTATAGACTTTGATTCTATGATATTCAACCTAAGATATCCATGGCCTTTAAACTTCTTGATGGGTATCAGAGTTACTTCTTCTCCGGATTCAGCTCCACTCACTTGATCTGATGTAACATCACTAGTCAGTCTCTGTGTTGCTTCTTCTCTAGATTCCTCTCCACTCACTTCATCGGATGTAACATGAGAAGTTCGTCTCTGCATTTCTTCTTCTCTAGATTCAACTCCACACACTCGATCTGATGAAGCAGAACAAGTCAAACATTCATTAATTATCCCAATAAACAAAATAAATTAACATCTGAAACATCTCAAAATGAGTAAACACTAGGAACCTAAACCAACCCCTTTTGTTGATATATTAAATGAAGATACACTGATAACCTAGAGTTGGAAATGTCGTGGTTTAACCAATTTTTACCTACCATTCGTGATAAGCACAACCATGGTTGTGGTTGAGTTCATTGTTGTGATGAAAAAATACAGCTAATTCTCTTGGGCGTGGCATAAAATCAAACCTACAAATCATTCAATCTCTTTTGTAGCAACAAGAGAATTCTCAAGTGATGAATTATTACCATTTTATGTTTTAAATCATGATTTTGCTATGTTGCTTCTACTATTCGGTTTTCCACTATTTCACTAGCTATCAATCTCATGCTCAAATTTTTTTTTTCTAGAGATCAATATCTAAATCTTGATTTTTTATTTTTGTGCTAAAACTGAACAATTCTTTGCTAAAGCATTTCAGCAAATTTGTGAATTAGAAATAATACTAGATAAAACAAATATCTAGATTCAATTACTTTAATATTCGTCCAGATTAAAGAAAACATAGCAAGACTAAAATTGACTTACTTGGGAAATGATATTCCCGAGGAAACATACGAAGAAAGAGAGATCCCATGATGAATGTTATGATGCGGTGCAGGAGTTCGGAGGAGGCAGCCATTTGTGGGGATAACAAAGATTTAAAAAATTTAGGGTTTTTAATACTATATCCCTATATTGTTTTGGATGAGCATGTAACTATTAGTCTTTTAAAGTCTAAACTCATGTGAGAAATAAAATTTTGCCATCCATTGTCTTTTAAAATTTACTATATCCATATATATATATATATATCGTTATCTATATTATATTAATTTATATGTTAATTTACAATAAATTTTAATTTATTGATTATTATAGTAGTGAGTTTTGTCGAATTGCTTATATGCTGGTAATTATTGTTATTGTTATACGGATTCAGTTTCATAAGGTTTATGTTCAGGACTTGACTAAACGGAAAAGAAGCTGGTTCAGTGGTGGTTCTGGTTTGGAATTGATGATTAAACCAAACATTAAAGAACCAGAGTAAAGAATCTAACTGCAGTGGAGGCTTTGACTCATATATATATAATTTTCACTTCATTGCGTCTGTTTTTTTAGCTTGCAACGATTTCTTTTTCTTGGTTTTAAGAGATAGAGAGATTGATATCTTCACCATTGTTATTAGCTCAAATTGATCTAAAACTTGCCGGATTGATTCGGCCCCAGATGTAGACTTGATCATATTGATCTTGTCGAACAGGGTAAACAAATTCTTTTTGTGTTTGTTGATTTCTTGCAAATTTGTTTCTTGTTAACTTGAATTGAAATAGAGAGAGAGAGAGAGAGAGAGAGTTGTGAGCTCGTATAAGTTTGAGAGTGATCAAGATTTGAAGACAAACTTGTAACAAAGTGGTGTCAGAGCATTTTTAAGTGTTGAAGAGTGAAATGGTGATGACTACGCGGGTTGAAATCAAGGTGTTTAATATAGATAGTGATTTCTCATTGTGGAAGATCAGAATCATGGCACAGCTGGGTGTTATTGGATTAAATAACATTTTATTTGACTTCTGCCTCACCAAGAAGATACCACTTACGAAGAGTGAAGAGAAGAAGCCAAGGGAATCTGACGAACCATCAGATTCTGATCCATTGCAAGTAAATGAAATTCCAGATCCGGTGAAGATTGAAAAATCCAAACAAGCTAAGAACATTATAATCAATCATATCAGCGATACAGTTCTACGGAATGTAAATCACTGCACTACTGCAGCTGAGCTGTGGGCATTGCTGAACATGTTGTATATGGAGACTTTGTTACCAAATAGGATTTACGTTCAGTTGAAGCTTTACTCATTCAAGATGATTGAGCCATAGTCTATTGACCAAAATGTGGATGACTTCTTGACGATAGTTGTAGAGTTAGGAAGTCTAGAGATTCAAGCTGCTGAAAAGGTAAAAGTGATATTGATTCGGAATTCTCTACCAGCGAGCTACATTCAATTGAAGCATACATTGAAATCTAGAAATAAGACTCTATCAGTTCAAGCTCAGAATCTTCATCAAAATCATTGGAGCGAGAACTAGTTGAGTTAAAGAAATCTGAAAAGAGTATATATACAGCTTTAAACACCACAGAGAGAGGAAGACCTTTTCAAAGGAATCAACAGAAAGAATTTTAAGGGTAAAGGTCACAGTCATTCAAACTTGAAAACTAGGCTCACATGTTGGTTCTGCAAGAAAGAAGGTCATATTAAGAAAAATTGTTATGCTAGAAAGAGAAAGTAAGAGAGTGAAGGTCCAGGAGAGGCTGCTGTGATCACTGAGAAATTGATATTCTCTGAGGCTCTCAGTGTTAATGATCAGATGGTTAAAGATCTTTGGGTTTTGGATTCTGGGTGTACATCATACATGATATCTAGAAGAGACTAGTTTTGAAGAAAATGAGGTAACTACTGTTCTCCTTGGTGATGATCGTTCTGTAGAATCACAGGGACAGGGATATATAAGGATTAATGCTCATGGTGGCTCTATAAAAATGTTAAATAGTGTCAAGTATGATATCAACTGGAACTCTTGATAAACTAGGATACAATCATGAAAGTAGAAATGGTAGAGTGAGATATTATAAAAACAAGACTACAACATTGAGAGGAAATCTATTGAATGGACTGTATATTCTGGATGGTGAAACAGTTATCAGTGAGACCTGTAATGTGTAGACGATTAAAGATGATACAGGTCTTTGGCATAATCGTCTTGGTCACATGAGCTTACACAATATGAAGGTTCTAACGGGTAAAGGTTTGTTAGAAAAAAGCAGGTCAAGGATTTGTCTTTCTGTGATTGTGTGATGGGTAAGGCTAAGAAATTAAGTTTTAATGTTGGCACTCTTGGATACATACATACAAATTGTGGGGATCATCAAGTACAACTCCTTCACTGTCAGGTAAACAATATTTTCTATCAGTTATTGATGACAAGACTAAGAAAGTTTGGTTGATGTTTCTGAAGACAAAGGATGAGACTTTTGAGAAGTTCTGTGAATGGAAAGATCTAGTAGAAAATCAGATAGGAAACAGAGTTAAGACTCTATGAACTGACAATGGTTTAGAATTTAGTAATTCAAGATTTGATGAATATTGTAAGAAGCATGGATTGAACGTTGATGGAAAAGGTTAGATGCTTATTAAATGAGTCTGGATTAGAAGAAGTTTTCTGGGCTGAAGCAGCATCAACTGCAGCTTATTTGATTAACAGGTCACCTTCTTCTGCCATAGATCATAATTTTCCTGAAGATTATGGCTTAATCAAATCTGGGATACAAACATTTGAAGAAGTTTAATTCTATAGTATATGTTCATCATAGTCAAGGAAAGCTGAAGCCAAGGGCTTTAAAGGGTATTTCTTAGGCTATCCACAAAGTACAAAGGGATACAAAATATGGCTGTTAGATGAAGAGAAGTGTGTTGTTAGTTGGAATGTAATATTCAATGAGAATTTTTCTATAAGGATCTGAAAGCAGTTGAAGAAAATGATAAGACTGGACAGATTGAAATAACCGAGAATTCATTTGAAGCAGTTTCTGATCTGACGAGTAATAGTAAGCAAGTTAGAGAGAGTTCAGATGAAGGTGGAGCTATTGTGATAGACTCTAGTGAATCTGAGGATGAGTTGTCTGAACCAGTTGAGATACTGGTTATTAGAAATGATTTGATGAACTACCAAATTGCAAGAGACAGATCAAGGCTCCTGCTAAATTTTCTGTGTACACACAGTTTGCTTTTGCATTAATCGCTGCAGAAGAGATTAAATAGGATGAATAGCCTCAGTGTTGCCTTGATGCTAGAGCTGATAAAGATTGGATTAAATGAAATAAAGGAATGACAGAAGAGATGGATTCTCTGGTTAAAAGATGTACATGGGATATTGGGTATAGGCCTTTAAATCAGAAGGTAATCAGCTGTCATTGGCTCTTTAAGAAGAAGCCTGGAATACCTGGTGTAGAAGCTGAAAGATTCAAGGCACGGTTAGTTGCCTGAGGCTTCTCTCAAAGGAAAGGTATTGATTATGAAGAATTGTTTGCTCATGTAGTTAAAAACATACCAATTAGGATTCTAATGTCTTTAGTGGTTAATAAAGACTTAGAGTTAGAACAGATGGAAGTGAAGACCGCATTTTTACATGGTGAACTTGATCATGTGCTTTACATGGAACAGCCAGAAGGGTTTGAGGTTTATTCTAATAAGGATCAAGTTTTTTGCTTAAGAAATCTCTTTACGGATAGAAGCAGGCACCTCATCAGTGGAATAAAAAGTTTAATGCTTGTATGGTTGATCAAAAGTTCATCAGAAGTAGTCATGACTCTTGTGCTTATGTTAAAGAGGTAAGTCATGAAGAATTCATATATTTGTTACTATATGTTGATGACATGTTGTTGGCAGCTAAGGATTTGTTAGAAATTAAGAAGCTCAAAGATGCTCTAAGTTCAGCATTTGAGATGAAAGATATGGGAGCAGCAAGTCGGATTCTTGGTATTGACATCAAGCATGATAGAGAACAAGGAATTATGTATTTGTCTCAGTCACGATATCTTGTCAAGGTCTTACATCATTTCAATATGAATGAAACTAAATCTGTAAGTACTCCAATTGGTGCATATTTCAAATTGAGTTATGTTACGGATGATAAGGAATGTGTAGATACTGTTAGTGTTACTTATTCAAGTGCAGTAGGCAGTATCATGTATGCTATGATTGGTACTAGGCCAGATGTTCCGTATGTTATTGGTATTGTGAGTCGGTTTATGAGTAAACCTGGAATCATGCATTGGGAAGCTGTTAAATGGTTACTAAGGTACTTGAAAGAATCGTCAGATTTGAATCTAGTTTATACTAAAAGCGAGAATTTTAGTGTTTAAGGATATTGTGACTCAGATTATGCTGGTGATCTTGATAAACGAAGATCTATTAGTGGTGGCTTTGTCAACTACTGAAGCAGAGTATATAGCACTCACGGAAGCAGTTAAGGAAGCTATATGGATCAGAGGATTGTTGGAAGATATGGGTTTTAAACCTGAAAGAGCTTCAGTGTGGAGTGATTCTCAGTCAGCGATATGTCTATCGAAGAGCAATGCTTTTCACGAAAGGACAAAGCATGTGGCTGTGAAGTATTATTTCATAAGAGATGTTATTGAAGCTGGTGAGATTGAAGTCTGTAAAGTTCATACTTCCAGGAATCCTGCAGATATGCTTACAAAAGGTATACATGTGCATAAGTTTGAAACATCATTAGATTTTCTGAAGCTGCTCAGGTGAGTCTGAAGATGGCTCAGCCGAAGGTTAGATCCATGAGAGTGCAGTTCACTGGTGGAGAAGAAAACATGAATCAAGGTGGAGTGTTATTGTTATACTGTATTAGTTTCATAAGGTTTATGTTCAGGATTTGACTAAACCGAAAAGAAGCTGGTTCAGTGGTGGTTCTGGTTTGGAATTGCTGATTAAACCAAGTATTAAAGAAGCAGAGTAAAGACTCTAACTGCAGTGTAGGCTTTGACTCATATATATAAGTTTCTCTTCATTGCTTCTGTTTTTAGCTTACGACGATTTATTCTTCTTCGCTTTAAGAGATAGAGAGATTGATATCGTTACCATTGTTGTAAGATCAAATTGAGCTGAAACTTCTTCTCAACTTCTATCGGATTGCTGGATTGATTCGGTCCCAGATGTAGATTTGATCATATCGATAGTGTCGAACTAGGTAAACAATTTCTTGTTGTGTTTGTTGAATTCTTGCAAATTCATTTCTTGTTAACTTGAATTGAACTAGAGAGAGTTGTGAGCTCTTTTAAGTTTGAGAGTGGTCAAGAATTGAAGACAAACTCGTAACAATTATTAAAAAAATATACAGAAAATACACATATCTATTTAGTTTCATTTTAATAACAAATCTGATGTGGTATCGATTGAGAAACCAATCCAAAATTAGTTCTGTATCCATACAGGTCCCAAATCCCTACATCTGAATGGTTCAAAATCAAACCATATACCTGAATGACTAACGTACATGCCTAGCAGTGATAAACATTGAAGAGCATTTAATATTTCACTTTATCATTTGTTAGAGAATATGTGATTTCAGACCATACATGCTTTTATGCTAAGATGATTTAGAAGATAATAATATATTTTTATTGTCATCAGTCATCACCAACTAAATCTATCATTGAATAATAACTGAAAAGGGTATTTTAACGTTATTTAAAAATGATCATCCAGTCCTTCCAAAACCATTTCAAGTTTGACAGCATTTACCTGAAGAGTTTATTATTTTTAACAAAATTGAAATGTACTCTTACAATTATTAAACAAATATACAAATCTGATGTGGTATCTATTGAGAAACCAATCCGAAATTAGTTCAGTATCTATACAGGTCCCAAATCCTTACATCAGAATGGTTAAAAATCAAACCATATATCTGAATGACTAATGTTCACGCCTAGCAGTGATAAACATTGAAGATCATTTAATATTCCATACATGCTTATATGCTAAGATGATTTAGAAGATAATAATATATTTTTTATTGTCATCAGTCATCACCAACTAAATCTATCGTTGAATAATAACTAAAAACAGTATTTTAACATTATTTAAAAATGATCATCCAGTCCTTCCAAAACCATTTCAAGTTTGACAGCATTTACCTGAAGAGTATATATATATATATATATTATTTTTTAACAAAATTTAAATGCACTCTTACTTTGCTGGAACTCTATCAGCAAGCCACCAACCTATATGATGTTTACCATTGGTTTTAGAACTAAGTCAAGTGATGTTTTCATATTTCATATTTTGAAAGTTTGAAGAAATATTGTTATTAAATCACTTTTTGTGTGATTATAGATCTATGCCAATGTGCCTTATATAGTTCATGTTTTGGGATATAAGTTTAAGAACAGCTGTACCATTTAACTACAAAAGAAATTGCTGCAAAGTATCAACAAGCAAACCACAGAGAAAACAGAAGTACCTAAAATATGAGACATTCTAAAAACAGACATGACATGTTAAGTTTTCAATCTTCTCCACTTGAGAACTCACACTCACTTACATCTTCTTCTCAATATATGCTCCACCTAAGAACTGCCAAAATGATTCTCAGTAATAGCATAGGGACAGAGCCGGTCCTGAAAAATTCGGGGCCCCAAACGAAAAAAAAAAATCTAACATTTAATTTTTATATCAAAAATTATTTTTAATTAGTTAATCGAGAAAAAAATTAATGTCTACAAAACTCATTTTAATTAAAATGTAAAATACTATCAATAAAAATAAATAGTAACACTTCAAAAAAAAAAATTTAAATTACTATAATACTGGACTCATAGAATATTTATTGAATTCTTTTATTACAATTTTTTGCCAGCAATAATTACTCTATCAATTCATTTTAATTACATTAGAAATATATATAAACATATAAACTTTGTTTTTGATGGGCCCTTAAAAATTGGGGGCTCATTCAAATATTTCATAACGATGTGCACAGGACCGGTTCTGCTCAGGGATCAATCATAAATGGTGATCATGGCAAAATGAAAAAGATATATCATACATGTACAAAATTGTGATCTAGAGGAAAACTTTTTAGTGGGTCTTAAGATAATACAAGTACTCTTTAAAGCCTGAACAAATCCAAACAACTACAATAATCTTCAATACTTTCTATTAGTAGCAAAACTAAAGATGTTTGAAGAAAAGATAAAGAGAGATATGAACAGAATGATGTGTAGAACTGCATACATGTTGGTTTTTTAGGAGGGTTGACAATAATCTTTGTATTTCCAGGAAGATATTTCAGAAGAACTAGAATTTAACTTTTCTTTTAGCCACTCAAATCGAACAATTAGCTCTACCAAGTCCAAGACAGCAGCTTCTATACTCTGACTCCATAATATTCAACCTAAGATCTCCATGGCTTTTAAACTTCTGGGTGGGTGTATCTTTTCTTCTTCTCTGGATTCAGCTCCACTCACTTGATCTGATGTAACATCACAAGTCAGACTATGTGTTTCTTTTTCTCTAGATTCATCTCCACTCACTTCATTGGATGTAACATGACAAGTCAGTCTCTGAGTTTCTTCTTCTCTAGATTGAGCTCCACTCCCTTGATCTTATGCAACAACACAAGCCAAACATTCAGTAATTATCCAAATAAAAAAATGAGTTAACATCTCAAACATCTTTGATGTAAACACAAAATATAACCTTCATTTGAAAGTTTCATTAGCGTAGCACATTGCCTCTTTTTTCCTATCCTATAAGAAATATGTATGATGAAAAATAGGTAATCAAATGAAACGAACCAACATAATCTAAAAATATAACTATATAATAGATACATAGGAACGCTTACACTCATGTAAAATGTAATATACGATTCAAAAATATTTTACATTACTACACGGAAACCTACGCTTGATTGATATCCTATGCCTGATTCGTGGTTATTAATAGGTCTGTTTTCCTTTAATGTCAGAACTTATGAAGCTTAAATAAGTGGTTTCATGGATTGTGTTGATGTATTAGGAAATGGCACTATCATAGGCAGTGGTACATGACCCTTGTGAGAGAACTGTATAGTCAGAATTCCACCAAAGTTCCTCATTGTCAAGAGAGTATTTCATTCATTTTTCGTAAAAAACTAACCTCATAAAATGGCACAGTCCAATCACCTCTAAGTGAACATTCCAGCATTGGACGCAAATCCTCAGACTGGGCATCATAGATACACCCTTCGCCATATGGTGGAGGCCACAATTCAATCTGAAAAATAGACCATCGACAATATTTTAACGAAGTGGAAAATAACTATTTTTACTACAAAGTGATAGAAGAACAAAGCATTTTGACACATACGTAGCCTCAAAATTATGTCACTATAAAACCTTTAAATACCTGCAGTGGCACATCTTCTTCTTAACTCTTTATCGCTTTCTGTCTAAAGCTACATCGGATTGACATTACGGTTTGTAAACGATTCACAAGGATGCGTGAAGGGTATTTTAGAACGGTGTTTGCGATTTGCTACTAGCTTATCCGCGAAGCGTTTCTATGTTTTCGGTCTAAACGGGGTTGCGATTCGCTTCAAAGCGTTTCCGCGATACGTTTCTGATCTACATGGATATACGGATTGTTTACGCGAACGCTTATACAGCGAGTTTGTGAAACGTTCTAAGTCTACAGAAAACGATTTATGTGAACGCTTTTAAGCGAGTTTACAAAATGTTTCGGACGAAAATCCATTTACATTATTATTTTGTTTTAAATAATATGTTATATGTTGAATGGAGTACTAATCCGTTTTTTTATGATTTCTCAACAGAAACAAAAATGTCGGATACTAGCAACGCTAACCCTATTGACACCGCAATCACTCAAACTCCACTCAACGTGGCAGCAACTGATGCAACAGTGACGAACGCTGCAATAACAACAGCGTCAAATGCTGCAACAACAACAACAACTGTTGATGAGACCACTCGCCGGAGCCTTTTTGGGGCTGGTCTTTATCAAACGGGTTCAACTCTGGGAACAACAAGTGCTCCGGTTGCAGTTCCAACTCCTGCGACAGTACATGGTGTGTTTACTCAGGGATTGATGCCAGACAAATTTGATGGCAAAGGCTTCAAAACGTGGCAGAAGAAGATGATGTTCTTCTTGACAACAATGAAGCTGGACAAGTTCATTCAGGAGGATAAGCCCATGGTCCCTTACGGGATTGATGATGTGCACACTCTCGCAAGTGTAGATATATGGCTGCATTCTGATTTCATCTGCAAAGGGTATATTCTGGGTCGTCTAATCAATCCATTGTACCGAGTCTATTGTGATATTCCCACTTCGAAGGAGCTTTGGAGATCACTTGATAAGAAGTACAGAGGTGAGGACGCTGGCTGCCAGAAGTATGTGGTAGCGAAATTCCATGACTTCAAAATGGTGGATTCAAAACCCATCATGGATCAGGTTGAAGCGTTCCAGCTCATTTGCCATGAGATTGCTGCTGAAGGGATGTCCATCTGCGAGACATTCACAACTCTCAGCTTTATTCAGAAGCTTCCTCCAAGTTATGCATATTTCAAGAACTACTTGAAGCATAAGAAGAAGAAGATGGGACTTGAGGAACTCATCATGAGGCTTCAGATGGAATCCAGAAACCGGCTGGCTGACAGTGCAAATGCTAAAGAGCATAGTGTCAATGTGGCTGAGCACAAAGGCAAAGGAAAGGCACATGCCCATTCTCCTGCTAAGCCCTCCAAAGCATCGGCTGTCCTTAAGGCTTCTGGAACCAACTTCAAGAAGAAAGGCATTGAAATCAATGCGAATGTGGAGAGATTCAAGGGCAAGTGTCACTACTGCCACAAAGTGGGGCACAAGACTGCTGACTGCCGCACTAAGGTCAAGAATGAGAAGGCCCAGGAAAATCTCACCGAGGAGGATCTTATTGCAGTGGTGACTGAAGCCAACATGGTTGAAACCAACAACACTAAGGAATGGTTGTACGACACTGGTGCAACCACCCACATTTGCACTGATAAGGCAATGTTCAGCACTTATCAGGAAAGCAAAAACATGGAGAAGCTGATGATGGGAAACACTGCAGTCTCCAAGATTGAAGGACGCGGCAATGTGATTCTGAAGATGACTTCTGGACGTGAGATCACACTGACGAATGTGAAGCATGTGCCGGACATGAGGAAGAACCTAGTTTCGGAAACCTTGCTCAGCAAGAATGGATTCGCCACATCTCTTGAGGCGGACAAGCTCGTGATTAGGAAGAATGGGTTGTATTTGGGGAAGGGATATGTTAAGGATGGACTGGTCAAGATGAATGTAATGACAGTCCCTCCGAAAGTTGTAATCCCAAAAGATTCAATGAATAAGAAGAAGCCAGTTGCTTATTTGGTTGAGTCTTTTAATATATGGCATGAACGACTAGGCCATGTTAACAACAAATCTATACAAAGATTAATGAACTTAAATCTAATTCCTAAATATAAAACAAATAAACAAAAATGTGAAGTATGCGTACAGGCTAAGCTCACAAAAACGCCATCACCTCGTGTTGAAAGAACTAACAAACCTCTAGATTTAATTCACACCGATTTATGTGATTTAAAATACATACAAACTAGAGGTGGAAAAAAGTACTTTGTGACCTTCATAGATGACTGCACAAAATATTGTTATGTATATTTATTACATAGCAAAGATGAAACCTTAGAAAAATTTAAAGAATTTAAACTCGAGGTAGAAAATCAGCTTAAAACAACTATTAAGATAGTTAGAAGCGATAGAGGAGGCGAGTATGATGGACCGTTCAACGCATTCTGTAAAGAACATGGAATTATCCATCAAACTACAGCTCCTTATTCACCAGAATCAAATGGAGTTGCTGAACGCAAAAATCGAACTCTAAAAGAGATGATGAATGCAATGTTGCAGGAATCTGGATTACCCCAGAACATGTGGGGGGAAGCTTTGCTTACCACTAATTATATCCTCAACAAAATTCCACATAAAGTAACTGGCAAAACTCCATATGAATTATGGAAAGGTAATTTACCTTCGTATAAATACCTCAAAGTGTGGGGGTGTTTGGCAAAAGTTGCGGTACCGCCACCAAAGAAAGTCACAATTGGACCTAAAACAGTGGATTGCATCTTCATTGGATATGCACATAATAGTAGTGCTTATCAATTTCTTGTACATAAATCTGAAATATCAGATATCCATGTAAATACAGTCATGGAATCAAGAATTGAATCTTTCTTCGAAAATATTTTTCCATACAAGGAAAAACAAGGTTCTAAACGGACTCGAGAACAAAGAGACAACGACAATGACTCAGTAATTGAGACAAACGTCGATACTTCTATAAATGATATTTCAGAAAATGAAAAAGAAGATGAACCTAGAAGGAGCAAAAGAGCTCGAAAGGAAAAATCTTTTCGTGAAGATTTCTTAATGGCATTTTTAGTAGAAAATGTTCCAAAAACTTTGACAGAAGCCATGTCTTCACCAGAAGCTCCGTTTTGGAATGAAGCTGTTAGAAGTGAATTCGATTCTATCATGCAAAATTATACATGGTATATAACGGATTTACCACCTGGATGCAAAGCATTAGGGAATAGATGGATAATGACACGAAAACCTGGTGGAAAATATAAAGCTAGGCTTGTAGTTCAAGGATTCCGACAAAAGGAAGGCTTTGACTATTTTGATACATATTCTCCAGTAACGAAAATAACATCAATAAGGTTGATGATAGCGATCGCAGCCTTAAGAGACCTAGAAATCCATCAAATGGATGTAAGAACCGCGTTTCTAAATGGAGATTTAGAAGAGGAAATTTACATGAAACAACTTGATGGTTTTGTTATTTCTGGACAAGAAGATAAAGTTTGTCGACTTGTAAAGTCACTTTATGGGCTTAAACAAGCACCTAAACAGTGGCACGAAAAGTTTGATAGTACAATGATGTCAAATGGTTTCAAAATTAATGAATGTGATAAATGCATATACTACAAAACTATCGGAAATGCGTATGTTTTGCTATGTTTTGCTATGTTTATATGTAGATGATATGCTCATTATTGGAAGCAATAAAGACATAATAAATCAAACAAAGAACATTCTCAAAGGGAAATTTGAGATGAAAGACTTGGGATTAGCAGATGTTATTCTCGGAGTTAAAGTCACAAAAAATTCAAATGGAATTATCTTAACCCAATCTCATTATGCTCAAACAATATTAGAGAGATTTAAAAATTACTCTAATAGTACGGCAAAAACACTGTTAGATCCCCAAATGCACTTGACAAAGAATTCAGGTGAAGCGGTTTCACAAAACGAGTATGCACGTGTGATTGGAAGTCTCACGTACTTGACCAATTGTACTAGACCAGACCTAGCGCATGCAGTAAATGTACTAAGTCGTTATACAAGCAATCCAGGTCATACACACTGGAAAGCTATAACGAGAGTACTCAATTACTTGCGCTACACAAAATATCTTGGGCTTCACTATGGTAAAGAACCAGCAGTTTTAGAAGGATACAGTGATGCTAACTGGATATCAGATTCTAAAAACTCAAAATCCACAAGTGGGTATGTCTTTACACTAGGAGGAGCAGTAATATCATGGAAATCTACCAAACAAACAGTGTTAGCCAGATCCACCATGGAATCTGAGTTCATAGCCATAGACAAAGCAGCAGAGGAAGCTGAGTGGCTAAGAAATTTTTTGGAAGATATTCCTATGTGGGAGAAACCTGTGCCAGCTATAAGAATACATTGCGATAGTCAATCAGCTATAGCTCGGGCTCAGAACAATCTCTACAATGGTAAATCTCGTCACATCAGAAGACGACATAAAACCATTAGACAACTTATCTCAAATGGTGTAATCACAATAGACTACATTAAATTGGGTGATAACCTAGCGGATCCATTTACTAAAGGTTTGCCACGAGATGTTGTTGCTAAATCATCTAAAAGAATGGGTTTAAAGCCTATAACGAATGAGGATGCTTGACTGCAACCCTACCTATCATGACTGAAGATCCCAAGACGTAGGTTCAAAGGGAAAACAAAAACAAACAGAATCTAACCAAAGCACTTTGAGATAGAGTAGTCTCATCCCAGCTCCTAAGATGATAAAAGTGCTAACAAGTGTGAGAAGGATAAGCATAAGATTTTAATGATTCCATAGCTTCTACAGCGGAGTATTACTCAATACTTTTCATGGTCAATCACCTAATGAGTGTGAAATGAGGCCGTTTCTAGGAGAATGAAGGCAAGGCTATATTCTCTAAGTTCACTCATGAAAACCAGGAATAGTTCAGGGCCACAATGAACACAATAGAGAACTAAGTTCTACGAGAAAATGAAGCTACGTTATGCATGTTGTCTCGGTTTACATAAAACACCGGTTGGTTCAAGACATCATGTTCACCTTCTGGTAAAGCAAACCCGACAGATATTAACTATGAGTGGTTCAAGGCTTAAAAATGTCACCAACTCAAACATAGTGGATTTTTCGCAAACACTCTCGATAAGTCTGTCTAGTCTACCCAGGATTAGAATAAGTTTAAATTTTTAGAGTCTATCGAGTCTGCATATAGTTTGCATATGTTTAGAGTCATTTCTATTCATGTGGGGGATTGTTGGATCAAAAGCCATTGGGCAATTATAAGTGTGAATAAAATGTGACATGGGCTACAATTTAATGAAGTCCACAAAAAGCCAATTGTACATATGCAAAAAGTCTCACATTGGATGGATGGGAAAAAGAAGACTAGTATAAATATAGTCACACATATGTATAAGGTTAAAAGGCTTGGAGAGAAGAGAAGAGTCCACACGCGCGCGCCGCCGCCACCGTCCGGCCGGCTCGGCTCGGCACGGGCATGGGCATGGGCATGGGCATGGGCATGGACTTGGACTTGGACTTGGACTTGGACTTGGACTTGGACTTGGACTTGGACTTGGACTTGGACTTGGACTTGGACTTGGACTTGGACTTGGACTTGGACTTGGACTTGGACTTGGACTTGGACTTGGACTTGGACTTGGACTTGGACTTGGACTTGGACTTGGACTTGAACTTGGAATATATCATGCAGTTCTTCCTCTCGAATATTTGAACGAGATAAGAGAGAGTTTTGCGGAACTGAAATCCCTTGATTTCCGCCGAGATCTCCGCCCACGTGCAGCGGCTGTTACGGGGAGGTGAGTCTCTCGTTCTCCTCTTTAAATGGTCGCGTCTCTCCTCTCATGGGGATAAGGTTTTTCCCTTTCATTTTCTCACGCAAACAACCAGCAAATCCTCTACCGTAAGTGTTCAGAGAGTGTTTCGTAGAATCTATATATTCGTACAGTCCTGGGACTCTATATTCGTACAGTCCCGTCTCACGTGTATCCTGGGACTCTATATTCGTACAGTCCCGTCTCACTACGGAGCGAATATAAAGAGTTAAGGAAAGAGATCAAATCTCGCCTCCATCTGTATTTCGTGATTTCCTTAACATCGTCTTACATTTCTATATCGCCTCCAGAACCCTCCCAGACCAATAACAATAGTATAACACCCCGACCTCCACCGCTTGTGAGCCTCCACGTTCTCTATAGGCATATAGGCCCATACTCTCTTTAGACCCATGGCCCCACATCTTTTTTAGACCCATAGGTCCCATCCTTGTCTGACAGTTGGTACGTTATCTCGAGTGGTTCTCAAGACTTGTTTGGTTAACTGTGGAGTAGCAATAGGATCGGTGACCTACCAGAAAGTGATTGTCAGAATCGTGTGAGTGAGACCGAAACACCGAAAAAGATCATGTGATGGTTTGTAGGGATAGTAACAAGTTTTGAGAGCTTCTTGAGATAACGTACCGTCTGTCGGACGAGGGTGGGCTCATAAGCCTAAAGAGGATGTGGGCTGTCCACCAACTTCCAAAAACCATGAAGAAAAAGAGATTCTCTAGACCAGCCTCCTTGTTATGAATTTGATTTTCGTGGCGATGTCTTGGACTTACAGGCAGAATCATTAGGTGTATCTTGTCCTCACCTTCGTGTTTTTGAAATACTTTTGTATGATGTATTCCTTACACATATAAATATTTATCAAAATGTTAAAAAAGTTTACATCTAAACTTTTAAAATTGATGCATTGGTTTTACGTAAAATATTCTATGTAACATTGTAGGACCGAAATCACCTTCCCCTGGATAATCAAGATATTGCAAATCATAGTACACTAAAACCTCTATAAATTAATAATACCAAGACAGAAAATTTTTATTAATTTAGAGAGGTATTAATTTATCCATTAATTTACAGATAGTTTTCTAAATTTCAAAAATATATTATAAAAATTAGAAAAATGAAAAAAATACTTTAGTATGTTTTAGCACACTTATATATTAGAAATAATTATTGCATATATATATATATATATTTAAATTACTTAAATAATATCATATATTTTTGATATTTTGAGAAAAATAGAAATAAACTCCAACAAAATTACATATTAACTAATAAATAAAAAATATTGTAATCATATTTCACTAGTATATATTACATATATACAATACATTTATATGATTATTAATTTATATTATTAATGGAACTATATATTTACATAGGGATTTCAAAAAATTTATTATCTTATTATTTTATCAAAATTTGTCAATTATTACACCGACCCAACTCGGGACCATAAAAAGTTATTAATATAGAGAGTTTATTAATTTATAGAGGTTATATTGTATTATGCATTCCCTTTTTCTTGTATATCTTTAGAATCTGGTAAACCATAACAAAGAAAAAAATTGATCTTTTACATCATTATGATTGCGTGATAAGGTTTTAGAACAAGACATTTTCCAAAATAATGTAAGTAAAAATAGAGTAGACCAAACATCAACTAAGTACTGAATCTGCTGGTGCCTAGAAGTTAGAATGCAATGTGAAACCCTCATTCACAAACCAGGTTTTGAAATTTGTGCTCTAATTATTGTCAGCAGCCAATCTACATATTTAACCTGGCATAATACTAAATGATAATTAGAATGATGATATAAGAAATTAAGTCGGTGTATCTTGCATAGAAACCAAGCTCCACGGAAACCAAATTCAAAGATCTTACTTCAACAGTGTTACCAACTTTAAATGATAGATTGAAACTAAGCATTTTGGTGAAATCGTTACCTGCATATACTTATTAAGTATTAAAAACGAGTACCCTAGCAAAAAAAGAAAACACCAATCAAACATATGAACACAGACAAGAAAAAGCAGAATCTAAGAAAACCGAGTTCTTGTAGTACGTCATATATGACTAACAAGTTCACCTTGGCCAAGCTTTTAACTATCCCTCTTGAAAATCACTTAATCCATGAAATTAAAATTTCAGTAATCTCTCTTTTTTTAATTTATTTGTAACATAGACGTACAAAACTCCCAAAACTACAATACACAATACTACTGAATCAAATCAATTTTTTATGTTAACTATCCATTTCAAAATGGGAATATTCTTTAAAAATGGACCATTTCACCATTTTTTTGTGGACACATGCCAAAAAAAAATTGGACCCCAAAATTTGGTTTTTGCTAAGGTTTCTACTTATTTTTTTATTTTTTTTACGGGAGTTGATAGCCTAGTGGCAAAGTGCTCCAGGTCATTCCCAGTATTGACTGCGTTCGATTCCCCTTGTGAAATTTTCTTTTTCTCTATATGTGAGGATTGGGCTAGTGGTCAGCCTGTTGTGGTTCACAGACGACAAAAAAAAATTTGAATTTTTAAATTACCTTTTGAAGTTTTATTATAATAAAAAAATATATAAATTTTTTTTTTAAATTGGGCCCCTTAATTATTAGGAATCTGAAGAACATGGATTGGGTCCAGGGCTGTGGCCAAGTCATCCCTAAGCTCCAATGAATCAATCTCAAACACACAAAAAATTCAATCAAAGAGCAACACAAATTTTTTCACTAATATTTTAATCACCAAATCCAAAATTCACCATACAAATAATTATATAAACAAGTAAAGAACACAACCGAAAACAAATTTGAGCTGAATCGGAGACATACTCACCACAAAGTCACTTAATCGGAAAATTTGCAAATCGCTTCAGTTGTGAAATGCATTAGCCATAGGAATAAAAAATTCACCGTTAAATTTCAAAATCAGTGAGTTACAAAACACTGAAATGAATAGTTTAGCTCTATTAGAGTAAGAATCAAACTTGAAGTTCCATAGTTATCTTATTCACTAAACCTTTTAGAAAATAGTTTTTTCCTTTTCTTTTTCACAATTTTTCTTTTCTTTCCATGTATATATATATTAGGGTAAGGCAAAAAAATACCTTCACTAAATCCTAAGCCCATTAGCAAACTCAAAACTCATAATGAAGTCCATATTTAGTTTGCTTAACAAACAAACTTCATTTAGTTTTTTAGTTGTGTGTTTGGTGTATGGCTAACTGAAGGTATTTACTCTTGGGGTGCGGCCAAAAGAAAACCTTCAATCTATTTTGTAGTTTCAAGAAAACTGTCAATTGATGAATTGTATACAGTTTTCATGTTTTGAAACGTGGTTTTCCATGTGCTTTGATTCTTCTATTCGATTATTCAACTATATCACTAGTTACCAGACATAACAAACCTAATAATTGACCTATTTATAACCC
Source organism: Nasturtium officinale (assembly GCA_963854855.1). NCBI lineage: Eukaryota > Viridiplantae > Streptophyta > Magnoliopsida > Brassicales > Brassicaceae > Nasturtium > Nasturtium officinale. Next base: position 2,509,768 of record OY978506.1, read on the forward strand.
AGTAAGAACTTTCAAAATAAAGTTCTCCAATTTATAACCTACAAATATTTTTAATCATATTATATATCATCAAGATACTAATATTTGTAAATTAAACCATCAAAATCAATCTCATGTTCAAAATCTTAGACTAAGTTTTCTAGAAATCAATGATTAAATCTTGATTTTGGATTTATGAGTTAAAACTTAACAATTCTTTACTACAACATGTAAGCAAAATATGTGAAATAGAAATTATATTAGCATAAAACAGATATATAGATTCACTTACTTTAATATGGGTCCAACATCAACAGATCTGTAAAAACAAGAGTAACATAGCAAAATTAAAATGAACTTACCTGGGAAATGATATTCTCAAAGAAAGATATGAAAAAGAGACCTACAATGAAAATGATAAAAAAGGGAAAAAGTTGAGAACAGGCGGCTATAAAGTGGAGAGAAAATTATGAAAAAACCTCGGGTTTTATTTTTTCATTGTAGGATCACATGACTACTAATATTTCATTATCATAAAATTAGTTTTTTATATATTCAATCTTGTGTCTCTAATAATATTTTCTTCTTCTAAAATTATATTTTTGGATCTAATCATATTTTTCATTCTCTATTATTTAGTTTTGAATCTAGAAAGAGAAACAAAAATTAAAATAAATCAAAATAATTAACAATTCAGGTACTATGGAACAAAACACAAACCCAACCCAAACCAAAGCATCGCCTAGGATTAAAAATGTATGGTTTAGCCCATTTTTTACCTACCATTTGTGACAAGCACGAACATAGTTGTGGCTAAACTAGTGGTGTAATAAAAATACACATGTGATTCTCATGGGCGAGGCACAAAAAAAACATTCTATAATTTTTTTTAGTAACAATGAAACTCTCAAGTGATAAATTGTATACAATTTTCATGTTTTCAATCATGATTTTGACATGTGGTTTGCTTCTCTATATGATTATTCAGTATTTATCAGACATAATAACCAAACCTAAAATTGATCTACTTATAACCCATACTAGAGATGATGGAAAATCCCAATAAAAATTTCAGAATAAATTTCACCATCAAGGTACTAATGTTTATAAATTAAACCAACAGCATCAATCTCATGATCAAAATCTTAGTTTGAGTTTTTGATATATTGTGTTTTTAGTGTTTTTAGCAATGTTATTTTTATTATTATCTTGCATTTTTATTATATGTTTAGAATCTAGATGCATGTTTGCGTGTGTTTCAATCTTATATAGGTCTTGGAGCTGAAGAAATCAATAAGAACAGCAAATGGTGTGAGAAAACATAAATGAGGATCTAGAACCAATCCTAAGTATCTCAAAGATCGACTCGGTTAGAGACTTTATGTTGTTCTATACCTCAAGAGTGCTTCATCAAAGTTGTAGCAAACTGAGTTGGCATTCCAATGAAGGTGATTTCAAGTGATTTGGGTATTTGGTTAGAGAGATAAGTTATGTGTACCTCCACCGGTCATCCTTCAGTGGCATAGGCTGACCAGTGTGAAGCTCATTAACTGGGAGATTTCAAGACGTCCAGCAGAGGCCTCAGCACACCGCTGGAGGTCAGCGGCCAAAAGCAGCGGCATAGGGAGGCCTCTGGACCGGTTATCTATGTCGAAAAATTCAGTTTAAACCAGTCTGAATTGATATGTTAAACCAAATTGTTTATTTTAGTATAAATAAGAGATAAACTTTAATTTCTAGATCTTATGTTTTGTTTTAAGGATTTTTAGTCACTCTTACTCTCTTCTTAAGTGTTTTTGAATATTTGATCTATGGATTTTGATAAAGTTTTGATTTCATATTATCTTTGATTCTATTCTCTTAATACTTATGAGTATGCAAAAATCAATCCATTTACTTTGTGTTTTCATGCCTATTAGTAAGCAGTCTCTTTTAAGAACCTTGAGATATTATATCTAGGTTAATTAGTGCTAGGTTAGTGGAGTTTAGGCTTGTAAAAATTAGATCCATGTTTGTTAGGTTGTATTTAATATTAGATTAGCAAGAGACTATTGGTTTAGATCATAATCATTCATCACACCCACAGGGTATTTGATGAATGCTGTGATGAAATGTTTGATCCAAACTTTTCAAGCTCTTTTAGATCCTAACCAATAAGAATTGATGTTTAGAATAAGAAAACTTGTTATTAATGCTCATTAATCAAGTAATATTTAACGAGAGTTATAAACATTTAAAGTGATTAGTAAAATGATTAGTACCATGAGACTGGATTAGTCAAGTTTAGTGTCTTGGAACTATTGGATTAGCTCTAAGAAATAGATTAAGACTCCACTAGCTTAGTATTGATTAGTCTAGATCATTCATAACATTCCCAATGATCTTTTTTGTTAATTTGATTCCAAACCCGTTTTTAGTTATTTTTCCACTTTATTACATTTCAAATTCTCTTTACAAAAACCAAAAACATATTTGCTTAGATTAAAACATGATTTGCATTCATAATGTGTTAAGACTAGATTCCAAGTTAGATTGATTCTCTTCTATGGTACAACGAATTTAGGGTAATTGATAACTTTGATTTGCAAAAATCTTAATATCATTTTTCTAGAGATTAATTTCCAAATCTTGATTTTTGATTTGTGAGCTAAATCGTAATCGTTCTTTGCTAAAACATTTAAGCAAAATGTGTGAAATAGAAATGATATTAGCATAAAACAGAAATGTAGATTCACTTGATTTAATCTGCGTCCAACATAGATTTTGAAGAAATAAGAGTAACGTAGCAAGGATAAATTGAACTTACCTGGGAAATGATATCCTCAAAGAAAAATATGAAGAATGAGAGACCTAAGATGTTGGGCTTAGCATTTGTAACAAAACTCATGAATATTTTTAAGTTAAATGTTATTTCAATTTTCGTGTGAAATCTAATATTATTTGAATCAAATTCGTTATTTTCAAGAACAAAACGAGTTGATTTAGTATCATACTCTATTCTTGTTTTCACTTCAAATGTAGTCACTAAATAGTCACTACTTAGTTGCCAAATCAGTCGCAAAGTAGTCACTAAATTTAGCGACTACACAACGACATTTACATGACTACCAACTGTTCAAAAGGTTTAGTCGTTACTTAGTCGCCAAATAGTCATCACTTGGCGACTAATTAACGACTAAAACTATTAGCGACTAATTATTACCGACTACAATAATTAGTCGCTTTGTAGTAGTAACCAACCCCTTAGCGACTACTATACGACTGTTTCTGCAGTCGCTAAATCGATGTTTTCTTGTAGTGTAACTATATTGTCATTAGTCTCTATGTTGATGATTTAATCTACACTGGAAATAATGAGACAATGATAAAAGTTTAAGAATTCGATGAAGAAGGAATTCAAGATGTCCGATATGGGAATGATGAAGTATTTTGTGGGCATAGAGGTAATACAGTTTGATGGAGGATTATCAGTCAGAAGAATTATTTTAGGGAGGTACTGAAGAGATTTGGGATGGATGAAAGTAATTCTGTATTGAATCCTATTGTTCCAGGGTTCAAAATTCATCAAGATTAATATGGTGTTAAAGTTGACGGCTCACTCTTCAAACAGTTGGTTGGAAGTATGATATATCTGACAGCCACATGACCAGATGTAATGTACACGGTCAGCCTTGTTAGTACATGTATAATCCCACTGAGCTTCATTTTCTGGCTGCCAAGAGAATTTTAAGGTATTTACAAAGAACCATTGGGTATGAGATTCTCTACCAAAAGAATGGAAACAGAGAGCTTGTCGGGTTTACTGACAGTGATTATGCGGGTTGCTTAGAGGACAGAAAGAGAACATCGGGTTATGCATTCATTTTAAGTGATGCTGCAGTTGCTTGGTCATCAAGGAAACAGTCTATTGTCACCTTTAGCACGACAGAAGCAGAGTTTGTAGCGGCAGCAGCTACCGCTTGTCAATTGGTTTGGATGAAGAGAACATTAATGAGGTTGGGGTGTGAGGGAAGTTCAAGTCCAGTCATCTTCTGTGATAATAGCTCAACCATCAAGCTGTGAAAGAATCCTGTAATGCAAGGTAAGAGTAAACAAATTGATGTTCGGTTTCATTTTCTGAGGATCTTGGTAAACGAAGAAGCTCTGCAACTGAAGTTCCGCAGTACCCAGGACAAGACAGCTGACATCTTCACAAAGCCAGTCAAGCTGGAGAAGTTTCAAGAATTGAGAAGGAAGTTGGGAGTTTGTGATGAACCAAAGTTAAACTAGTACACGGTCTAGTTTAGGGGAGGGATTGATAAGACTTGGTCTCGTTTAGTTCCTGTTATTTCAGAAGCTTAGTTTTTTGTTTCAGCAAGTGTTGGTCATTATGTTAGACCACGATTAGCACTTAGCACTTTTAGTTAGTTGTTTTTATCAAGTTCTACAAGTTGTTTCCTGTAAGGCTTTATAAGCCATTGTTTTTCTTAATTCAATTAAGTCAGTTTCCAGAAGTTTACTTTTTCTGAGTTAACAGTAATCTCCATATTAATTGCATATAGCTTTATAAAATTCAACTTTAAAGAATTACAAAGATTAAACTCTATCTTTATCACCTGGGCAATATTCTTATTGCTTTTGCTTCACCAATATGAAACCGATCCGATCCTGTCTGCTGCAGCTTCAAAAATTAAATCGAAATTAAGGTTTAAATTTATGTAGTCAAAGAGATGAAGATCAAGTAGTGTAACTTATTCTATGAAGACAACCTTGTTATGAACTGATCTTTCAGAGACTAGGCGTTGATATCTTGCAAATAAAACTTAATGGAAGCTTAACTTCAATTAAGACTCAAAAAGTGTCCATTAACCTCACTCGAACACCCACAAAACATGAATCAAAGCAAAACAAGAATCAAAGAACTAAGAAGAAGAAGAAACAAAGAAAAAGGAGAAGAAGAGAAGCACGGGGGCTGAACCGCATAACCTTCTCACATGCAGGGTGGGCATGGAGAATGGAAAGGTGGACAGTGGTCCAGATCAGGTCACCCACGACAGTTGAAGGTAGTCACGGTCATCGGCGGCGATATAACTAATACAGATAGTATTGCTTATTTGCTGTAGTAATCCATATAATTAGTCACCATTAATAATCCAGATTAACAAAGGATTCATGGAAATATAACTAAAAACTTTCAGATCACTTTTACCATCAAAATTATGTCTAATTTCAAAATAGAGAAAGAAAACAAAAATCTGGCTGGCCTAAATGGGCTTAAAAGAGTCAGTCGAGTTTGATGGGTCATAAAAACTATGTTAAATAGGCTGGGTCTATACGAGCCAAGAGTTAAACTGCTGGGTTGACCCATTTTAGCATCAATATGTATTGTTTAACGACATTGTATAGTTATTACAATTTAGATAAAAATAATATTAATACGAAATTACATTTGTTATTTATTCGGACACATGCTATCATATAAATAATTATTTGATTTAAAATAATTAATAAAATCGAGGGAAAAACAATCAAACACCTTCTTTAATATTGTTTGTAATCCTTAAATTTTCTCAACCATGATTTTCTTTTGAAATCCCAAAAACTACACTTTCAAGATGTTATTTCTCAAATTATGTCCCTTCTTCTTAATTCCATAATAATATAGGATGTTGTAGAGATGAAACCGAAAGCAGTGACAATACAAAAGGCCTCTATTTAAGTCAATGACAAACTTCTCAATGCATCATCTGAAAATCTTCTCCTCTCATCACTATTCCTAACCTATTTCCCAACTGAATGTCTTACATCAATTGGTTACTTATCCCTCAAGCACATTCATGTTTGTCTGGTCCGAGAATGTCATCAACTATTTAATCAACTTAACTCTTATTTTACTAAGGCATCTTCTATTTTTAAGTGATGTACACCTCGGGTTCCACCAAGTAAAATTTGTGCAGAGTGATGAGATGAATGAAGAGTATGTTGGATGTGATCAAGTTTTCATCTTATTTTATTATGTTAGAAGAATCATATATTATATAGTTAATTGATTTATGTATAATTTATACGTATCACACACCGAACTGACGAGATACAAATAGAATTGGTAACTGTTTTAACAGTTACACGTGTGTTGTCTTGTAGAGATGTGTCTCTTAGGAAAAGTGTGTCATGTAAACTTACAAATACAGTTTATGTATCTAATAAAAGTTTGTGGTTTTCGTTTTTAAGAATCAATCAATATATAAAAGAAGAATATGTATATAAAAGAAGAATATGTTGAGTGTTAAACAAGAAACAAAGAGAGAGACAAAAACAGAGTAAAATCTATGTTTTCCGATCCTTAACGACTTTGAGAATTCAAAGTTCTACATGGTATCAGAGCCATGGAGACTAAAAATGAAGCAATTTATTACAATCTTCAATGTTGAATTGTATGTCTTTTGGAAAATAAAGATGATCACCATCTTGAAAACACACAAGTTGTGGGAAAATGGAGTTATGTTGAGTTTGTCTCCTGAGAACTCACCGGCGTTAAATAGAGAAAGAGATGATAAAGTGATGAAAGATATCATGGTTCTTCAGATCCTTCAAATTGTAGTTTTGGATACAATATTTCCGAGAATCGCTCCCGCATCAAGCACTAGAGAAGCTTGGAACGCTTTGTAAATGGAGTTCCAAGGAATTCCACAAGTAAGGATGATTAATCTTCAGACCTTGAGAAGAGAATATGAAAATCTGAAGATGGAGGAAAGTGAAACCATAAATGATTTCAGAACCGATTTGATTAACATGAGTACACAACTAAGAATTCATGGTGAAGGTAAGACCGATTACCAATGGGTTCAAAAGGTTCTTATCTCTTTACCTTCAAATTTTGAAAGCATCATTGTTGTCCTTGAATAAACAAAGGATCTATTGAATCTATCTAGTACAGAGATGATAGGTACATTGAAAGAGAATGAGAAGCACTAAAGTCTCAACGTATCAATGAGGGTGCATTTTATGGAGAAAAGCTTGGTTCAAAAAAGGAAACAAGTAAGACAAGAAATGTCATGAGAAGACTAATAAGTGGTGTGGCGTGTGTAAAAAACAATCGCAATTAGGTAGATTGATGGAGAAAGAAGAGCGGAGGTGTTCCACAAAAGAGTGCAAAAACCAAAAGAAAATGCTACGTGTGTAATAGACCGGGGCACATGGCTAAAGGCTTTAAAATTTGACGAAGTGAAAGAGCACATCTAAGTTTTGAAGAGTCAGAAGATGACAATGAAGCTGAATGTCATATGCTCTTTAGTGCCGTTGAAGAAGAAGAAACTTCAATAATTTGTGAAGAGACATGGTTGGTGGATAGTGGATGTACCAATCATATGTCTAAAGATGCAAGACACTTTATATCTTGGATTTAGCAAGAGAATCATCATAAGAATTGGAAATGGTGAGAAAATCATGTCAGAAGGCAAAGGCGATATACAAGTCTCTACGAATAAGGGAGTATACCAAAGATGTACTTCTTGTGCCCAAACTAGCAAGAAATTTGCTAAGTCTCTTGCCAATGATATCTAATAGATATCGGGTTGTTTTTAAGACAATAAATGAATGATTCAAGACCCACATAGGAGAAATAAAATAATTACCTTTTCATCCTAAAGGTTGCTTTGCTTGCAGGGGGGAGATGACGCGGGCTCCTATATTCTCTCTTGAACTCTCTATCTCTTACTCTTTACCTAAGTTTTTAAGGTTCTTAAATTCAACAGAGAACTGACTTACTATTTATGAAGATACCTCTTAGGGTTCATAAACTGATATATGGAGCTTAATGGGCTCTATTAACTTAACACCAATTTTGGGGTTTTCTAGACTAAAAATAACAAATTTGGGTCTATCTAAAATGAAATTTAAAAATCTATTTTCACGTATAGGCTTTATACGACCTAATATATGATTAAGATCTCTCGCGCTTACTATAAAACGAAACTGAACTTTCATCAAGTATACTTAATAGTAAAGGTACTCAAAGATAGAGTCGACTAAGCATCAACAGCAAGCCATATTGATCCAAAATTAGAAACTACTAATAATAAGTTGATAAATTATTTTTTATTGATGATTGATTACTACATGACAGACTTGCTTCACATTACTCTGTGTTCAGTGATGTATAAAATCATTTCAAAGGTTATATGTTAAAGATAAGAGGATTTTATTCTGTTCATATTGTCAAATAATCAAGGCTTTTGTCAAGAGGACTTGCCGTTTGCTTTTCACCTTTAATTACAAAAATTGTTTACTGTCTCTTTCTCTCTCTCTATATCTCTCTGTGTGTCTATCTATCTCTGTATCTCTCTCTAGCCTGATGATCTTTGTTCTGATCAACTCATCAGTTATCAATCACGTCAGATCTTAAAGATACTTTTTCTTTTAGTTTTGATTAAACCTGTTCTAGTTATCCATGATCACTCAGGCTCGGGCTCATGCTCCTCTATTTTCTCTTAATCTCTATCTAAGCTTTAGGTTCTCAAATCTAACATGGGTCTTATTAACTATTTATAAAGATACCACATAAGGTTTACAAATTTTGGGCTTTTGCAAAAATAATAAAACAAATTTGGGACTATTTTAATTTGAACAAGATTTGGGTGTCACAAGGAAGACTTGGACAATATTTTTAATTCACATTAATAATAAAATATCACTGGTTTAGCCATAACGGTTTCCTGGTTAAATAAATTGATTGACTCGTAGATAATTCAAGAACCGCCCAGTTTGCCAACAAAATAAAAATCTAAATAATTACTTGGGAAACCTATTGTTCCACATACAACTAAATTTATGATTAAGATCCCTTGTGTTTTCTCTAAAATGAAACTAAATTTTCAGTGAGTATACTCGAAGGTATATGATACTCAAAGAAAGAGTCGACTCAGCGTCAACAGCGAGTCATATTTATCAAAAACTAGAAATTGTTTATAATAATAAGTTGATTATTTTTTTTTAATTCATGATTGATTACTATAAGACTGACTTCTTTCACATAGTCTTTTTTTGTGATGTAAAAAACCTTTCTAAGGTTTAATGTTCAAGATCTGATGCACTTATTCTGTTTATATTGTCAAATAATCAAGGCACTTTTGTTTCTGGGAGATTGAACTTAGACAACATTCTGATAGTTCTTGAGATAGATAATAGACACCTTGTAGACTAATCATATTTTGTATGAGAATTATATGGTTATTAAGACTGATATGTTTATGGCGTATGACTGGGTGGAATGGAATTGTTTGGATGTGCTGTAATAATTGAGGTTAAAATAGAAGTGGGTGGAGGGGATTATGATGTGTGTGAGATCTGTACTCATATGGTTTCATTAGTCCAGAAAGAGGGATTAGATAAGATGATATATTTATTTATTGTTCAAAGCTCTAGTTCAAGTTATCGTTATGGATGAATGGGAAGGCTAAATAACAAGAATGAAGCTTAAAAAGTTTGTCTGTTCGGAAATCATTTGTTAGTTTTATGTCGATTGTTTTTTTTGTTGGGCAATTCTGAAAGAAAGATTTGAGGCTATGATCGGTCTGAAAACATATGAAATGTCTTGTTTTAAGCTCAAAAAGCATTAATATCAGCGATTAGTGAGTGCTATGTCAACCATTTGGTGGAATGCTTTTGATGACAAGTAAAAGATGCATTGTGTTGTTTAGAAGAAGACTTGCAATTCAAAGTGTATATGTTAATTGGTTCAAAACCAGATTATATAGGTTAGTTTGTTCCCCTCATGTTGTTCAACAACATGAACAAAGGGAGTGTGAAGATTGGCGTTCCATCATTTTAGAGTTATTCCGGGCATATTTTAAGATCTAACAATCGGGATTCTCATTCTGTTTTTTTCTTCGAAAATTTACATTTTATTATTTGTAAAGACTTTATACCTTTTTTGTTAGAATTATGATTGTAAGAAAATATCTACAGTAATAGAAGATTAAGTATTATGAACATATCCTCTAAAACCCTAAATATATTTTTAACCAATATAAATCAAACAAAATCAAAATTTCTTTTAAATAAAAATATTATATGGCTTTTAGAAATAAAAATCCATGAAATTACAATTCTTAAATATGCCGGATATGCTGTTAAGACGATGCAACACCAATCTTTACCGCCGCTTTGTTCATGAGGTAGAAAATTTTGGTGGGTAATTAATTAAGCAGTTTTTATTAGTTTAAATGAATTACAAATTATTATCAAGCTGGATCTTCCATGGTTTTATTCACATAAATAATGCGACAAATAAATCTAAAATGTTTAGATTAAAACTTTTTTGAAAATAAATAAAAAGAAACTGAGAAAGAAAGAACATCTAAAAATCTGAAAATGTAAGATAGTCTAGTGAATACTACCTTATTATATGCCCACTGAGATTGGAAACAGTGGATGTGTGATATCAAGACTTTTCTTCATATTTTCTGAAATTGAATTTATATCAGGATGAGTACGATAAGATAATGTCAATTAAAAGTTGTTGGAACTGGGAGGTAAATATAATTAACAAAAAAGGTTCGAAAGTAATCCAGGTACCACTTCAAGCTTATGAGAAACGAAAAACCTTGAAGGTAGAAACTTAGTAATTAAAATAGTTAAAGAGTCTCAATAGTTCAAGCAGGTGACTAAAACAAATCTAAACCAGTTAGATATTTTCATCCACTAAATATACCATGACTGACTAGAACATTGAAGAATTAAAACAGGATAGGAGTCTATAAATGCAAAAATATGTGATGCGATGATAAAAATATCTCTGTATAAAGCCTAAACTAAACTGGGAAAAAATTACCAAGTTAACCAACAAACCTGAATAAAAATTTAGTAGTACTAATTAGAAACTCATAGGCTAAACATCAATGATTCAAAACAACACAACATTCTTACATTTTAAGTGTAAATATCAAAACAGTTAGCTATCTTTGGGAAAAGCATACTTGATATCTTTCACCAATTTTTCTAAAAGTATTTATGATTTAATCAGCCAAATTTGATTTAAAAAGAAAAGAAGAACCAAACACATTATTCAAAAGCTTTTAAGGTTCTAAAATCTAACAGGTAACTGACTCATTATATATGAAGATGCCTCATAGGGTTTACAAGCTTATATATTTTGAGTTTAATGGGCTCTATTAACTCAACACAAATTTTGGGCTTTCCAAAATAAAAATAACAAATTTGGGTCTATATAAAATAGATTTGAAAAAGCTATTGTCCCACATAAATGCTTCATACGACTAAACCTATGATTAGATATCGCATGCTTATTATAAAACAAAACTGATTTTTTAATAACTATATTTAAATGTAAAGGATATTCAAAGATAAAGTCGACTCACCATTATCAACAAATCATTTTATCCAAAACTAGATATAAATAAAACTAAGTTGATTAATTTTATTTTATTGATGATTTATTACTACATGCCAGACTTTCTTCACATTACTCTTTGTTCAGTGATGTATAAAATCATTTCGATGGTTTAATTTTAAAGATAAAAGGATCTTATTCTGTTTATATAATAAAATAATCAAGGCACTTTTGCTTCCGGGATCTTTATCTTAGAAAAAATTCTCATAGCACTTAACACAGATAATACACACCTTGTAGACTAATCATATCGTGAATGAGTCAAGGTTGATTAAAATAATGGAACCACATACATTATTTAAAGAAAAACTAAAAAGTAAATATTAGAAAAGAAAAACAAAACCCTAAACTTTTGGGCTTTGTCAAGAAATTAGTCACCTTTAAATCCTAGTTATTCCCTAATTACTTTAGGTTCAACATCTCTTCTCTTTTTCATTTTGTAGAAACAGACAAATATACAAACTCGATTAAAACAAAACATGTGTTTCCATTTGCTTTTCACCTTTAGTTACAAAAATTGTTTTCTGTCTCTCTCTCTCTCTATATATATATCTCTCTCTATGTGTCTATATATCTCTCTATCTCTCTCTAGCTGATGATCTTTGTTTTGATCAACTAGTCAGTTATCAATCACGTATCATCTTAAAGAAGTTTTTCTTTTAGTTTTGATTAAACATGATCTCGATATCAATGATGACTCAGGCTCGGGCTTATGCTCCTCTATTTTCTCTTAATCTCTATCTAAGCTTTCAAGGTTCTCAAATCTAACTTTGGTGTGACTAACTATTTATAAAGATACCTCAGAAGGACTACAAACATACCTATTTAGCTAAAGGACATTATTAGCTTAACAAAACATTTGGGTCTTTCAAGAAAAATTAAACAAATTCAGAACTATCTTAATTTGACCGTGATTCGGGTGTCACAAGGAATACTTGGAAAATATTTTTAATTTCCATTTTAAGGAAATACCACAATTTTTGTCATAACGGTTTGCTGGTAAAATAAATTGACTGACTCATAGATGATTCAAGAGCCTTCGAGTTGGCCAACAAAATAGATATCTAAAACTTCATTTGGGAAAGATTTTGTTCCACATACAACTAAATTTATGATTAAGATCCCTTGTGTTTTCTCTAAAATGAAACTGAACTTTCAATGAGTATAGTCAAAGGAGGATACTCAAAGATAGAGACGACTCAGCATAAACAGCAAGCCATGTTTATCCAAAACTAGAAATTTATAATAATAAGTTGATTTTTTTTTTAATTCATGATTGATTACTGCATGACTGATTTGTTTCACATAGTCTTTTTGCTGATGTAAAAACCTTTTTAAGGTTTAAAGTTGTAGATAAGATGCGTTTATTCTGTTTATATTGTCAAATAATCAAGAAACTTTTGTTTCCGGGAGATTGATCTTAGACAACATTCTCATATCTCTTGAGATAGATAATAGACATCTTGTAGACTAATCATATTGTGAATGAGGATTATTTGGCTATTAAGACTGATAAGTTATGACTGGGTTGAAGGGAATTGTTTGGATGTGTTGTTCGGATTAAGGTATGAATAGAAGTGGGTGGAGGGGATTATGTTAATTGTGAGATCTGCGCCTTACTTGGGTTTGTTATATGAGAACTCATATGGTTTCATTAATCCAGAAAGTGGCTTAGATAAGATGATCTATTTATTTATTGTGCAAAGCTCTGGTTCAAGTTATGGTTCTTGATGAATGGGAAGGCAAAATAACAAGAATGAAGCTTAACAAGGTGTGTCTGTTGGGACATCATTTTTTAGTTTTATGTCGATTGTTTTTTTTGTTGTGAAATACTGAAAGAAAGATTTGAGGCTATGATCGGTCTGAAAACATATGATATGTCTTGTTTTAAGCTCAAAAAGCATTAATATCAGCGGTTAGTGAGTGCTATGTCAACCATTTGGTGGAATGCTTTTGATGACAAGTAAAAGATGCATTGTGTTTTTAGAAGAAGACTTGCAAGTCAAACTGTATATTTTAATTGTTTCATAACCAGAGTATATAGGTAGTTTGTTCTCCACATGTTGTTCAACAACATGAACAAAGCGAGTGTGAAGATTGGCGTTCCATCATTTTAGAGTTATTCCGGGCATATTTTAAGATCTAAAATCGGGATTCTCATTCTGTTTTTTCTTCTAAAAGTTACATTTTGTTATTTGTAAAGACTTTATACTTTTTTGTTTGAATTATGATTGTAAGAAAATATCTACAGTAGTAGAAGATTAGGTATTATGAACATATCCTCTAAAACCCTAACTATATTTTTTAACCAATCAAAATCAAACAAAAAGCAAAAGTTCATTTAAATAAAAATATTATGTGGCTTTTAGAATGAAAAATCCATGAAAATACAATTATTAAATATGCCGGATATGCTGTTAAGACGATGGAACACCAATCTTTACCGCCGCTTTGTTCATGAGGTAGAACAATTTGGTGGGTATTTAATTAAGCAGTTTTATGGGTTTAAATGAATTACTAAATTACTATCAAGCTGGATCTTCCATGGTTTTATTCACATATATAATGCGACATATAAATCAAAAATGTTGCGATTAAAAAACTTTTTGTAAATAAATAAAAACAAACATAGAAGGAAAGAACATCTAAAAAATCTGAAAATGTAAGATAGTCTAGTGAATATTACCTTATTATATGTCCACTGAGACAGGAAACAATGGATGTGATATCATAACTTTTCTTCATATTTTCTGAAATTGAATTTATATCAAGATGAGTACGACAAGATAATGTCAATTAAAAGTGGTTGGAACTGGGATGTAAATATAATTAACAAAAAAGGTTCGAAAGTAATCCAGATACCACTTCAAGCTTATGAGAAAAGAAAAACCTTGAAGGTAGCAACTTAGTAATTAAAATAGTTAAAGAGTCTCAATAATATAAGGTTCAAGCAGGTGACTAAAAATATCTAAACCAATGAGATATTCTAACGTGTTAGGTGTAAATATCCAACCAGTTAGCTATCTTTGTGAATTTCATACCTTTCACCGATTTACCAATAGTATTTATGATTTAATCAGCCAAATTTGATAAAATTAAAAAAGAACCAAAATCATTATTCAAAGAATTATTTATAGAAAATAACTTTTAAAATGAAGCCAGCAACCCTAAATTTTGGTATTTTTCAAGAAAATAATTACCTTTAGGATCCGTGTTAATCCCCAATTTTTTCAGCTTGGGCATCTCTTCTCTTCTTTGTTTTTGTAGAAACAGACATAGATACTAACTCGAAAGAGGTTTCTGGTTTTAAGCCTTTGCATTACTTTGCTCAAAATATGATTTTTTTTTATCAGAATGTCATAAGAGAAAAACATTTCACTCATAGTCTGGCAGAATTGGGATGTAGGTAAATTGATAATTAACAAAGGAGGTTAAAAACTAAACTAGGTACTGAAGCAATCTTATAAAGAACAAAAAAATGAAAGCACCAAATAAGTTCATAAAACAGGGAAGGATTATAAGGAGGACAAGGTTCCTGCAAGTAGCTGAAAAAGAACCTTCTTTGCAAACAAACTAAAGAAATCCGACATTTTTATCCTCTAACTATGCTTAACAGACTATAAACTGAATAATTAAACAAGGAAAGAACTCTATAAAAGCAAAAATATATGAGACAACAATAAACAGATTTATGTATAAGGCCTAAACGAAAGTGGGAAAATAATCAAAAATAATCTTGTATGATAGTTTTTACCATGATTCTAAACCAAAAAATAATAATTAAATTATCCTAATACAAGAAACTGTATATATGAACTCATAGGCTCAGAGACTATGATTAAAATCACACAAAATTCTAAACTTTTAGCGTAAAAGATGAATTGTTTAGCTATATTTGGGATAATCTAATTGGTACCTTTCACAAATTTACCCCAAGGATATAGAATCAATCAAAGTCGATAAAAAGCAACCAAATACATTGTTTAAAGAAAAATAAAATAAAAAATAAATGTTAAAAACAAAGACAGAAATCCTAAATTTTTGGGATTAGTCAAGAAACTAATTACCTCTAGAATCCTAATAATCCATACATTCTCCAGCTTCAACAAACCTTTAGTCATGATAACTGTTTCCACTCTCTCTCTCTCTAAAATAAACATACACAGACTCTCACTCTCTCTCTCTCTGTCTGTCTCACACACTCTTCCTCTCTTCCCATTTCTCTTTACTCCGATGATATTTGATTTGATCCACTCATCTGCTATCAATAACATCAGATCTTAAAAAAATTTTGTTTTTAATTTTGATTAGATCTGTTCTTGATATGATGTATCTGATGGATCTCACAAAATATTGGTGTGCTTGCAGAGCCAGGGGTGATGCGGGCTACTCTACACTCTCTTGAACTCTCTATCTCTTACTCGTTACCTAAGCTTTTAAGGTTCTAAAATCTAACAGGTAACTGACTCATTATATATGAAGATGCCTCATAGGGTTTACAAGCTTATATATTTTGAGCTTAATGGGCTCTATTAACTCAACACAAACTTTGGGCTTTTCCAAAATAAAAATAACAAATTTGGGTCTATATAAAATAGATTTGAAAAAGCTATTGTCCCACATAAATGCTTCATACGAGTAAATCTATGATTAGATATCGCGTGCTTATTATAAAACAAAACTGAATTTTTAATAACTATATTTAAAGGTAAATGATATTCAAAGATAAAGTCGACTCAGCATTATCAACAAGTCATTTTATCCAAAACTAGATATAAATAAAACTAAGTTGATTAATTTTATTTTATTGATGATTTATTATTACATGCTAGACTTTCTTGACATTACTCTTTGTTCAGTGATGTATAAAATCATTTCGATAGTTTAATTTTAAAGAAAGAAGGATTTTATTCTGTTTATATAATCAAATAATCAAGGCACTTTTGTTTCCAGGATCTTTATCTTAGAAAACAAATTCTCATAGCACTTAGCACAGATAGATAATACACACCTTGTAGACTAATTATATCGTGAATGAGTCAAGGTTGATTAAAAATAATGGAACCATATATATTATTTAAAGAAAAACTAAAAAGTAAATATTAGAAAAGAAACACAAAACCCTAAACTTTTGGGCTTTTTCAAGAAATTAGTCACCTTTAAATCCTGGTTATTCCCTAATTACTTCAGATTCAACATCTCTTCTCTTTTTCATTTTGTAGAAACAGACAAATATACAAACTCGATTAAAACAAAACATGTGTTTCCATTTGCTTTTCACCTTTAGTTACAAAAATTATTTTCTGTCTCTCTCTCTCTCTCTCTCTCTCTCTATATATATATATATCTCTCTATGTGTCTATATATCTCTCTATCTCTCTCTAGCTGATGATCTTTTTTTTGATCAACTAGTCAGTTATCAATCACGTATCATCTTAAAGACGTTTTTCTTTTAGTTTTGATTAAACATGATCTTGATATCAATGATGACTCAGGCTCGGGCTCATGCTCCTCTATTTTATCTTAATCTCTATCTAAGCTTTCAAGGTTCTCAAATGTAACTTTGGTGTGACTAACTATTTATAAAGATACCTCAGAAGGACTACAAACATACCTATTTAGCTAAAGGACATTATTAGCTTAACAAAACATTTGGGTCTTTCAAGAAAAATTAAACAAATTCAGAACTATCTTAATTTGACCGTGATTCGGGTGTCACAAGGAATACTTGGAAAATATTTTTAATTTCCATTTTAAGGAAATACCACAATTTTCGTCATAACGGTTTGCTGGTAAAATAAATTGACTGACTCATAGATGATTCTAGAGCCTTCGAGTTGGCCAACAAAATAGATATCTAAAACATTATTTGGGAAAGATTTTGTTCCACATACAACTAAATTTATGATTAAGATCCCTTGTGTTTTCTCTAAAATAAAACTGAACTTTCAATGAGTATACTCAAAGGAGGATACTCAAAGATAGAGACGACTCAGCATAAACAGCAAGCCATGTTTATCCAAAACTAGAAATTTATAATAATAAGTTGATTTTTTTTTTAATTCATGATTGATTACTGCATGACTGATTTGTTTTACATAGTCTTTTTGGTGATGTAAAAACCTTTTTAAGGTTTAAAGTTGTAGTTAAGATGCATTTATTCTGTTTATATTGTCAAATAATCAAGAAACATTTGTTTCCGGGAGATTGATCTTAGACAACATTCTCATATCTCTTCAGATAGATAATAGACAGCTTGTAGACTAATCATATTGTCAATGAGGATTATTTGGCTATTAAGACTGATAAGTTTATGGCGTATGACTGGGTTGAAGGGAATTGTTTGGATGTGTTGTTCGGATTAAGTTTTGAATAGAAGTGGGTGGAGGGGATTATGATAATTGTGAGATCTGCGCCTTACTTGGGTTTGTTATATGAGAACTCATATGGTTTCATTAATCCAGAAAGTGGCATAGATAAGATGATCTATTTATTTATTGTGCAAAGCTCTGGTTCAAGTTATGGTTATTGATGAATGGGAAGGCAAAATAACAAGAATGAAGCTTAACAAGGTGTGTCTGTTGGGACATCATTTGTTAGTTTTATGTCGATTGTTTTTTTGTTGTGAAATACTGAAAGAAAGATTTGAGGCTATGATCGGTCTCAAAACATATGATATGTCTTGTTTTAAGCTCAAAAAGCATTAATATCAGCGGTTAGTGAGTGCTATGTCAACCATTTGGGGGAATGCTTTTGATGACAAGTAAAAGATGCATTGTGTTTTTAGAAGAAGACTTGCATGTCAAACTGTATATTTTAATTGTTTCATAACCAGAGTATATAGGTAGTTTGTTCTCCACATGTTGTTCAACAACATGAACAAAGCGAGTGTGAAGATTGGCGTTCCATCATTTTAGAGTTATTCCGGGCATATTTTAAGATCTAAAATCGGGATTCTCATTCTGTTTTTTCTTCTAAAAGTTACATTTTGTTATTTGTAAAGACTTTATAGTTTTTTGTTTGAATTATGATTGTAAGAAAATATCTACAGTAGTAGAAGATTAGGTATTATGAACATATCCTCTAAAACCCTAAATATATTTTTTGACCAATCAAAATCAAACAAAAAGCAAAAGTTCATTTAAATAACAATATTTTGTGGCTTTTAGAATGAAAAATCCATGAAAATACAATTATTAAATATGCCGGATATGCTGTTAAGACGATGGAACACCAATCTTTACTGCCGCTTTGTTCATGAGGTAGAACAATTTGGTGGGTATTTAATTAAGCAGTTTTATGGGTTTAAATGAATTACTAAATTACTATCAAGCTGGATCATCCATGGTTTTATTCACATATATAATGCGACATATAAATAAAAAATGTTGGGATTAAAATTTTTTTTGTAAATAAATAAAAACAAACTTAGAAGGAAAGAACATCTAAAAAATCTAAAAATGTAAGATAGTCTAGTGAATATTACCTTATTATATGCCTACTGAGACAGGAAACAATGGATGTGATATCATAACTTTTCTTCATATTTTCTGAAATTGAATTTATATCAGGATGAGTACGACAAGATAATGTCAATTAAAAGTGGTTGGAACTGGGATGTAAATATAATTAACAAAAAAGGTTCGAAAGTAATCCAGATACCACTTCAAGCTTATGAGAAAAAAAAAACCTTGAAGGTAGCAACTTAGTAATTAAAATAGTTAAAGAGTCTCAATAATATAAGGTTCAAGCAGGTGACTAAAAATATCTAAACCAATGAGATATTCTAACGTGTTAGGTGTAAATATCCAACCAGTTAGCTATCTTTGTGAATTTCATACCTTTCACCGATTTACCAATAGTATTTATGATTTAATCAGCCAAATTTGATAAAAATAAAAAAGAACCAAAAACATTATTCAAAGAATTATTTATAGAAAATAACTTTTAAAATGAAGCCAGCAACCCTAAATTTTGGTATTTTTCAAGAAAATAATTACCTTTAGGATCCGTGTTAATCCCCAATTTTTTCAGCTTGGGCATCTCTTCTCTTCTTTGTTTTTGTAGAAACAGACATAGATACTAACTCGAAAGAGGTTTCTGGTTTTAAGCCTTTGCATTACTTTGCTCAAAATATGATTTTTTTTTTATCAGAATGTCATAAGAGAAAAACATTTCACTCATAGTCTGGCAGAATTGGGATGTAGGTAAATTGATAATTAACAAAGGAGGTTAAAAACTAAACTAGGTACTGAAGCAATCTTATAAAGAACAAAAAAATGAAAGCACCAAATAAGTTCATAAAACAGGGAAGGATTATAAGGAGGACAAGGTTCATGCAAGTAGCTGTAAAAGAACCGTCTTTGCAAACAAACAAAAGAAATCCGACATTTTTATCCTCTAACTATGCTTAACAGACTATAAACTGAATAATTAAACAAGGAAAGAACTCTATAAAAGCAAAAATATATGAGACAACAATAAACAGATTTATGTATAAGGCCTAAACGAAAGTGGGAAAATAATCAAAAATAATCTTGTATGATAGTTTTTACCATGATTCTAAACCAAACAAATTAATTAAATTATCCTAGTACAAGAAACTGTATATATGAACTCATAGGCTCAGAGACTATGATTAAAATCACACAAAATTCTAAACTTTTAGCGTAAAAGATGAATTGTTTAGCTATATTTGGGATAATCTAATTGGTACCTTTCACAAATTTACCCCAAGGATATAGAATCGATCAAAGTCGATAAAAAGCAACCAAATACATTGTTTAAAGAAAAATAAAATAAAAAATAAATGTTAGAAAACAAAGACAGAAATCCTAAATTTTTGGGATTAGTCAAGAAATTAATTACCTCTAGAATCCTAATAATCCATAAATTCTCCAGCTTCAACAAACCTTCAGTCATGAAAACTGTTTCCGCTCTCTCTCTCTCTCTCTAAAATAAACACACACAGACTCTCACTCTCTCTCTCTCTCTGTCTCACACACTCTTCCTTTCTTCCCATTTCTCTTTACTCCAATGATATTTGATTTGATCCACTCATCTGCTATCAATAACATCAGATCTTAAAAACATTTTTTCTTTAATTTTGATTAGATCTGTTCTTGATATGATGTATAGTAGCTAGGGGTGACGCGGGCTACTATACACTCTCTTGAACTCTCTATCTCTTAATCATTACCTAAGATTTTAAGGTTCTAAAATCTAACAGGTAACTGACTCATTATATATGAAGATGCCTCCTAGGGTTTACAAGCTTATATATTTTGAGCTTAATGGGCTCTATTAACTCAACACAAACTTTGGGCTTTTCCAAAATAAAGATAACAAATTTGGGTCTATATAAAATAGATTTGAAAAATCTATTGTCCCACATAAATGATTCATACGAGTAAATCTATGATTAGATATCGCGTGCTTATTATAAAACAAAACTGAATTTTTAATAACTATATTTAAAGGTAAAGAATATTCAAAGATAAAGTCGACTCAGCATTATCAACAAGTCATTTTATCCAAAACTAGATATAAATAAAACTAAGTTGATTAATTTTATTTTATTGATGATTTATTACTACATGCTAGACTTTCTTGACATTACTCTTTGTTCAGTGATGTATAAAATCATTTCGATGGTTTAATTTTAAAGATAAAAGGATTTTATTCTGTTTATATAATCAAATAATTAAGGCACTTTTGTTTCCAGGATCTTTATCTTAGAAACAATTCTCATAGCACTTAACACAGATAGATAATACACACCTTGTAGACTAATTATATCGTGAATGAGTCAAGGTTGATTAAAAATAATGGAACCATATATATTATTTAAAGAAAAACTAAAAAGTAAATATTAGAAAAGAAAAACAAAACCCTAAACTTTTGGGCTTTGTTAAGAAATTAGTCACCTTTAAATCCTAGTTATTCCCTAATTACTTCAGATTCAACATCTCTTCTCTTTTTCATTTTGTAGAAACAGACAAATATACAAACTCGATTAAAACAAAACATGTGTTTCCATTTGCTTTTCACCTTTAGTTACAAAAATTATTTTCTGTCTCTCTCTCTCTCTATATATATATCTCTCTATATGTCTATATATCTCTCTATTTCTCTCTAGCTGATGATCTTTGTTTTGATCAACTAGTCAGTTATCAATCACGTATCATCTTAAAGACGTTTTTCTTTTAGTTTTGATTAAACATGATCTCGATATCAATGATGACTCAGGCTCGGGCTCATGCTCCTCTATTTTCTCTTAATCTCTATCTAAGCTTTCAAGGTTCTCAAATCTAACTTTGGTGTGACTAACTATTTATAAAGATACCTCAGAAGGACTACAAACATACCTATTTAGCTAAAGGACATTATTAGCTTAACAAAACATTTGGGTCTTTCAAGAAAAATTAAACAAATTCAGAACTATCTTAATTTGACCGTGATTCGGGTGTCACAAGGAATACTTGGAAAATATTTTTAATTTCCATTTTAAGGAAATACCACAATTTTCGTCATAACGGTTTGCTGGTAAAATAAATTGACTGACTCATAGATGATTCAAGAGCCTTCGAGTTGGCCAACAAAATAGATATCTAAAACGTTATTTGGGAAAGATTTTGTTCCACATACAACTAAATTTATGATTAAGATCCCTTGTGTTTGCTCTAAAATAAAACTGAACTTTCAATGAGTATACTCAAAGGAGGATACTCAAAGATAGAGACGACTCAGCATAAACAGCAAGCCATGTTTATCCAAAACTAGAAATTTATAATAATAAGTTGATTTTTTTTTTAATTCATGATTGATTACTGCATGACTGATTTGTTTCACATAGTCTCTTTGGTGATGTAAAAACCTTTTTAAGGTTTAAAGTTGTAGATAAGATGCGTTTATTCTGTTTATATTGTCAAATAATCAAGAAACATTTGTTTCCGGGAGATTGATCTTAGACAACATTCTCATATCTCTTAAGATAGATAATAGACAGCTTGTAGACTAATCATATTGTGAATGAGGATTATTTGGCTATTAAGACTGATAAGTTTATGGCGTATGACTGGGTTGAAGGGAATTGTTTGGATGTGTTGTTCGGATTAAGGTTTGAATAGAAGTGGATGGAGGGGATTATGATAATTGTGAGATCTGCGCCTTACTTGGGTTTGTTATATGAGAACTCATATGGTTTCATTAATCCAGAAAGTGGCTTAGATAAGATGATCTATTTATTTATTGTGCAATGCTCTGGTTCAAGTTATGGTTATTGATGAATGGGAAGGCAAAATAACAAGAATGAAGCTTAACAAGGTGTGTCTGTTGGGACATCATTTGTTAGTTTTATGTCGATTGTTTTTTTGTTGTGAAATACTGAAAGAAAGATTTGAGGCTATGATCGGTCTGAAAACATATGATATGTCTTGTTTTAAGCTCAAAAGCATTAATATCAGCGGTTAGTGAGTGCTATGTCAACCATTTGGTGGAATGCTTTTGATGACAAGTAAAAGATGCATTGTGTTTTTAGAAGAAGGGTTGCAAGTCAAACTGTATATTTTAATTGTTTCATAACCAGAGTATATAGGTAGTTTGTTCTCCACATGTTGTTCAACAACATGAACAAAGCGAGTGTGAAGATTGGCGTTCCATCATTTTAGAGTTATTCCGGGCATATTTTAAGATCTAAAATCGGGATTCTCATTCTGTTTTTTCTTCTAAAAGTTACATTTTGTTATTTGTAAAGACTTTATAGTTTTTTGTTTGAATTATGATTGTAAGAAAATATCTACAGTAGTAGAAGATTAGGTATTATGAACATATCCTCTAAAACCCTAAATATATTTTTTGACCAATCAAAATCAAACAAAAAGCAAAAGTTCATTTAAATAACAATATTTTGTGGCTTTTAGAATGAAAAATCCATGAAAATACAATTATTAAATATGCCGGATATGCTGTTAAGACGATGGAACACCAATCTTTACTGCCGCTTTGTTCATGAGGTAGAACAATTTGGTGGGTATTTAATTAAGCAGTTTTATGGGTTTAAATGAATTACTAAAGTACTATCAAGCTGGATCATCCATGGTTTTATTCACATATATAATGCGACATATAAATAAAAAATGTTGGGATTAAAAAACTTTTTGTAAATAAATAAAAACAAACTTAGAAGGAAAGAACATCTAAAAAATCTGAAAATGTAAGATAGTCTAGTGAATATTACCTTATTATATGCCCACTGAGACAGGAAACAATGGATGTGATATCATAACTTTTCTTCATATTTTCTGAAATTGAATTTATATCAGGATGAGTACGACAAGATAATGTCAATTAAAAGTGGTTGGAACTGGGATGTAAATATAATTAACAAAAAAGGTTCGAAAGTAATCCAGATACCACTTCAAGCTTATGAGAAAAGAGAAACCTTGAAGGTAGCAACTTAGTAATTAAAATAGTTAAAGAGTCTCAATAATATAAGGTTCAAGCAGGTGACTAAAAATATCTAAACCAATGAGATATTCTAACGTGTTAGGTGTAAATATCCAACCAGTTAGCTATCTTTGTGAATTTCATACCTTTCACCGATTTACCAATAGTATTTATGATTTAATCAGCCAAATTTGATAAAAATCAAAAAGAACCAAAAACATTATTCAAAGAATTCTTTATAGAAAATAACTTTTAAAATGAAGCCAGCAACCCTAAATTTTGGTATTTTTCAAGAAAATAATTACCTTTAGGATCCGTGTTAATCCCCAATTTTTTCAGCTTCGGCATCTCTTCTCTTCTTTGTTTTTGTAGAAACAGACATAGATACTAACTCGAAAGAGGTTTCTGGTTTTAAGCCTTTGCATTACTTTGCTCAAAATATGATTTATTTTATCAGAATGTCATAAGAGAAAAACATTTCACTCATAGTCTGGCAGAATTGGGATGTAGGTAAATTGATAATTAACAAAGGAGGTTAAAAACTAAACTAGGTACTGAAGCAATCTTATAAAAAACAAAAAAATGAAAGCACCAAATAAGTTCATAAAACAGGGAAGGATTATAAGGAGGACAAGGTTCATGCAAGTAGCTGAAAAAGAACCTTCTTTGCAAACAAACTAAAGAAATCCGACATTTTTATCCTCTAACTATGCTTAACAGACTATAAACTGAATAATTAAACAAGGAAATAACTCTATAAAAGCAAAAATATGTGAGACAACAATAAACAGATTTATGTATAAGGCCTAAACGAAAGTGGGAAAATAATCAAAAATAATCAAAAATAAACTTGTATGATAGTTTTTACCATGATTCTAAACCAAAAAAATTAATTAAATTATCCTAGTACAAGAAACTGTATATATGAACTCATAGGCTCAGAGACTTTGATTAAAATCACACAAAATTCTAAACTTTTAGCGTAAACGATTAATTGTTTAGCTATATTTGGGATAATCTAATTGGTACCTTTCACAAATTTACCCCAAGGATATAGAATCAATCAAAGTCGATAAAAAGCAACCAAATACATTGTTTAAAGAAAAATAAAATAAAAAAATAAATGTTAGAAAACAAAGACAGAAATCCTAAATTTTTGGGATTAGTCAAGAAATTAATTACCTCTAGAATCCTAATAATCCATAAATTCTCCAGCTTCAACAAACCTTTAGTCATGAAAACTGTTTCCGCTCTCTCTCTCTCTCTAAAATAAACACACACAGACTATCACACTCTCTCTCTCTGTCTCACACACTCTTCCTTTCTTCCCATTTCTCTTTACTCCGATGATATTTGATTTGATCCACTCATCTGCTATCAATAACATCAGATCTTAAAAACATTTTTTCTTTAATTTTGATTAGATCTGTTCTTGATATGATGTATCTGATGGATCTCACAAAATATTGGTGTGCTTGGAGAACTAGGGGTGACGCGGGCTACTACACACTCTCTTGAACTCTCTATCTCTTACTCATTACCTAAGATTTTAAGGTTCTAAAATCTAACAGGTAACTGACTCATTATTTATGAAGATGCCTCGTAGGGTTTACAAGCTTATATATTTTGAGCTTAATGGGCTCTATTAACTCAAATCAAACTTTGGGCTTTTCCAAAATAAAGATAACAAATTTGGGTCTATATAAAATAGATTTGAAAAAGCTATTGTCCCACATAAATGCTTCATACGAGTAAATCTATGATTAGATATCGCGTGCTTATTATAAAACAAAACTGAATTTTTAATAACTATATTTAAAGGTAAAGAATATTCAAAGATAAAGTCGACTCAGCATTATCAACAAGTCATTTCCAAAACTAGATATAAATAAAACTAAGTTGATTAATTTTATTTTATTGATGATTTATTACTACATGGCAGACTTTCTTCACATTACTCTTTGTTCAGTGATGTATAAAATCATTTCGATGGTTTAATTTTAAAGATAAAAGGATCTTATTCTGTTTATATAATCAAATAATCAAGGCACTCTTGTTTCCGGGATCTTTATCTTAGAAAAAATTCTCATAGCATTAAGACAGATAATACACACCTTGTAGACTAATCATATCGTGAATGAGTCAAGGTTGATTAAAAATAATTGAACCATATTTATTATTTAAAGAAAAACTAAAAAGTAAATATTAGAAAAGAAAAACAAAACCCTAAACTTTTGGGCTTTGTCAAGAAATTAGTCACCTTTAAATCCTAGTTATTCCCTAATTACTTCAGATTCAACATCTCTTCTCTTTTTCATTTTGTAGAAACAGACAAATATATAAACTCGATTAAAACAAAACATGTGTTTCCATTTTCTTTTCACCTTTAGTTACAAAAAATGTTTTCTGTCTCTCTCTCTCTCTATATAAATCTCTCTATGTGTCCATATATCTCTCTATCTCTCTCTAGCTGATGATCTTTGTTTTGATCAACTAGTCAGTTATCAATCACGTGTCATCTTAAAGACGTTTTTTGTTTTAGTTTTGATTAAACATGATCTCGATATCAATGATGACTCAGGCTCGGGCTCATGCTCCTCTATTTTCTCTTAATCTCTATCTAAGCTTTCAAGGTTCTCAAATCTAACTTTGGTGTGACTAACTATTTATAAAGATACCTCAGAAGGACTACAACCACACCTATTTAGCTAAAGGACTTTATTAGCTTAACAAAACATTTGGGTCTTTCCAGAAAAATTAAACAAATTCAGTACTATCTTAATTTGACCGTGATTCGGGTGTCACAAGGAATACTTGGAAAATATTTTTAATTTCCATTTTAAGGAAATACCACAATTTTCATCATAACGGTTTGCTGGTAAAATAAATTGACTGACTCATAGATGATTCAAGAGCCTTCGAGTTGGCCAACAAAATAGATATCTAAAACGTTATTTGGGAAAGCTTTTGTTCCACATACAACTAAATTTATGATTAAGATCCCTTGTGTTTTCTCTAAAATGAAACTGAACTTTCAATGAGTATACTCAAAGGAGGATACTCAAAGATAGAGACGACTCAGCGTAAACAGCAAGCCATGTTTATCCAAAACTAGAAATTTATAATAATAAATTGATTATTTTATTTTATTCATGATTGATTACTGCATGACTGATTTGTTTCACATAGTCTTTTTGGTGATGTAAAAAACCTTTTTAAGGTTTAAAGTTGTAGATAAGATGCGTTTATTCTGTTTATATTGTCAAATAATCAAGAAACTTTTGTTTCCGGGAGATTGATCTTAGACAACATTCTCATATCTCTTGAGATAGATAATAGACAGCTTGTAGACTAATCATATTGTGAATGAGGATTATTTGGCTATTAAGACTGATAAGTTTATGGCGTATGACTGAGTTGAAGGGAATTGTTTGGATGTGTTGTTAGGATTAAGGTTTGAATAGAAGTGGGTGGAGGGGATTATGATAATTGTGAGATCTGCGCCTTACTTGGGTTTGTTATATGAGAACTCTTATGGTTTCATTAATTAAGAAAGTGGCTTAGATAAGATGATCTATTTATTTATTGTGCAAAGCTCTGGTTCAAGTTATGGTTATTGATGAATGGGAAGGCAAAATAACAAGAATGAAGCTTAACAAGGTGTGTCTGTTGGGACATCATTTGTTAGTTTTATGTCGATTGTTTTTTTTGTTGGGAAATACTGAAAGAAAGATTTGAGGCTATGATCGGTCTGAAAACATATGATATGTCTTGTTTTAAGCTCAAAAAGCATTAATATCAGCGGTTAGTGAGTGCTATGTCAACCATTTGGTGGAATGCTTTTGATGACAAGTAAAAGATGCATTGTGTTTTTAGAAGAAGACTTGCAAGTCAAACTGTATATTTTAATTGTTTCATAACCAGAGTATATAGGTAGTTTGTTCTCCACATGTTGTTCAACAACATGAACAAAGCGAGTGTGAAGATTGGCGATCCATCATTTTAGAGTTATTCCGGGCATATTTTAAGATCTAAAATCGGGATTCTCATTCTGTTTTTTCTTATAAAAGTTACATTTTGTTATTTGTAAAGACTTTATACTTTTTTGTTTGAATTATGATTGTAAGAAAATATCTACAGTAATAGAAGATTAGGTATTATGACCATATCCTCTAAAACCCTAAATATATGTTTTGACCAATCAAAATCAAACAAAAAGCAAAAGTTCATTTAAATTACAATATTTTGTGGCTTTTAGAATGAAAAATCCATGAAAATACAATTATTAAATATGCCGGATATGATGTTAAGACGATGAAACACCAATCTTTACCGCCGCTTTGTTCATGAGGTAGAACAATTTGGTGGGTATTTAATTAAGCAGTTTTATGGGTTTAAATGAATTACTAAATTACTATCAAGCTGGATCTTCCATGGTTTTATTCACGTATATAATGCGACATATAAATCAAAAATGTTGGGATTAAAAAACTTTTTGTAAATAAATAAAAACAAACTTAGAAGCAAAGAACATCTAAATTTTTTAAAAATGTAAGATAGTCTAGTGAATATTACCTTATTATATGCCCACTGAGACAGGAAACAATGGATGTGGTATCATAACTTTTCTTCATATTTTCTGAAATTGAATTTATATAAGCATGACTACGACAAGATAATGTCAATTAAAAGTGGTTGGAACTGGGATGTAAATATAATTAACAAAAAAGGTTCGAAAGTAATCCAGATACCACTTCAAGCTTATGAGAAAAGAAAAACCTTGAAGGTAGCAACTTAGTAATTAAAATAGTTAAAGAGTCTCAATAATATAAGGTTCAAGCAGGTGACTAAAAATATCTAAACCAATGAGATATTCTAACGTTTTACGTGTAAATATCAAACCAGTTAGCTATCTTTGTGAATTTCATACCTTTCACTGATTTACCAATAGTATTTATGATTTAATCAGCCAAATTTGATAAAAATAAAAAAAGAACCAAAAACATTATTCAAAGAATTATTTATAGAAAATAAATTTTAAAATGAAGCCAGCAACCCTAAATTTTGGTATTTTTCAAGAAAATAATTACCTTTAGGATCCGTGTTAATCCCCAATTTTTTCAGCTTGGGCATCTCTTCTCTTCTTTGGTTTTTTAGAAACAGACATAGATACTAACTCGAAAGAGGTTTCTGGTTTTAGGCCTTTGCATTACTTTGCTCAAAATATGATTTTATCAGAATGTCATAAGAGAAAAAACATTTCACTCATAGTCTGGGAGAATTGGGATGTAGGTAAATTGATAATTAACAAAGGAGGTTAAAAACTAAACTAGGTACTGAAGCAATCTTATAAAGAACAAAAAAATGAAAGCACCAAATAAGTTCATAAAACAGGGAAGGATTATAAGGAGGACAAGATTCATGCAAGTAGCTGAAAAAGAACCTTCTTTGCAAACAAACTAAAGAAATCCGACATTTTTATCCTCTAACTATGCTTAACAGACTATAAACTGAATAATTAAACAAGGAAAGAACTCTATAAAGGCAAAAATATATGAGACAACAATAAACAGATTTATGTATAAGGCCTAAACGAAACTGGGAAAATAATCACAAAATAATTGTAGATAATAGTTTTTACCTTTATTCTACACACAAAAAAAAAATTAAGTTATCCTAGTACAAGAAACTGTATATATGAACTCATAGGATCAGAGTCTATGATTGAAAATCATACAAAATCTAAATTTTTAGAATAAAAGATTAATTGTTTAGCTATCTTTGGGATAATCTAATTGGTACATTTCACAAATTTACAGCAAGCATATAGAAACAATCAAAGTAGATAAAAAGGAACCAAATACATTGTTTAAAGAAAAATATAAATGTTAGAAAATAAAGACAGAAACCCTAAATTTTTGGGATTTGTCAGGAAATTAATTACCTTTAGAATCCTAATAATCCATAAATTCTTCATCTTCAACACACCTTTATCACAAAAAACTAATTCCTCTCTCCCTCTCTCTCTATCTCAAATACACGCACAAAGACTCTCACTCTCTTTCTCTGTCTCACACACACTCTTACTCTCTTCCTATTTCTCTTTACTCAGATGTTATTTGATGTGATCAACTCATCTGCTATCAATAACGTCAGATCTTAAAAACCTTTTGTTTTTAATTTTGATTAGATCTGTTCTTGATATGATGTATCAGATGGCAGCTCACAAAAGATTGGTGTGCTTGCAGAGCGAGGGGTTAACGCGGGCTCTTCTACACTCTCTTGAACTCTCTATCTCTTATTCTTTACCTAAGCTTTTAAGGTTCTGATATCTAATAGGTAACTGACTCACTATATATGAAGATACATCCTAGGGTTTACAAGCATATATATATATATATTGAGCTTAATGGGCTCTATTAACTCAACCCAAATTTTGGGCTTTTCCAAAATAAAAATAATAAATTTGGGTATATCTAAAATTGACTTGAAAAAGCTTTTGTTCCACATAGAGGCTTAATACGACTAAATATATGATTAAGATATCACGTTCTAATTATAAGACAAAACTGAACTTTCAATAAGTATATTTAAAGGTAAATGATACTCAAAGATAGAGTCGACTCAGCATTAATAAGTAGCCATATTTATACAAAACTAGATATAAATAAAAATTAGTTGATAATTATATTTTACTAATGATTTATTACTGCATGCCATACTTACTACATTACTCTTTGTCACTGATGTATAAAATAATTTCAATTTGTTTGTATTATCAAATAATCAAGGTACTTTTGTTTCCTGGATATTGATCTTAGAAAACATTCTCATAGCGCTTAAGATAGATAATACACATCTTGTAGACTAATCATATTGTGAATAAGTCAGAGGTTATTAAAAAATGGAACCAAATAAATTATTTAAAGAAAACCTCAAACGTAAATTTTAGAGAGAAAAAAACAGAAACCCTAAACTTTTGGGCTTTGTCAAGAAATTAATTACCTTTAAATCCTAATTATTCCCTAATTTCTTCAGATTTAACAACTCTTCTCTTTTTCATTTTGTAAAAACAGACAATATACAAACTCAATTAAAACCAAACATGTGTTGCCATTTTCTTTTCACCTTTTGTTACAAAAATTGTTATGTCTCTCTCTCTCTCTCTATATATATATCTCTGTGTGTGTCTATCTATTTCTCTCCAGCCTGATGATCTTTTACTGATCAACTCATCAGTTATCAATCACGTCACATCTTAAAGACATTTTCCATTTAGTTTCGATTAATTATGTTCTCGATATCCATGATGAATCAGGATCGGGCTCATGCTCCTCTATTTTCTCTTAATCTCTATCTAAGCTTTTAAAGTTCTCAAATCTAACTTGGGTGTGACTAATTATTTATAAAGATACCTCAGAAGGACTACAAACATACCTATTGAGCTAAAGGATTCTATTAGCTTAACACAAATTTTGGGTCTTTCCAGAAAAATAAAACAAATTTGGAAATATCTTAATTTGACCGTGATTCACGTGTCACAAGGAAGACTTGGACAATATTTTTAATATCCATTCATAAGGAATATCACAGGTTTAGTCGTAATGGTTTGCGGGTTAAATAAATTGACTGACTCATAGATGATTCAAGAACCTTCGAGTTGACCAACAAAATAGAAATCTAAAAAGTTACTTGGGAAAGATTTTGTTCCACATACAACAAAATTTATGTTTAAGATCCCTCGTGTTTTCTCTAAACTGAAACTAAACTTTCAATGAGTATACTCAAAGGTAAAGGATACTCAAAGATAGAGTCGACGCAGCATAAACAGCAAGCCATATTTATCCAAAACTAGAAATTTATAATAATAAGTTGATTATTTATTTTTTATTCATGATTGATTACTACATGACTGACTTGATTACTATATGACTGCCTTTCGTTAAAAATCAATGCAACCCGTCATATGGTTAGACGCACCAGAATCAATACTACAAGAATACTCGCTACTAATAGCATACACATAATGCTATCAAAGATTTATTATAGCGTTTTAGTGAGCGCTATTACTATCACAGCTATTGTAGAGTCACCCCAAGATTCAAGAAAAAATTTACCCACAAACTGATCATCAGAACCCGAATTGTGTTCATCCAACATTTGAACCAAAACCTTCCATTTCTGATCATTAAGACCCGGAAAACCCACCTGGTAATTTTCAGCTGATATTTCATTGGATTTCTTATTAGTAGTACAAAAAATCAAAATTTCATAGTTTTATATGGGAAATGAGAAAATTTAATAATAAGATTGCTAAATAACCAAAATTCAACAAATCCTCTCATGTTTCATTTAAACTCAAATCACTAGTTCATTAAAATCCCTTAAATATACCTTAACTGACTGGAAAATTGAATAATTAAACATGATAGGGCTCTATAAAGGTAAAAACATGTGACATGATAATAAACATATGTATGTATAAAGCATAAGCTAATCTGGGAAAATAATCCCAAAATAACCAACACGATAATGAACTTACGATTCTTGTGGCTACAAAATGATAACACCGATAAAATGACTCAACTGATATTGGTGTTTTCGTTTCTCCATTATGTGTCAAACAAATTTAGACTCAAAACATTGCGTAAAGCTTGTTAAAGTTATCCCAGAGCTTATGTCTAATTTGAAGATTTTGTTTTTCAGTACTACAGAGATATGTGAATTTATGTGAATAATCATGTTACCGTAAACCTGTTTGTATGATGTCAGACTAATATCTGATTTGCAGAGTTATTTTTCATTACCATATAGTTTTTTCAAAATACCTTATTACAAACTTGTTAAGGTGATGACAAACTTATTTTCATCTGCGGAATTATTTTCCATTAACTACGGCATGGTTTTGTCAATTACGTTAATGTGATGACAAACTTATTTTCAGGTATGAAGTTATGGGAATTTTGTAGTCATGGGAAACCTATTGTCATCTGCAGAGTTATTGTAAATTACCTTACAATTATGTTCATTGGAAGTTATTACAAACTTATTTTATTATAGGTGTTGCAGATATTTTGTAACTTTATCACAAACTTATTTTTACCGTTATTGCTAATGTTCCGACCATTAAAAAATACAGTCTTGATAAAACAAAGGGTGAATTTGCTATTTGGACAGTTTTCAAAAATATTTGGAGGAATGAACACTTTAATATTCATAATTGGGAAAATGTCAAACGTAAAATTCCAAAATTTGGATGATTAAAGAATGAACTATCAAAAGGTCATTTAAAACATGAACTTCAAGTTGACTTTTTAATTTAATAACAAACTTTTGTTGACTTCGTAGATTTGGGCATGACGTTAAATTTACTAACAGAACCAGCTGACAGAGTTATATTTAGTCAACAACTTTGTTAAATTAAAATGACACAGTTTCTTTTTTTGCTCGAAACGACGTCGTTTAAAGCTTATGAAACAATAGAATTTGTCACGTTCTGTGATGCAGAGCTGGGCATTGCCAGCAAGATCCTTCTTAGAATTGTCATGTTCTCAAGGTATTTAATTGCTTGCTGTATTTACCCATTGATGGTCTCAATCTGAGTCTTACTCCAAAAAGATTGTTTCTCTTTTGTTTATAGGATGTTCGTAGACCCATTGGATGAACAGATATATGAAAAAAATCATCGAACAAGCCAATGTTATCTAAGTTTAACTAAAGTACCAAACTTTTCCTCCCTTCTGCCAAAGGTCAATCCTACATAGATCCCAAGACTGGTTTGATGCAGGAGCAACACAAACAGAGGAACCAGCGAGAGCAAATGTGGGTGGTGGTACAATTACACAATTTTGAAAACAATGGATGAGTATAAAAGGTTATCAGTGTCGATCATTCTCTCTCTCTCTCTCTCGCCTCTCTTTCATTTTACCATCACTTTTAACATTCTGACGATGAGCTTCACTGTTAAACAGAAAAGAGATCGATGGAGGAAACAGACTCCGGACTTGGACTGATCAATTCGACGCTGAGAATCCCATCTGGAATGAAAAAATTGTTTTCCATGTCTCTCCTAATTTCCTCTCTAGCAAATTTTTTGGCCTTTACATCAAGATCTATGATGTTGGTTACTTGCGTGATCATTTGATCAGAACTTTATGCTTTCTTGTAAGTAATTTCCTCCCAATCACCGCTGTGAAAGTTTTGTACCTTGTCGCGCTTCAGATCCGCCATCCTTCTAGAAAGTTTCATGACATTCTTAACGTTGCGGCTATGGTTATCCGTTCAACATTGGTGTTTATTGGGTTTTGTAAGCCTAAAACGACATCGTTGTAGGCAAAAACTAAACTGTATCATTTTAAGTTTAATGAAGTTGTTAATGAGATATAATTCTGTTAGCTAGTTCTGGTAGTAAATTTAACGGCATGTCTAAATCTGCGAAGTCAACAAAAGTTTGCTAGCAAATTAAAAATTCAACTCTAAGTTCATGTTTTAAATGACATTTTGATAGTTGATGCTTTAATCGTCCAAATTTTGGAAGTTTACACTATTGACATTTTCCCCATTCATTATTTGTAAAATGGATAGTTTTCACTATTCACTGTACTATTCATATTTGTGTGTAATATAGAAAGAAGAAAAGACAAAATATCAGATTCGCGGGTGTACAGATTGTGTGTGTACACTTACGAGTGTACAATGCATGTTTAAGCATTCACAACTGTACACTTATGTTTGTACACTAATCAATTGCATAGTAACACTTGTACAGTTATACACGAGTGTACATATTATGTATTTACACTTATGAGTGTACAACACATTGTATACTTACGGATGTACATCTTGGTGTACACATTTATGTCATGTACACTTATGTGCAGATGTACAGATTGTGTATGTACACTTGCGAGTATACAACACATATTGTACACTTACGGATGTACATCTTGGTGTACACATTTATGCCATGTACACTTATGTTTGATCACTCACAACTATACACTTATGTTTGTTCACTAATGAAGTCCATAGTAATATTTGTACACTTATGCTTAAACCAAAAACATATAGTTCAATTTCATTTGTAAGTCTTACCGTACACATATATTTCGTACACTTTGTTCATAAAAATTGGACAGTTTTATGAATAGTGTCAAACAATAAAAATGTATATTTAACAAATTATGAATAGTAAACTTTCTAGTTTACAAATTAATTTTTAAAAAATGTCCAAACTCCCAATTAACTCTAAAACAAAATTGTCAAAATTTATATTTTTATTTTTAAAGGAAAAAATTGTCAAATTTTTAAAGTTAAAAATCATCAATTTCCATATTAATTATTTATTTTTATTGTTTATTTGTATTTATTTTTAAATCAATGTAGTACTAAGAGCACAGTTGTTTATCAATAAGAGTCTCTTAAAATTTTTAAAATATGTTTTTTTTTCTTTTTAAAAGAGGTTGGCCAATAAAAAAGCAGGTGGTAAAAGGGCTATTGAAATGCAGAGAACCGGTTCTATAGTCTCTCCCTCAAAAAAATCATTACAATCTTTCTCCTACATTTTCTTTTATTTATTAATTTATTTTTTGAAGAATAAAAATAAGATCCCAAATGTGGATCAGTCTACGCAAATCGTACTTTTAAAATTGATCAAGTAAATTGACAGAAAAAACCTCAAATGACAAAAAAACAACTGTCATATTTCTTACCAATCAAAATAAAAATAGTAAATTTGGTAATAATGTAGTTTTTGAGTTTTAATTTGTGAAGAAGATAGTTTTTGAGTTTATGTTTGGGAAGAAGGTAGTTTGTAGGGCTAGTTTTGGTTTTGAGAGAAGGATTAAGTTACAAAACTAACGCTATCTCAAAGGTAGAGATAATTGGTGATATAATTTGATGTAATTCATGTAAAAAAGAAATAAATAACAAAATTTTAACCACAACTCAAACAAATAAGTACCCCATTCTAATTTCACCTTCTCCACTAATTACCCAGTTTATTTCTGTGGACATAATTCACCCACAAAACCTAGGAAAAAGCGATTTCTTGCTGGGTGAACAGTAAACACCACTTTCTCATGCGATATGACACGATTGTTTGCAAACTGGTGGAGAAAAGCTTAAGAGCTAAGGTGACAGGAAACGATTCTTCCTTTTGAGTTCTTGAAAATGGTTTTGGTTTTCTGTTCTTGCAAGTACGGAAACAAGTACCCGATTTCTAAACGGGTTTCGTTTATCTATGGACTCTTTGTTAAATATTTCAGTTTTTAGACTAGTTTTTTAAATCAGGTTCCTTTGATAACGAAAATCTTGTTGCAAATTTAGGTAGCAATATGTACATAACAGTCATGGCGGGCTGGTGGATTGGGTTCATCACCGGCAGTTGGGATTTCAGATAGACATTTCTCGAATGGGGAGGAGCATAGATTGCGAAACAGTTGCTGGAGTTGAATAACTTCGTTTGTTAATAGCGGCTTCATACTCTATTGATGTGACAATGGTTTCAGTTGACCTGAGTTATTGGCAAGAAGATGAACTGGCGGAAATGAACGGTGAAAGGACTGCTCCAGTACAGATACTGACAGATAAATGTTACAGAAGCTTCAGATGTCTTCAAGAAAAATATAAAAGTTTGAATATCTTTGTAACATTTAGGGAAATGGTAGAGGATAGGTTTGAAATATTGGGACCAGAGGCTGGGAAGAGGGGAGACAATAAGTGAATAATAGGTTGGAGCAAATTGGAAGACAGAAACGGAGTAATCGATCGAAAACAGAAGAATGAAGCCGCTATGGTCCCTGAAAATGAAAAAGCGAAGACAGAAGAAGATTCTTCGCTAAGGAGAGACAGACAGACCATCATTCCGTAACTGATGACACTCCTAAAACAAAGGAAAATGACATTGAAATAGATGATTGTTTCCTGATTGAACATTTAGACAAGATTGAAGCAATTATGAAATGGAGGTAAGATTAATGAAAATAACATGTCTGGTGTACACCCCAATTCAGGTGTACATGAGGTTCCAAGTATACCCCTTGTTCCAAATCTAGAGGATGTTCCCAGTGTACCCCAATTTCTCCTGTACACCATGTTTCCCCTGTACACCCTGATCCCAATGTATACCCTTTCCCCAGTATACACTCTGTACCAGGTGTACACCATGTTTCCAGTGTATAGGAGGTTCCCAGTTTACAACTTTTTCCCGTTGTAGAACCTATAGACCGTGCTGATAACGAAAATGATTCTGATAATCCTGGGGCTGAGGTCACTGAGAATGAGGATAACGAAGATGAGGAAGAGGATAACGAGGGCAAATAATTTCCTGATACCGGAAGTTATGAGTCAGAAGGCTACGATTATAATAACTCATTGGGAGAACAAGTAGAATGTAACAATGATGGAGAATATGAGTCAGAGGACTATGATTATGATTATTGGGATGATTTGTCAGAAACAGCAATTGGGAGGGTGAGAAATTAGTGGAAAGTGGTAGAGGAAGTGCTCAGGCAGTTGTACAATCTGTTTTAGAAAATAAACATAGTTTGGCATCGGTTTCTTGTGATGAAGATGATGATTTTTTCAATTACCCAAAGAAAACATCAGTGAAATGGAAGCATCAAAGCGCCATCACAGGTTTGAAGAAAAGCATCAGTGCTAATGATATATATGGATATGAAGATGTCCCTCCAATGTTTCGTGAAGTGGAAACAAGCAAATACAATATTCATAACCTTGATTTGAGTGAGGAAGATGATGATATTTACGTGGGAAGATGTTTTAAGGACAAAGAGAGTTTCAAACTGACGCTAGCTATTCATGCTATCAATACAATATTTAGATTTGTGTTTAGCCGACATGCATGGCACTATATCATGGCATCCTGCAAATGTAATAGTTGTGACTGGAGGGTGTTAGCTGTTAGGGTACGTGATACTGATGAATATATGCTGAGAAAATTACATTTGACGCATACCTGTGATATGCACACAAGAAGACAGTTCACTAAACACGCAACATTGAGGGTCTTAGCTGCTCTGGTAAGGTCGAAGTACGAAATACTTTATGGTGGGCCACATGCTCGTGACTTGCCAGAAATGGTGATGAAACAACACAACATAAATGTAACGTATTGGAAATGTTGTAAAACAAAGGAATTGACTATTGAAGAAGCTCGTGGGATAAAAGAAGAATTTTTCAGGTTATTACCACTGTATTTGTATGTCCTAAAAATTTCAAATCCTGGAACAATTACATATTTGGAAACAGAAGTCGATAAGGATGGAAACAATAGATTCAAGTACTGTTTATTGGCTTTAACGCAAGTATCAAAGGTTGGGAACACTTGAGAAAAGTTATTGTAAGGGATGGAGCTCACTTGAAAGGTAAGTACAAAGGTGTATTACTTACAGCTAGTGGTCAAGACGCAAATTTCTAAGTTTTTCGTGTTGATTTTGCAGTGGTGGACAGCAAAAACGATGATTCATTGGTTTGATTCTTGGAAAAATTATCATATATCATAGAGGACAATCCACAGCTTTCAATAATCTCAGATAGGCAGAACTCGATTTATCCTGCTATTACTCTTGTTTGTCCTCAAGCACACCATGGAGCGTGTCTAGTACACCTACGGAGGAATGTTGCAAGTAGATACAAGGACAAAGGTCTGAAGGCCATGGTTGAAAGTGCAGGGTAAGCTTTTAGAGTGAAACAATTCAATATAATTTGTGATTTCATAAAAAGATTTAATCCAAATGCTTGGGAATATCTGGAAGGGATTGGTCTACCGCACTGGTCAACAGCTCATTTTACTAGGAAGAGGTATAATTTGATGACAAGTAATGTTGCAGAATCATTAAACAACGCCTTTATCCCTGCGAGAGATTGTCCTATTATTTCACTGTTGGAATTCATCAGAAAGATGGTCGGAAGGTGGTTTGAATCTAGGAGGCAGAAAATTACAAAGATGATAGGGGAAATACCCAGGGCCGGTCGAACTATTTATGAATTCCCATCAAATTATGCCATTTTTAATGTAAAAATAGAAATAGTAGTCATAAAAAGAAAAAAAATTAATCTAATAAAAAAGAAAAACAAAAACTAGTGTTGAAACATAGATCTTCTTGCATTTTTCGCCGCAAAATCGTCCATCAAACTCATATAGTTGAGCTTTTCAACCATATCTGTCTTGATTGATAGCAAAGCTAGTCCATTCAATCTCTCTTGCGACATGGTAGAATGCATATAATTCTTTATCAGCTTCAACTTTGAAAAGTTTCTTTCTTCGGTAGCAACCGATACCGGAATGGTTAACAATATGCGATAAGCAATTTCTGTGTTTGGATAACAACCCTCCATTCTTTTCAGAAAATCAAGTAATTCAATAGGCTTACATACTTCCTTTGGTAATACATTTTGAAGAACTTTCAGTTCCATAAACAAATCATACCTATCTATGTCAGAATGCACATCAGATTTTAGAGAATTCTCCAAGTTCACACATGATTCCCTCAAAATATCATCACTTGTTGATTTTAGTTTCTTTAAATCAAACAAAAATCCAAAAATATGTTCATACCATTGGAATTGTTCAAACCTTGACTCAAGAGAAACTAGAGTTTGATCCATGAGTGTGTTGAAGTAATCAACTCTAGATTCATCCTCCGGTGATGATAACATACTTTCATTGTCCTCTCACATCATCAATATTTAACTCAAGTTCAACCAAAGCATCTTGGAGCGAAGAGAAAAGTCCTTCTCCTGATTTAGCTTTGACAGTCAAAAATGTCAAGAAAAATTCCTCAATCTTGGTTTACATCGCTGAAACATCCATACATCTGATAATCAAAGTCATTTGTTCTTTGTGACTAATGTCTAGGGTACAATCAAGAATCACAGAGAAATACTTTGAATCATGAATCTTCTTTATGATCATAACTTTGATCTCTCTAGGAAGCATAGCAACCAATTCATTCTGAACCCTGTGACTAATGTAATGCGAATAAATTTCTTTTTTCTCAATTCGCTGGACATGTTCTCTCATCACTGTATCAAACTCTGCAATCATCTCAATAAGACCAAAAAAAAATTCCATTATTCGCCTCACCAATCTTGTCATTATCCCCGCGAAATGCTAAATTTCTCTGAGCTAGAGTTTTCACCACTGCAAATTTTCTCAGTAATACTTCTCTCCAATGGATTTTCTCTCTGTTCAAATCTTCTTGAGCTTGCCTATCAATTGTCTGTTTTTTTAAAAATCTCACCTCCAACTCTATCCAACGTGTCATGCAAACAATATGACCTTGAGAACCTTCATGTTCTTTCAGGCTCATTGAAATATTTTTCCAATACCCAGTGCTTGCCAAGTTACCACCATTTTGTTCATGCCTGAATAACTTGCAACAAAAACAAAAAGCTTTATTGACAGCTTTTGAGTAAATCAACCACTTTCTATCTTGTTTCTCTCCATTTTCCATGTTTCTTGTGTAGACTGAATGTGAAAATGGCTACCAATACTATCTTTAGGAAACTTGTAGTCACTTGATAGCCTTTCTGTAGGACCATTTTTAACCAATAAATCTCTCAATCTCATATCAAACACTTTCCCAGTTTCCAGGATCAGAGTTATCAGAAATATGTACCTCTTGTTGTTCACTTTCCTTTCCAGTCTCATCTTGATGAGTTTGATTATCATGTTCCACACTATCATTGGCATCTTATTTTCCTCTCTTTCAGTAGGGATTCCTTCACCATCACCAATAGTAGAATTTTCAGCTTTTTCAATTCTCTTTACATATTTTAAAAGAGAATTAGCTTCAGACTTTATAGCAGCATCTCGTTTCTCCTTTTTCTTTCTGTTTTCACATCCTGATGGTTGACTTCTTTTTGGTGACATGTTTATATTACTGCACAACACAACAAAGAGAGATTAATCAATCAGTAAACCCAAAATTTTGTCTTTTTGGAATTGTTTTTATTTATAATTGATTCCACTATAAAACCAAATAACCCATGAAAAAATATAATAAGTAATCTTACTATAATATTAGAAAGCCATGAATTTGGTGTTAAACTTGTTACTTCTTAACTTGTATAGTTACAATTACAGTTTTCTGTATGAATTATTAAAAATACTAACTCCCTAATTCAATTGTTTGGCAAATATAAATTATCCAAGTGCAGTAACAAAATTACAATATAAATTACATACATGCAACCTGATAAATCTCAGAAATTTAACGTAAGATGAAGAAATTGACTTAGAAGAAGTATGTGCAGATTAGGGGTTTTTCCTTTTTAATCACAATTTATTAACTTAAAATTAATTAATAAAATATTTTTTTTTGTTCCCGTACGGACAAAAAAATGCATCCAAAATTGGTTTATTAACTTAACCCACAATTATAATTAAGGCCCAATTTTTTTTTAACAGGCCTTAAACATTTTATGTAATGATGCCCCAAAAATGATGCCCTAGGCCATTGTCTCACCTGACTGGGTCATGGACCGGGCCTGGAAATACCAGAGGAAGTAGAGAAAGAGTTTGGTGTTCAATTCCAGGCTTCATTTGGTTTACCTACTATTGCTTGCTTTACATGTGGATTTTCATGTAGTTGCAGAGAGTTTGATATGTTAAAAATACCATGCAGACATGCAATAGCAGCCGCAACATTCCTGTTGAAATATGTGATCTCAAGAAGAAGAATTCAAACACAAGAGAAGGAGGGAAAAGGAGAAAACTAGTTGAAAAGGAACTAGAAGGAGAACAAGTTAAGAAGGAACTAGAAGAAACGGAAGCTGTTGGATCTCAACTAGATGATCTAACTAAACTAAGTAAGGAAGCAAGGAGAGGTATGGGCACAAGCATGGGGCGCCAGAGAGAGGCATGGAGCGCAATACTGTTGGAGTAGGTGAACTGCTCCCTCCTCTCTTCTTCACGCAAAACCTCTCTTCTCTTCTTCCTTCTTCACGCCATTCTTCTCTTCTTCTGCACCTCCTCTTATTTAAAGTCTATAAATATATGTGTAACCTCTTGTAAAGATTTGTAATGACTAAGAGAATAAAATACATACAAACTTTCATAATCTCTTGTTATTCTCACTCTTAGTCTCTAAACATACTTCAATCTCTTTAAACTTATAATTTCAACATGGTATCAGAGCAGGTTATCTACTAAACCGCTTATCCTCTTCATACTCTACAAGGCTTCTAATCTATAACAATACACTTTCCTTAGTTCTATTCACTCTGAGATTAATATCCTTGATATCATAGGATCTTCAAGTTGTGAAAGGACTAAGATTGTGTATTATTACTAGAAAATGGAGACTAATAGGGTAACAATCTCGGTTATGCTCAAGGGAAACAACTACCTCCTTTGGGCAAAAACCACCAAAACTACTCTTAGAGGCCAAGGACTTTGGCAATATGTTGAGCCAAAAGAAGGAACAGAAGCGGCGGTGAGAAATGAGAAGGAGGAAGCTAAGGAAGAGCAAGAAGAATAATACACTCTTTCTCTTCTCCAAAGCTCACTAGAACCAACTATCTTGGCGTCTTACTCATATGCGGATACCGCCAAGGAACTTTGGGATATACTCAAAGGAGTATATGGAAACATCTCAAACATATCAAGGATATTTGAGGTGAAAAGGGCATTGAATGAGCTCCAACAAGAGGAAAAGTCATTCAAGGAAATGTTTGGGGAGTATAGAAGCTTATGGGGCGAGTTAGAGATCTTGAGGCCAGACACTATAGACCCCAAGGAGTTAGGAGAAAGGCGTGACCAAGATCAAGTGTTTGGGCTTCTCTTGGCACTCAATGCATCATACAAGGATCTTATCAAGCATATACTTCGATTTGAGAATCTGCCAAGTCTAGCGGAAGTATGTGGTATGATACAAAGGGAAGAAGGGTCTAGAGACCTGTTTCATGCACCAAGTGAAGCTGCACATCTTGCAAGAAAGAATCTCACATTTGGAGACAAGAGGACGTTGGAGTGTGAGCATTGCAAGATGAAAGGACACACTAAGGAGAAGTGTTGGACCCTCCATCCACACTTGAGGCCTAAGCGGCTAAGGGAGAATGGGAATGGACCTAGAGCCTTCACGGGAATTGCACAACCTGTTGAAGAACTGGTTAGAAGGTCTGAGTTTGAAGCTCTCATCAAGAGCCTAGCCAAACTCACAGATTCGGGTAAGAGTTTTTTCAGCTCTAAAACACCCATAAAGAAGACTAGAATAATTGTGGATTCAGGGGCTTCTCATCACATGATCAAGGATCAAGATATGTTAAAGAATCTTGAACCGTGCCAAGGAAGTGTACAAGTAGCCAATGGAAGCTCAGTTCCAATTAAAGGGATAGGAGAGTTAGAGCTTTTTAAAAGGGAAACAAAAGCATTATACATGTCTAACTTCTCATCTAACCTTTTATCCGTTAATAAAGCTACAAAAGATTTGGAGTGTGTGGCTGTGTTTGGGACTGACTTTGTTAAGTTTCAGGACCCTAAAACAAACCATGTGCTCGGAGAAGGGAAGGTAGAAGATGGTGCGTATATCTTGGAATCAAATAAACAAGAGGAACCAATGGCTCTTGGAATGAAGGCGGATGCAAAGTTTTTTGGAAGAAAAGAGATTGAAGATAGCCCATTATGGCATGAAAGGTTAGGACATCCAAGTTCAACAGTCCTCAAGATGGTCTTACCTAATCTCATCCAAGAAGAAGTAGTGTGTGAGGCATGTGTACTAGGGAAGCATTGTAGACAGGCTTTTCCTACTTCATCTACAACTTGTGATAAAGCGTTTGGCATTGTACACTCAGATGTATGGACCTCACCATGTAATGCAAGAGATCAATATAAATATTTTGTTTCATTCATTGATGACTACTCAAGATATACATGGATCACTCTTCTACATACCAAGGATCAAGTTTATGAAGCCTTCACCAACTTCATTAACTATATCTCTACCCAATTCAAAACAAAGATCAAAGTATTGCGTAGTGATAATAGAGGGGAATATGTGAGTAAACGATTCAAAGAGTTGCTCAACAACTTTGGCATCATTCATCAAACATTGTGTGCATACACTGCTTAGCAGAACGGGATAGCTGAAAGGAAGAATAGACACCTAATGGAAGTAGCAAGGACTCTCATGATTGCCAAAAGAGTGCCAAAGTTCCATTGGGGAGATGCCGTAATGACATCAAGCTACTTAATCAACTGACTTCCAACCAAAAATCTGGATGATAAGTCCCCATTTGAAGTGTTGTACAAGAAGAAACCAAGCTTAAATCATATCAAAACGTTTGGATGCACATGCTTCATGTTTTTACCAGAAGGACACAGAAGCAAACTTGAACCTCGAAGCATGAGGTGTGTGTTCATTGGATATTCACCAACACAAAAGGGCTACAAGGTCTACAATCCGGAAACAAGAAGAGTGTATGTGTCTAGAGAAGTAAGGTTTAATGAACAAGAGAGTTTCTATGGGGCTAGGGATCATGATGCTTCTAAAGGAACAATCTATTCATCCATGGACTGGATGGTGTTTGATGAAACGCCAAGCCTATGTGAAGAAGTACAAGAAGAAACATCTGAGAACTTCAAAGAGCAAGATAGTGCGGATAATACACATGAGGAAGCGGATCAGAATTTGGATGAAGAGGGAGCGGATGCTGAAGAAGGACCGGAGCCAACCATACCTCTAAGAAGAAGTACAAGACAGAGGCGACAACGTGATTTTTATGGCTACAACAATTCTGCTATGCTCCAAGGAAAGTCTAGTACGAGTAATCTTCCTTGTGTGATAAGAGAGTGTTCTGAGCGTACAACGAGCTTAGATCTCGATCCTATTGGCGACAGCACTCTCATATCACAAGAAGGAGATCACACTCAAACTAGTATTATCACATATCCCATTGAGCATTTTTGTTCCTTGGCGACATTACCCATGGAGCATGAAGTGTTTCTCACAAAAATCAGCAAGGAATACATTCCTAACTCA
The DNA here is from genome assembly GCA_963854855.1 of Nasturtium officinale. Classification (NCBI taxonomy): domain Eukaryota; kingdom Viridiplantae; phylum Streptophyta; class Magnoliopsida; order Brassicales; family Brassicaceae; genus Nasturtium; species Nasturtium officinale. The sequence goes on from OY978506.1 coordinate 2,554,588, forward strand.
TATGAAGAAGCATGTGAGAGTGAAGTATGGGTGAAAGCCATGGAAGAGGAATAAAGTCCATGGAAAGGAATAATACTTGGTACTTAACCGACTTACCAAAGGATAAGAAGTCGGTTGGGAGTAGATGGGTGTATACAATTAAATACACAAGTGATGGGGAAATAGAAAGGTACAAAGCAAGGCTGGTAGCAAAAGGATATACTCAAGTCTATGGGGAGGACTATACTGAAACATTTGCTCCAGTGGCTAAGCTCCATTCCATAAGAATTCTAATCTTGGTAGCTGTAAACTTGGAATGGGACTTATGGCAAATGGACGTCAAGAACGCCTTCTTGCAGGGGGATTTGGAAGAAGAAGTATATATGGATCCACCCCAAGGGTATCATAATAGAGGCAACAAAGTGTGTAGATTGAAGAAAGAAATCTATGGGCTGAAGCAATCTCCAAGAGCATGGTACCAAAGGCTAAGCGCTTGCCTCTTGAAGAAGGAGTTCATAAAATCTGAAGCGGATCATACTCTATTCACAAGACAAAGTGAAGGAGGAGTAGTGGTAGTCTTTATTTATGTTGATGATCTAATCATTACAGGAAGTGACAAAGATGGAGTAGATCAAATCAAGGGACTCTTGAAGGCCGACTTTGATATAAAGGATCTAGGGGAGCTCAAGTACTTCCTAGGGATTGAGATGACACGATTTGGAGATGGAATGTTCATATCTCAAAGGAAATACGTGCTGGATCTCTTGGAAGAAACCGGGAAATTAGGATCTAAGCCGGCCAAAACTCCAATAGAAGAAGGATACCAAGATAGTCCTGAGGGGAGCCTTTGGAGAACATTAAAAGATACCAAAGGATGGTGGGCAAACTTATCTATCTTACCATTACAAGACCTGACATCTGCTTTGCAGTAAACCATGTGAGCCAGCATATGCAAAAGCCAACCTCACAACATTGGAACATGATTGAGAGGTTGCTAAGGTACCTAAAGAATAGCCCTGGAAAAGGAGTATGGATGCATGTTAATGGGAACACAAAGGTCTAAGGTTATTGTGATGCGGATTGGGCTGGAGATAAAAAGGATAGAAAGTCCACATCTGGTTTTTGCACATTTGTGGGAGGAAATCTAGTAACTTGGAGGAGCAAAAAACAGAAAGTCATAGCCTTATCAAGTGCTGAAGCAGAGTACAGAGCCATGAAAGAATTAACAAAGGAGTTGATATGGATAAAAGCGCTTCTAAAAGACCTTGGAATCCAGGGAGATGAAGAAATGCTATTGTATTGTGATAATCAAGCTGCAATGCATATAGCATCAAATCCGGTATTTCATGAAAGAACCAAGCACATAGAAGTTGATTGCCACTTTGTGAGAGGGAAGATACAAGAAGGAATTATCAAAACCGCCTTTGTAGCAAGCAAGGATCAATTAGCTGATATCTTCACTAAGGCAACTTCAACTATTACTTGTGATCACATTCATGGCAAGATCGGGATCGGTCTTAAGGATCTCCACCGACCAATCTTGAGGGAGAGTGTTGAAATATGTGATCTCAAGAGGAAGAATTCAAACACAAGAGAAGGAGGGAAAAGGAGAAAACTAGTTGAAAAGGAACTAGAAGGAGAACAAGTTAAGAAGGAACTAGAAGAAACGGAAGCTGTTGGATCTCAACTAGATGATCTAACTAAACTAAGTAAGGAAGCAAGGAGAGGTATGGGCACAAGCATGGGGCGCGAGAGAGAGGCATGGAGCGCAATACTGTTGGAGTAGGTGAGCTGCTCCCTCCTCTCTTCTTCACGCAAAACCTCTCTTCTCTTCTTCCTTCTTCACGCCATTCTTGTCTTCTTCTGTACCTCCTCTTATTCAAAGTCTATAAATATATGTGTAACCTCTTGTAAAGATTTGTAATGACTAAGAGAATAAAATACATACAAACTTTCATAATCTCTTGCTATTCTCACTCTTAGTCTCTAAACATACTTCAATCTCTTTAAACTTATAATTTCAACAATTCCAAGGGCTAGGGTACAAAGGGTTGGTGTATGATGTGCATTAAAAGGCAACTTGGGCTGCTACAGTCACGGAAATTATTCTACCAGTTCTAGAGCCGGAAAATGTAAAAGTTCCAGATGATGTTAAGAAAATGAAAGTTTAGCCTCCAGCCACACGTCGACAAGCAGGCCGACCAAACTCAAAGCAAAAACTATCAACAGGGGAGTATCATAAGGTATGTATATAATCTATTGCCAATGCCAATAAAGTAATAATTGGTAAATGTTTTCATATTCATTGTTTAAATGTTAAGAGGTTGCAAAGAAGAGCAAAGCAAACAAATGTGGTAGGTGCGGAAGACCTGGTCATAACAGAGTCAGTCCAAGGCGGCAATTCCATAATCTGGTGCCGTACACCACTTGTTTGCTGTTATTGACTGTTTTGTTTTAGGTGTACACATTTCTATTTTTGGGTTATACATATTTTGATCCTGTTACAATATATTCTTTTGGTAACAATGTGTCTTATTATTTGGTATTTCCATGTTTAATGATGAATGGTATTATATCTTTTGTCAATATTGTACACATGAATATAGGTGAATGGTGTATATCTTTTGTCAAAATGTTTACACGGTAGTGTACACGGTCAATAGGTATACACGGTCAATAGGTGTACACGGTCAATAGGTGTACGTGGTCATTAGGTGTACTCGCTCAATAGGTGTACATGGAAAATGTGTTGTGAGTAGGGCTGTACACGGTCAATAGGTGCACACGGTCAGTAGGTGTACACGCTCATTAGGTGTATATGGTAAAAATTTGTACACAGTGAGTAGGGATGTACGCAGTTAATATGTGTACACGGTCAATAGGTGTACACGCTCAATAGGTGTACATGGTAAAAATATGTACACGGTGAATAGGTCAATATCTGATATGGACCCATGTACTGAGGAACAAGCCGCTATGGCATCAAGTCGAGACAATGCTACTCCTAGTACCGCTGACACCGTCCAGCGTACCACAGACCTTGACCGTACCGCGGTCCAGGCCGAGGTTCTGTCCAGTATTGGGTATCGTCCTGGGCCGCATGGCATCATGGAACCAGTTCATCCCATCCCAACCATAGGCCGCATACTTCATCAAGACCTGACAATTCCAACCATCCAACCCGGCAACATCAAGCGGACCAAGGCCAAGCGCTATAGGACCCTTTTCAACGCCTACCTTTAAGATGCCTTTGATCGAGGAATCTATGAGCAATGGACGGTGAACCAAGACCCGCAACTGGGAGATCAGCAGGACACAAGTGAAGCTATTTTCAGTGTCCTTACCATCACTTGGTAAGGACTTCATCAAGACACCAAGAGAATTGTACTCTTTTTCTCCATTCGGGGTTTTCCCAAAGAGGTTTACCGGATGGGTTTTTAATGAGGCAAGGAGACTTGGTGCATCATTGCCGGTTTAATGGACTTAACCATCACGGCAATGATCCTATCCAAGTAGGGCCCAACACCAATGCCTTCCTTCCGTTTTTCCCTTACTTGCTTTAGTTCATTTTCCCTTTTAGCCTAAATTGCGTTTGTCCTTAAGCATTGGGCCTTGTCCTTTTGTGAACCTCTGAACCCTACTTGGAGGCCTATTTAAAAGGCTGAACCCCCACTTGTATTCTCAGACTATCTTTGATTATTGAATGCATTGTTGCTTATTGTTTCTTTCTTAGTTCTTCAAGTTGTTGCTGTTGAACGATCCACCGAGTGAGCTCTTCCGAGTTATTGCTAGGAACTCGCTCCCTGGTGCTGAATCGTGAGGCATTTCCCTTGTTTTTCAACCCTTTACTATCTTGTTCACTCCTTTAATTGTTTCTAGGTCTAGTAAATCCTTAGAAGTAGCTTAAGCTTGTGAACGAACCTCCTTTGAGCTCTTCTTGAGTCTTGACTCGGAACTCGCTCAAGGAGTTGCATCGTGAGGCTTCACATCTTTACTTACAACCTCTACCTCCCTTTTCCCTCTTTTGTAACCTTAGGTTCGAGTCAATCCCCTTAGTTTAACCTCACTTCCGTTTAACAATTGCTATTGCGATTCACCAACCGTACCGATCTCCTCGCGGGTCAAACCGCTTAGTTGGAGTTTATCAACTGGTATCAGAGCTCTAAAGGCTCCTGAAAACCCAGAGGTTGTGTTGTTCTTAGCTCATCTTTCTTGCTTTATAAGTTTTGATCCTTCCCGCATCATAGTTATCTTGCATTCATGAACTATAGCCTTGAGAAAACCTATAAAAATTGAGTCATTATTGCATCCGCCTCTTGTTAAACTTAGTTTCTGTCAAAACATCATTAGATCTGCATTTCCTAAAGGATTTCTAAGTGCTAGAGGCTTGACCAAGTGTCCTGACTCCATAGCTTAACAATCGACATTGTTGTTCATTCAAGCTTGAGGAAGCCGTGTCCTATTCCGGTCCAAGGAACCAAGCCTTGTGATTGGTTAGATCTTCCCTTGAGAGGCCCCATCATCTTTGTTGCTTTGTGAACATTTGAATCCGTGTTTATTAATTTTATTCCTGCTAATATTCTGCTTGTCTGAGCATTAAAACCGTTTGTTTATCTGTGCGAGGCTGTCCCCAATCGTACCGCCCTTACGTCTGCATACCGCCAAAAATCGTCTACCGACAAACGTACTAGGCGCAGACTTGCACGCTGACATCACGTCCGTGCAACCCATACCTATCGGCAAAACCTTACCGCTCCATAACTAAACATGTACCGCACATCGGTAAAAATTACTGCTATCGAGAAACTCTTACCGGCCATCGAGGAATCCTCACCCGCTATCGAGAAACTCTTACCGGCCATCGAGGAATCCTCACCCGCTATCGGGAGCCTTGTACCGGCCACCAAGGAAACCTTGCTGAATAGTCCCAGAGCCCGATCGCCCACGTGAACTAATGGACACACCACCCGAAGCACCCGATATCGGGAACCTTCTTACCGACCTCCAGGCACAGATCCAGCACATGGCCAAACGCCTCAACTTAATGGAGGCTCATCCCGTACCCGATATACTGCCTGACCCCATCCCAGGTCACAGCCCCTTACCGGTACCACCCGCACGTTGAGGCTAAGATGCAGGCTTTATCACCGATGAAGATTTCAAGGACCCCGACCATAGGCGGATCCAGCCCCGCAGATGTATGTGACCTAACGAAGATGGTCAGGATGACCGACACTTACGTCCACACGTACCCAGCCTCAAACTGACCGCTCCGACCTTTGCCGGCCGAGTAGATCTCGACGCATACCTCGACTGGGAGAGACGCATGGACCACATCTTCAGCTGCTATGCCTACGATGAACAGAGAAAGATTGACTACGCAACCGTCTAGTTGACTGACCACGCCCTAACTTGGTGGGACCGAGATCAGTCTGAAAGGCGCCGGAACCGCGAAAGTCCCGTCCCAACTTGGGAAGTAATGAAGTTTGTAATGAGACGTCGGTATGTACCACCTCCTTTCCATAGAGACCTTCAACGACGGTTTTGCCATTTAACCCAAGGAGGCAAGTCCATTGAGGAATACTATGAAGAGTTTGAACATCTCCGGAACCGGTTCCAACTAGATGAAACCAAAGAAACTTTGATGGCCCAGTTCCTAGATGGTTTACAAGATTACATCGCCCGAAAGGTCGAACGCCAATCCTATGGAGGGTTAGAGGAACTCTTTCACCTATCCATCCAAGTGGAGAGTCAAGTCAAGAAAAAGAGTGCTAGTCTCAACCGGCCGCATCCCCAAGGAGCTCCAAGCTGGGCTCCCAACGTCAAGAACTTGAAACCCCCACCCGTGGTGATTGACTCACGTTTTAAAACCCGGCCGCCAGAAGTAAAGCTGGCGGTTCCACCAAGGCCAGACCCCAACCTTTTACGCACCAAGGACATCATCTGTTTCAAATGTCAAGGTCACGGCCACTTCGCCAAACACTTCCCGAACCAAAGGGTTATGATCATCATAGCCGAAGGCGAGTACGAGTCTCAAGAGGAGACGGAGGAACCAGCAGAGTCCCCGGAGGCCATCACCGAGTACCCTGATGAAGGAGAGCTGCTCATGATCAGGAGGATCCTTAGTACCACGCCTACAAGCGCGGATGAAACCCAAAGGGAGACGATCTTCCACACTCGTTGTACGGTAAATGGGAAGATATGTGGGTTGATCATTGATGGAGGCTCGTGCACTAACGTGGCAAGCTCTCACATGGTTGCCAAACTTACTTTTCCCACCATTAAACACCCCCATCCCTATAAACTCAAGTGGTTGAACGATAAGTCCTTAATTCAAGTTAATGAACAAGTTATGATTCCGTTTAGTATCGGTCAATAAAAGGATCAAGTCCTTTGTGATGTGGTCCAAATGCAAGCTAGCCACGTCCTTCTTGGGTGTCCATGGCAGTTTGACAAGGATGCCATTCATAGTGGCCGAACTAACCTTTACTCCTTCACTTATGACCACAAACGGATTAGTCTTGCTCCTCTTAAACCTCATGAGGTAAATGAGTTGCAGCGTAAGCTATCCAAGGATACTAATGCCAAATCCAATTTCCTCATCAACACTAGTGTTGTAAGTAAATCCTTGAGCCAGGATATCCCTGTGGTGCTAATGGTCTTCAAGGATGTGCAGGATACATGTACCACTGAACTCCACATGCCAGACAAAGTTTGCGGAATCATTGAGCAGTACCGGGACGTGTTCCCAGAGGAGATCCCAGATGGATTACCTCCGCTTCGAGGCATAGAACACCAAATCGACTTCATACCCAGTGCTCCACTGCCAAACCGTCTGGCTTACCGCGTGAACCTAGAAGAGGCCCGTGAGCTAGAAAACCAAGTACAAGAACTAATGAATAAAGGATACGTAAGAGAAAGCTTAAGTCCTTGCGCCGTGCCAGTCCTCCTAGTACCAAAGAAGGATGGAACATGGAGGATGTGCTGATACCTTCTTCAAGGAGATTGTCCGGCTGCATGGAATCCTAAGAACCATTGTTTCCGATCGGGAGCCTCGGTTCCTTGCCCACTTTTGGAAGAATTTATGGAGGAAATTCAGAACCAAGCTGCTATACTCAACAACGTGCCATCCTCAGACTGATGGACAGACCAAAGTCGTCAACATAACCTTGGGTGCTCTACTAAGGGTTGTGCTAAATTGCAATAAGCACACTTGGTTACAATGCCTACCTTATGTGGAATTTGCCTACAACCACTCCGTCCACTCCGCGACTAAGGCGTCTCCGTTCGAGATTGTTTATGGGTTTAACCCCTTACCCCGCTTGACCTATTGCCCTTGCCGGCCGAAGACAAAGACAGCATGCTTGGCACCAATAAGGGCAGGTTCATCAAGGAGTTGCACCAGAAGGTCCAGGAAAACATCAAGAGGAGGACATAGCTATATGCCAAGCAAGCCAACAAGCATCGGAGGAGAGCTTCTTATGAAGTTGGCGAGTGGGTTTGGTTACACTTCCGGCCAGAAGGTTTCCCAAACACCACAAGGTTAAGCTCGCCCCAAGAGGGAATGGCCCATTCCGCATCCTTAAAAAGATCAATGACAATGCCTACCATCTAGAACTCCCCGGTAAGTATAAGGTTTCACCCTCATTCAATGTTACTGACTTAGCTTCTTTTCTTGCAGAAGATGAACCAGTTTTGAGGACAAAACCTTTCGATGAAGGAGGGGATGATAAGGACCCACGTACTGAGGAACCAGCTGCTATGGCATCAAGTCGAGACAATGCTACTCCTAGTACCGCTGACACCGTCCAGCGTACCACAGACCTTGACCGTACCGCGGTCCAGGCCAAGGTTCCGTCCGGTATTGGGTATCGTCCTGGGCCGCATGGCATCATGGAACCAGTTCATCCCATCCCAACCATAGGCCGTATACTTCATCAAGACCTGATAATTCCAACCATCTAACCTGGCAACATCAAGCGGACCAAGGCCAAACGCTATAGGACCCTTTTCAACACCTACCTTCAAGATGCCTTTGATCGAGAAATCTATGAGCAATGGACGGTGAACCAAGACCCGCAACTGGGAGATCAGCAGGACACAAGTGAAGCTATTTTCAGTGTCCTTACCATCACTTGGTAAGGACCTCATCAAGACACCAAGAGAATTGTACTCTTTTTCCCTATTCGGGGTTTTCCCAAAGAGGTTTACCGGATGGGTTTTTGATGAGGCAAGGAGACTTGGTGTATCATTGCCGGTTTAGTGGACTTAACCATCATGACAATGATCCTATCCAAGGAGGGCCCAACACCATTGCCTTCCTTCCCTTTTTCCCTTACTCGCTTTAGTTCGTTTTCCCTTTTAGCCCAAATTGCGTTTGTCCTTAAGCATTGGGTTTTGTCCTTTTGTGAACCTCTGAACCCTACTTGGCGGCCTATTTAAAAGGCTGAACCCCCACTTGTATTCTCAAACTATCTTTGATTATTGAATGCATTGTTGCTTATTGTTCCTTTCTTAGTTCTTCAAGTTTTTTCTGTTGAACGAACCACCGAGTGAGCTCTTTCGAGTTGTTGCTAGGAACTCGCTCCCCGGTGCTGAATCGTGAGGCATTTCCCTTGCTTTTCAACCCTTTACTATCTTGTTTACTCCTTTAGTTGTTTCTAGGTCGAGTAAATCCTTAGAAGTAGCTTAAGCTTGTGAACGAACCTCCTTTGAGCTCTTCTTGAGTCTTGACTCGGAACTCGCTCAAGGAGTTGCATCGTGAGGCTTCACATCCTTGCTTACAACCTCTATCTCCCTTTTCCCTCTTTGCTAACCTTAGGGTCGAGTCAATCCCCTTAGTTTAACCTCACTTCCGTTTAACAATTGCTATTGCGCTTCACCAACCGTACTGATCTCTTCGCGGGTCAAACCGCTTAGTTGGAGTTTATCAATATGTGTACACCTCAATAGGTGTACACAGCAATCACTGAAAAGATTGTCAGTAACTTTAATTGAAAAGGCGTGCAGTAACTTTAATTGAAAAGACAAGATTACATTGAAATGACAAGATTACATATTCTGGCATTAAAGACAAGAGTACAATTTTGATACAATAATTAACTGTAATAGTGATAATTAACGCAATAACTGATATGAAACAAGCAAGTGCATGAACAAAGACTACATTTTTGAGTAAAGTAGTTTTGGGATGCCTTACTTGCTCTCAAGTGTCGCATCCGTTGTGGCTTTAAAATGCTTGTAAAACTCAACATCGGACCTTAGCTTCCGAATCTTATTTCTAGCATTAATCAATGCTACATTCTGACATCCGTGTGGTGCTTCAGGATCAACCCACTTGAAGAATTCGAAACATATGTTGAAGCGGCTATTGATTCAAACACATTTGTAGAAGTCTCTTCCAGGGTTTGCGTCCATCCAGGAGGTCATCACTTTCGGGATATCACCGCAGTCGCACAAGGGGGAATTCAGAGCAGGCATCGAGGTCAAACTAAGAGAACATGTGCTAAAATAACGTTTTTACAGAGGTGTTAACATAGGAAATGTATGTAAATACATCCTATGTAAGAGTATACTTGCTAAGAGAACATGTGCTAAATAGTTTATTAAAATAAAAGCTAAAATATGAAGGTATTTCGGATTTGGTGACAAAGGATTAGAGAAACACACACGAAAATTAAAAAACCAATAATACAAATAACTCAGTCGAAGTTTATAACTTTAATATCCCCTGTCTGAGAAAATGCTTCGTAACAATCCATTGCATACTTCATCCGGAACTCATTAACAGCTTCATCATCAATGGTAGAAATCTCCTTGTAGAATTTAAGTTAGGAGATGATATGAGCATGGAAACGCCAACACTTGGAGGAAAAGAAGATGGAACCATGGCCATTCCCAAAGGTCCAATGACCCGGAAGCATGAAGAAGCTAATGAAAAACAACACCAAGACATGCTCACTTCCATTCAAGTTGCTCTAAGTTAAATCATCTTCAAAGTAACTTGAGTGTGCTCTTTTTCCCTTAAGCTCGGTTTTATCCCAATGTGGTTTTCCGGCTAAAGGTTTTTAATGAGGTCTCAAGTTCACTTATATCTCTTAGATGATTAGCTTAGGAGCTTCTTTGATGCCTTGGACGATTTCATGAAGCTATGGACCGACTCAAGCATCAACTTTATGATATAACTTAGATTATGGTTTTATTTCATATTTTCTATTTCGCAAACTCTTTTATCTTCTTGTCTAGTCGACTTCTAGTCTTTGTTCAAAGTCTTAGGTGATTGTTTAGAGTCCCAAGAAGTAGTAATCACGAGGCACTTGAGTCTGTTCAAGTCACCTCTCTATATAAGTCGATTGTATGCCTCACTTGGCAATCATCCAACTTTTTAATCAACTTCTTTTCAGAGAAAATTCTCTAAGTTCTTTTAGAACATTTCCGATTGTTTGTTGTGTCATATCCAACAATCAACCTCGGTTCTCTGGTGTGTCATATCCAGAAAACCAACCTTTGTCTTCCCGAGTGTGTCATATCTTGGAGAGACATTGTTGAGTGTTTATTAGGTGTGTAATATCCGAAATAAACCTCAAGGAGTATCAAGGAGCTTTCCGCAACTTCTTGTGTCCCGCATCAATCCATCACCTTGTCCAGTTTGAGTCATTGATTCGCTAAGGCAAGGATCTATCCCATATCTATCCAAAGAACCATTCGGCCGCTTCAAAGAAGACCCTTCAAACGGTCCTTTCCATCTTCAACTCGGCCATATGGTTTCTTCTATCCTTCTGTCTATCATTCCAACCTACCAACGAGAAAGTTGAATCTTATGCATGACCGAGATCGTGTCATTTGGTATCAGAGCAAGCTTTTTCGATTTGGTAGTAAGTTGTTCATCTTCTTGTTCTTTCATCTTCTTGATCTTTCATCTTCTGTCTTTTCATTTCCAACTCCTCATCTTCTTGGCCGAGATTCTCATCTCGCCAATTCTGTTCTTCTATTCTTTCTATTTTATTTCTTCTAAAGATCCGTTGGATCTCATTCAAAAAAAAAAAAAGAAACGAAACAAAGCAAAAAGAAAAAGAAAAACAAAAGAAAAGAAAAAAATCACCAAGAAACATATTACATATCATTGGATTCGGGGTTGTTGTTATATTTCTCATCAAATTTGATTTGATTTGTTTGATAAGAACTCTGTGAGAAAATCTTTGAGAGAAGTATTTGAGAGAAACACTTGAGAGAAACACTTGAGAGGAAACACTTGAGAGGAAAACACTTGAGAGAAACACTAGTGAGAGCTTATTCTTCTAACTGTTTGTTAAGTTTTGCAGGGAAGATGTCTCATAGTGAAGCCGGGAGTGAAAATACCAACCGCCCAAGAAGAGCCAGACAACCAAACATGGACGTACAAACCCTCATGGAAGAGATGAGGCGGCTCTTAAGGCAGGAACTGGACCCTGTCCATGAGAGAATGGACACCATTCAGCAATCGGTGAACCAAGGACTTTCCCAACGTCCTGCTGAAAGGAGAAGAAGGGCGCAAATGCCAATAGATGAAGATGAAGGCCAGATTATGACAGCCGTGGAAGCCAAGCTTCTAATGGACGTCCAAGGCGTGCAAGAGAAGTAAGGGAACGTCATGAAGATAATATTAATGGTGTTAAGTTGAAAATACCATCATTCTATGGAAAGAATGATCCAGACGCCTACTTGGAGTGGGAGAAGAAGAACTTGAAAGAGAAGAGAGTTCTGATGCTGAGGAGATTGAGTTACCAGCAACAGGAGAGCTATTAGTCACAAGGCGATCACTAAACATTCAAGCCAAGGATAAGGATCAGGAGCAACGGAAAAACTTGTTTCACACTAGATGTCTGGTACATGGCAAAGTTTGCAGCCTTATCATCGACGGAGGAAGCTGTACCAATGTGGCAAGTGAAACCATGGTAAAGAAGTTAAGTTTAGAAGAGAAGAAACATCCCAAGCCCTACAAGCTTCAATGGCTGAATGATGAAGGAGAGATGATTGTGCATAGCCAAGTATTGGTTCCTTTAACCATAGGCAAGTATCAGGATGAGATATTGTGTGACGTTCTACCAATGGAGGCCGGTCACATTCTACTTGGAAGGCCGTGGCAATTTGATAAGAAGGTCATCCATGATGGGTTTACCAATCGGTATTCCTTTGTACACAATGGCCAGAAGACCATTCTTGCTCCATTGACGCCACCAGAAGTTTATCAAGATCAACTATGGCTAAAACAAAAAGACAAAGAGAGAGAATCCCTAAACACTTCACCACCAAACAAAGAAGAGAGTTTGAGAAAAACCAAGAAAAAGACCTTTGAGAGCAAACCCGAGAGACAATCAAACTTCCTTGTGAGATCTAGTGTTGTTAAGAGAGCCATGTTCTCTAAGCAAACTATTCTCTTGTTTGTTTACAAAGAAGTTTTGGTAAACCTTACTAACTCAGTGCCGGAAGTTCCGAGCAACATTTCTTTTCTTTTGCAGGAGTTTGAGGATGTCTTTCCGGAGGAGAATCCCAAGGGATTACCACCTATCCGTGGGATTGAACATCAAATTGATTTTGTGCCTGGAGCTTCGCTTCCGAACCGTCCAGCATACAGAACCAATCCTGTGGAAACTAAGGAACATCAAAGGCAAGTGGAAGAGTTAATGGCTAAAGGCCATATCCGAGAGAGCATGAGCCCTTGTGCCGTACCGGTACTACTTGTTCCAAAGAAAGATGGCACCTGGAGGATGTGCGTAGATTGCAGAGCCATTAACAATATCACTGTAAAGTATCGCCACCCTATCTGATGAGGCCCAAGCCACATCCGATCCGGAGGATAGCCAGCCGGATGATGCCGGGATAGACACGGACGAAAGCCAAGGAACGTTGCCAAATATGCCGGTATCGGTCATTGACCGCGCATACTCAAGGCCATACCAAACAAGGATGAACATGGTGATTGCCCAAGGATTGAAGGAAGGCAAATGGCAACAACCCAAGCTGGCAACCGCGGCAAACATCAAGGACCAAGTCCTTAGCGTTTTTCACCTTGACCCGGTGAAAACGCCCCACTAAAGTCGTTTGGGAAAGGAACACTCTTTTTCCCTTGATCGGGTTTTATCCCTAGGTGGTTTTCCCATCAAGGTTTTTAACGAGGTTCACGACCCGGACGCATTAGGACCGAGCCGATCATCACCTTACCCGTCCATGGTCCGCGTGGTTATCGTCCGGCCCTAATCTCTATCCCTTCCTGTTTTCTTGTTTTTACCGTTTTACTAAGAACTTAAGTTACTGTTTTACGGGTATGTAAACACCCAAGGGCACGCTGGTCCTTTGTGAGGGGCTTGTTGCCCTATGTCTTTCGCCTATATAAGGGCGTGTAACATCCCCCTTGAACTCAGATTTGAATGAATGCAATTAGCTTAAAGCTTGCTCTCGAATTTAGAGTAGTTTAAACATCGTTGTCCTGGAAGCTCAGCTCGGACTCCGATCAGTCGTATCACGGCATTGTCCAAATACCGTGTGGCCGGCTTTCGATCCATTGTTACCGACCCATCTATCCATTCTCACTTCGCTCCATCCTTTCCACTCTCCAAACGCTTATCTCCATCCTCTTCCATCTCTACCTTCATCCAACCTTCCCGCCGTCCAAACCCCGCCTTGACACCACCACTTTACCATCCCTTTTCCCCATCCGTACCGCTGAGGACCCGTACCGCGGCCCTTCCACCAACCGAGGTACCGTACCGGTACACGTACGACCGCCTCCTTCCCGGTCTCGACCCGATTCAGCCTGATTCCGAAGCCAACGTTCCTGGAGCGTATCAGCTGGTATCAGAGCCAAGCTTCATCCGTCAGGTTGTAACTCTCCATTAAACATCTTCCATTGTTTCTCTACCGTTTACCCGCTTTGAACTTGTTCTTATTTCGCACCTTACTCTCTAACAGTCTAGTCTTTGCCACGGTCATTATTGTCTCAAAGCCTTGTGCTTGTAGCTAGCCTTTGGTCGCCAACGTGTGAAGGACTAAGTCTTAGTACCACCGAAGCACCATTGTTGCCCTAGTGAGACGAGAGGTTGAAGACGAGTAAGTGGGGACCATTTCTGGTCAACACACCTTATGTTGAAATTATAAGTTTAAAGAGATTGAAGAATGTTTAGAGACTAAGAGTGAGAATAGCAAGAGATTATGAAAGTTTGTATGTATTTTATTCTCTTAGTCTTACGAATCTTTACAAGAGGTTACACATATATTTATAGACATTTGAATGAGAGGAGGTGCAGAAGAAGAGAGGAATGGCGTGAAGAAGGAAGAGGAGAAGAGAGGTTTTGCGTGAAGAAGAGAGGAGGGAGCAGCTCACCTACTCCAACAGTATTGCACTCCATGCCTCTCTCTGGCGCCCCATGCTTGTGCCCATGCCTCTCCTTGCTTCCTTACTTAGTTTAGTTAGTTCATCTAGTTGAGATCCAACAACTTCCTTTTCTTCTAGTTCCTTCTTAACTTGTTCTCTTTCTAGTTCCTTTTCAACCAGTTTTCTCCTTTTCCCTCCTTCTCTTGTGTTTGAATTCTTCTTCTTGAGATCACATATTTCAACACTCCCCCTCAAGATTGGTCGGTGGAGATCCTTAAGACCGATCTTGCCATGAATGTGATCACAAGTAATAGTTGAAGTTGCCTTAGTGAAGATATCAGCTAATTGATCCTTGCTTGCTACAAAGGCGGTTTTGATAATTCCTTCTTGTATCTTCCCTCTCACAAAATGGCAATCAACTTCTATGTGCTTGGTTCTTTCATGAAATACCGGATTTGATGCTATATGCATTGCAGCTTGATTATCACAATACAACAGCATTTCTTCATCTCCCTGGATTCCAAGGTCTTTTAGAAGCGCTTTTATCCATATCAACTCCTTTGTCAATTCTTTCATGGCTCTGTACTCTGCTTCAGCACTTGATAAGGCTATGACCTTCTGTTTTTTGCTCCTCCAGGTTACTAGATTTCCTCCCACAAATGTGCAAAAACCAGATGTGGACTTTCTATCCTTTTTATCTCCAGCCCAATCCGCATCACAATAACCTTGGACCTTTGTGTTCCCATTAACATGCATCCATACACCTTTTCCAGGGCTATTCTTTAGGTACCTTAGCAACCTCTCAATCATGTTCCAATGTTGTGAGGTTGGCTTTTGCATATGCTGGCTCACACGGTTTACTGCAAAGCAGATGTCAGGTCTTGTAATGGTAAGATAGATAAGTTTGCCCACCATCCTTTGGTATCTTTTAATGTTCTCAAAAGGCTCCCCCTCAGGACTATCTTGGTATCCTTCTTCTATTGGAGTTTTGGCCGGCTTGGATCCTAACTTCCCGGTTTCTTCCAAGAGATCCAGCACATATTTCCTTTGAGATATGAACATTCCATCTCCAAATCGTGTCATCTCAATCCCTAGGAAGTACTTGAGCTCCCCTAGATCCTTTATATCAAAGTCGGCCTTCAAGAGTCCCTTGATTTGATCTACTCCATCTTTGTCACTTCCTGTGATGATTAGATCATCAACATAAATCAAGACTACCACTACTCCTCCTTCACTTTGTCTTGTGAATAGAGTATGATCCGCTTCAGATTTTATGAACTCCTTCTTCAAGAGACAAGCACTTAGCCTTTGGTACCATGCTCTTGGAGATTGCTTCAGCCCATAGATTGCTTTCTTCAATCTACACACTTTGTTGCCTCCATTATGATACCCTAGGGGTGGATCCATATATACTTCTTCTTCCAAATCCCCCTGCAAGAAGGCATTCTTGACGTCCATTTGCCATAAGTCCCATTCCAAGTTTACAGCTACCGAGATTAGAATTCTTATGGAATGAAGCTTAGCCACTGGAGCAAATGTTTCAGTATATTCCTCCCCATAGACTTGAGTATATCCTTTTGCTACCAGCCTTGCTTTGTACCTTTCTATTTCCCCATCACTTGTGTATTTAATTGTATACACCCATCTACTCCCAACCGACTTCTTATCCTTTGGTAAGTCGGTTAAGTACCAAGTATTATTCCTTTCCATGGACTTCATTTCCTCTTCCATGGCTTTCACCCATACTTCACTCTCACATGCTTCTTCATATGAGCTAGGAATGTATTCCTTGCTGATTTTTGTGAGAAACACTTCATGCTCCATGGGTAATGTCGCCAAGGAACAGAAATGCTCAATGGGATATGTGATAATACTAGTTTGAGTGTGATCTCCTCCTTGTGATATGAGCGTGCTGTCGCCAATAGGATCGAGATCTAAGCTCGCCGTACGCTCAGGACACTCTCTTATCACACAAGGAAAAATACTCGTACTAGACTCTCCTTGGAGCATAGCAGAATTGTTATAGCCATAAAAGACACGTTGTCGCCTCTGTCTTGTACTTCTTCTTAGAGGTATGGTTGGCTCCTGTCCTTCTTCAGCATCCGCTCCCTCTTCATCCAAATTCTGATCCACTTCCTCATGTGCATTATCCGCACTATCTTGCTCTATGAAGTTCTCAGATGTTTCTTCTTGTACGTCTTCACATAGTCTTGGCGTTTCATCAAACACCATCCAGTCCATGGATGAATAGATCATTCCTTTAGAAGCATCATGATCCTTAGCCCCATAGAAACTCTCTTGTTCATTAAACCTTACTTCTCTAGACACATACACTCTTCTTGTTTCCGGATTGTAGACCTTGTAGCCCTTTTGTGTTGGTGAATATCCAATGAACACACACCTCATGCTTCGAGGTTCAAGTTTGCTTCTGTGTCCTTCTGGTAAAAACATGAAGCATGTGCATCCAAACGTTTTGATATGATTTAAGCTTGGTTTCTTCTTGTACAACACTTCAAATGGGGACTTATCATCCAGATTTTTGGTTGGAAGTCGGTTGATTAAGTAGCTTGATGTCATTACGGCATCTCCCCAATGGAACTTTGGTACTCTTTTGGCAATCATGAGAGTCCTTGCTACTTCCATTAGGTGTCTATTCTTCCTTTCAGCTATCCCGTTCTGCTGAGGAGTGTATGCACACGATGTTTGATGAATGATGCCAAAGTTGTTGAGCAACTCTTTGAATCGTTTACTCACATATTCACCTCCATTATCACTACGCAATACTTTGATCTTTGTTTTGAATTGGGTAGAGATATAGTTAATGAAGTTGGTGAAGGCTTCATACACTTGATCTTTGGTATGTAGAAGAGTGATCCATGTATATCTTGAGTAGTCATCAATGAATGAAACAAAATATTTATATTGATCTCTTGAATTACATGGTGAGGTCCATACATCCGAGTGTACAATGCCAAACGCTTCATCACAAGTTGTAGATGAAGTAGGAAAAGCTTGTCTACAATGCTTCCCTAGTACACACGCCTCACACACTACTTCTTCTTGGATGAGATTGGGTAAGACCATCTTGAGGACTGCTGAACTTGGATGTCCTAGCCTTCCATGCCATAATGGGCTATCTTCAATCTCTTTCCTCCCAAAAAACTTTGCATCTGCCTTCATTCCAAGAGTCATTGGTTCCTCTTGTTTATTTGATTCCAAGATATACACACCATCTTCTACCTTCCCTTCTCCGAGCACATGGTTTGTTTTAGGGTCCTGAAACTTAACAAAGTCAGTCCCAAACACAGCCACACACTCCAAGTCCTTTGTAGCTTTATTAACGGATAAAAGATTAGATGAGAAGTTAGGCATGTATAATGCTTTTGTTTCCCTTTTAAAAAGCTCTAACTCTCCTATCCCTTTAATTGGAACTGAACTTCCATTGGCTACTTGTACACTTCCATGGCATGGTTCAAGATTCTTTAACATATCTTGATCCTTGATCATGTGATGAGAAGCCCCTGAATCCACAATGATTCTAGTCTTCTTTATGGGTGTTTTAGAGCTGAAAAAACTCTTACCCGAATCTGTGAGTTTGGCTAGGCTCTTGATGAGAGCTTCAAACTCAGACCTTCTAACCAGTTCTTCAACAGGTTGTGCAATTCCCGTGAAGGCTCTAGGTCCATTCCCATTCTCCCTTAGCCGCTTAGGCCTCAAGTGTGGATGGAGAGTCCAACACTTCTCCTTAGTGTGTCCTTTCATCTTGCAATGCTCACACTCCAACGTCCTCTTGTCTCCAAATGTGAGATTCTTTCTTGCAAGATGTGCAGCTTCACTTGGTGCACGAAACAGGTCTCTAGACCCTTCTTCCCTTTGTATCATACCGCATACTTCCGCTAGACTTGGCAGATTCTCAAATCGAAGTATATGCTTGATAAGATCCTTGTATGATGCATTGAGTGCCAAGAGAAGCCCAAACACTTGATCTTGGTCACGCCTTTCTCCTAACTCCTTGGGGTCTATAGTGTGTGGCCTCAAGATCTCCAACTCGGCCCATAAGCTTCTATACTCCCCAAACATTTCCTTGAATGACTTTTCCTCTTGTTGGAGCTCATTCAATGCCCTTTTCACCTCAAATATCCTTGATATGTTTGAGATGTTTCCATAAACTCCTTTGAGTATATCCCAAAGTTCCTTGGCGGTATCCGCATATGAGTAAGCCGCCAAGATAGTTGGTTCTAGTGAGCTTAGGAGAAGAGAAAGAGTGTATTGTTCTTCTTGCTCTTCCTTAGCTTCCTCCTTCTCATTTCTCACCGCCGCTTCTGTTCCTTCTTTTGGCTCAACATATTGCCAAAGTCCTCGGCCTCTAAGAGTAGTTTTGGTGGTTTTTGCCCAAAGGAGATAGTTGTTTCCCTTGAGCATAACCGAGATTGTTACCCTATTAGTCTCCATTTTCTAGTAATAATACACAATCTTAGTCCTTTCACAACTTGAAGATCCTATGATCTCAAGGATATTAATCTCAGAGTGAATAGAACTAAGGAAGGTGTATTGTTATAGATTAGAAGCCTTGTAGAGTATTAGAGGAATCAAGAAGAGAATAAGCGGTTTAGTAGATAACCTGCTCTGATACCATGTTGAAATTATAAGTTTAAAGAGATTGAAGAATGTTTAGAGACTAAGAGTGAGAATAGCAAGAGATTATGAAAGTTTGTATGTATTTTATTCTCTTAGTCTTACGAATCTTTACAAGAGGTTACACATATATTTATAGACATTTGAATGAGAGGAGGTGCAGAAGAAGAGAGGAATGGCGTGAAGAAGGAAGAGGAGAAGAGAGGTTTTGCGTGAAGAAGAGAGGAGGGAGCAGCTCACCTACTCCAACAGTATTGCACTCCATGCCTCTCTCTGGCGCCCCATGCTTGTGCCCATGCCTCTCCTTGCTTCCTTACTTAGTTTAGTTAGTTCATCTAGTTGAGATCCAACAACTTCCTTTTCTTCTAGTTCCTTCTTAACTTGTTCTCTTTCTAGTTCCTTTTCAACCAGTTTTCTCCTTTTCCCTCCTTCTCTTGTGTTTGAATTCTTCTTCTTGAGATCACATATTTCAACACCTTACTCGCCTATTCTCTGACCCGGCCACATGAGGAATATCCTGTCCTTGCCTTATTTGTGATCCGTTCCTTTGGCAGGACATGAGAAATCCGCGTGCTAGTTGTCTTTGCCATTTTTGTTATTAATTGTCCTTTGTCCTTTTTACTTTAAACGTTCGGCAGTTGTCCTCTAGCAAAAATCATCTTTTATCCTTACACCATACCGCCAGCTTTCATTTTTTTGTCATTTTATGCGCGTAGGGTCCATTCCACCATCCCACGCCCCATTGCCCGTACTGGCAGGATACGTCAGCTCCAACAGCCGTACACCCCCGTGTCCGATCGATCCTACGATTGACCCGTCCCCATCAGTAACAACCACGACCGGACGACCCTATTGGGCTACCGTACCTCGACCCGGACGACCCCGGCGGACTAACCTTTCAGGACCTAGTACCTCCGAGAGTCTCCCACCGTCCGTACGCCGCCGTCCGTACCCTACCACCGTCCGTACAGGCCAACCCCGCCGGCTTGACCTTACCGACTCCGACCCCGACGAACTCACCCCGTTGTCCGTACCGAGCCGTCCGTACGACCCATCCGTACCGCGCCGTCCGTACGAACCATCCGTACCGACCATACCAGCCATGGCCGAACCCGTGGAAGACTTGCCCCGGCCTATTGAGATCGGTCCCATCCTGGCTACTATCCAGGCCCAAATAGAGCGCCTCACCGAGCGAATGGCCCGATACGATCTTCCACCTGATGCTCGACCACCCCTCCCAAACCCGCCGGCCGATTTCGCTGACCGACCCCTTGAAGAACCCGTTCCGGTCTACCAATCCGACGACGGGTACGATCCATACCAACCCCGTCCAGGACGACCCCGGCGCAGAGAGCGACCAAACGATCGGGATGACCGTGCACCTCGACCCGAGGCCCCGGTCCATAAACTGGTCCCACCAACCTTCGCGGGAAAGGTTGACCCGGAAGCCTACCTCGATTGGGAAAGGCGAATGGACCATCTGTTTGATTGCTACGACTACTCTGAACCTAAGAAGGTTGCCTATGCAGCGGCCCAACTGGCCGACCACGCCCTTACATGGTGGGACCGCGACTTGGCAGAACGCAGGCGACGACGTGAAGGCCTAATCCCTACTTGGGACGTTATGAAATATGTCATGAGGAAGCGCTACGTCCCGCCCCTCTATCACCGCGATTTACAAAAGCGGTTCCGGAAACTTCACCAAGGCACCCGGACCATTGAAGAGTACTACGACGAGTTTGAGCATCTGCGAAACCGAGTTTGAGCATCTGCGAAACCGTCTCCAGCTCAATGACTGTGAAGAGACCTTAATGGCCCAGTTCATGGACGGCATGCAAGACCGAATTGCCCGCAAAGTAGAGCGACAGTCTTACCAAGGTTTTGATGAGCTCTTGCACCTGGCCATCCACTTAGAAGCTCAGATCAAGAGGAAAACCACCTCGGCCTTCCGAGGAAAGACCTCCCCGAACCAAGTCTGGTCTCCCAACCCTACAGCCACGTCCACTAGCCCCAAACCACCGGTTGCATCCAAGGCCATTGCCATCGATTCACGTTTCAAGCCAAGGCAACCCGAAGCCAATGCGGGAAGAAGCCGAGACGTGATATGCTATAAATGCCAAGGCAGAGGGCATTACTCCAGGGACTGCCCCAACAACCGAGCCATGATCCTTACCCCCGAAGGCAACTATGAATCCCAGGACGAGGAGCCGGACGAGGAAAGCAATCCCGAGCCAGCTCAACCAGAAGACACGGTCGAATACCCGGATGTAGGAGACCTCCTGGTCGTCCAAAGGAGCCTGAGCACCTTGACCTTGCCCGAGCCGACCGGACAGCGGGACAACATCTTCCACACACGCTGCACCATCAACGGCAAGGTTTGCTGCTTGATCATTGACGGTGGGTCCTGTACCAATGTGGCCAGCTCCCACCTCGTGACAAAGCTTTCCCTCCCTACCTCTAAACACCCTCATCCCTATAAACTGCGATGGCTGAATGATAAAACTGTTATACCCGTTACCGAACAGGTAGATCTAGCCTTTAGTATAGGGCAGTACCGGGACACGGTCCAATGTGATGTTGTTCCAATGCAAGCTAGCCACGTCCTCTTAGGACGCCCATGGCAGTTTGACAAGGACGCCACCCACAACGGCCGTTCCAACTTTTATTCAGTTATGCATGAAACTAAGCGTGTTACCCTAGCACCTCTAACACCCGTTCAAGTACATGAACTCCAATCTCGCTTAGCCAAAACCACATCTTCCCGTCCTAACTTCCTCATATCCATTAGGGACGCTTGTAAAACCCTCGGCAATGAGTGCCGAGTTGTACTAATGGTTTACAAAGATGTGATGAGCGCAGGTACCAGGGAAGATCCAATCCCGGATGAGCTCCAAAGGATCCTCCAGAAGTATTCGTCCGTCTTCCCTGAAGAGATTCCCCACGGACTCCCACCCCTCCAGGGTATTGAACACCGGATCGACTTCATTCCCGGAGCCTCCCTGCCCAACCGGCCTGCTTACCGCGTCAATCCTGAGGAGTCCAAAGAACTAGAACGACAGGTTGCCGACCTTTTGTCCAAGGGATACGTCCGCGAAAGCCTCAGTCCGTGCGCCGTACCAGTCCTTTTGCTTCCCAAGAAGGATGGTAGCTGGAGGATGTGCGTGGACTGCCGGCCCATCAACAATATTACGGTCAAGTACCGACATCCAATTCCCCGTTTGGATGACATGTTGGACGAACTTAGTGGCGCGTCCATTTTCTCCAAGATCGACCTCAAAAGTGGCTACCACCAAGTCCGAATGAGGGAAGGTGACGAATGGAAGACCGCCTTCAAAACCAAGCAAGGGCTGTACGAGTGGCTAGTCATGCCGTTCGGCCTGTCCAACGCCCCTTCCACCTTCATGCGACTGATGAACCATACTCTCCGAGCGTTCCTCAATAAATTCGTGGTTGTCTACTTTGACGACATCCTTGTCTACAGCAAGGATCTTACTGCACACGCTTCCCACCTAGATACGGTCCTACGAACCTTGCAACAAGAGGAGCTTTATGCCAACATGGCCAAATGCACCTTCGGCGCTCGAGAACTTATCTTCTTAGGCTTTGTCCTCAGTGGTCAGGGTCTAAAAGTAGACCAAGAGAAGATCAGGGTCATCCAAGAATGGCCAACCCCTACCAGTGTCAGCCAAGTTCGGGACTTTAGTTCCATTGCCGCTCCCTTAACGGCTTTGGTGAAAAGGTCTTCCGGGTTTATATGGGAAGAACCCCAAGAGAAGGCTTTCCAAGAGCTCAAGGGTCGGCTCACTCAAGCACCCTTGCTAGCCTTGCCCGACTTCAACAAGACCTTCGAAATTGAGTGTGACGCGTCCGGTATAGGCATTGGAGCTGTGCTAACACAAGGAGGGCGTCCCGTGGCCTACTTCAGTGAGAAGCTCAATGGAGCCACACTCAATTACCCCACCTACGACAAAGAGCTCTATGCGTTGGTCCGAGCCCTTGAAACCTGGCAACACTACCTCCTCTCCAAGGAGTGCGTGATCCACTCGGATCATGAAACCTTGAAGCATCTCCGGGGGCAAACCAACCTGAAGAAGCGGCACGCCAAATGGCTCGAGTTCATCGAGATGTTTCCCTATGTCATCAAGTATAAGAAGGGAAAAGAGAATGTAGTCGCCGATGCCCTTTCCCGTCGCCACGCCCTTATCACTACTGTTGAGGCCAAGGTTCTAGGCTTCGGCCCTCTTAAGGACCGGTACCAAGATGATCCCGGTCTAAAACTTCCCTATGCCGAACATGGGAAGGACTCCTTCAAGGATTTTCATGTCCACGACGGCTTCCTTTTTAAGGGCAAACGGTTGTGCATACCAGAGGGATCTGTTCGAGAGCTGCTCGTTCAAGAAGCCCACGGTGGCGGTTTAATGGGACACTTTGGGACGCATAAGACCTTAGACATGTTGCGGAGTCACTTCTACTGGCCTAGGATGAGAAGTATGGTCGAAGTCTTCTGCGCAAGGTATTTAACCTGCAGGCGCGCCAAGACCAAGTCCCATCCGTACGGACTATACATGCCCCTGCCCATCCCAACCTCCCCATGGGTCGACCTATCCATGGACTTTCTGCTAGGATTGCCTCCAATTGAAAGAAAGGACTCAGTGATGGTAGTGGTCGACCGTTTTTCCAAAATGGCCCATTTCATGCCCTGTTCCAAGGCGTGGGACGCTACGGCCATTGCCGACCTTTTCTTCTGGGACGTTGTCAAACTTCACGGCCTGCCCCAAACCATTGTCTCTGATCGAGACCCAAAATTCCTCAGCCATTTCTGGAAAACCTTGTGGAGACGCATGGGAACCAAACTCCTTTTCTCCACTGCCGCGCATCCTCAAACTGATGGGCAGACTGAAGTCGTTAACCGAACCTTGGGAGCCTTGCTCAGGACGGCCGTGGACTCCAACAAAGCCAATTGGCTCCAAAGCCTACCCTATGTGGAATTTGCCTATAACCGGGCGACCCACTCAACTACCGGCCTCTCCCCGTTTGAAATATGCTACGGGTTCAATCCGCGTACACCACTCGACATGATTCCATTGCCCCCTGAAAGGATGGAAGACCAAAATGGGGTAGTCAAGGCTGAATATGTCCGTAAGCTTCATGAACAGGTCCGCAACCGAATCCTCAAGAAGACGGAGCAGTACAAGCAGAAAGCGGACCGAGGAAGACAGCCAATGATCCTACAACCAGGAGATTGGGTTTGGCTACACACCCGAACTGAACGATTCAACAAAACCCGGCAAACCAAGCTACAACCGCGAGGAGATGGTCCCTTCCAAGTCCTAGAGCGCATTAACAACAACGCGTACCGGATAGACATCCCAGGTAAAGGTAACATGTCCACCACTTTCAATGTTGCTGACTTGTCCCGTTTTGATGCAAGTGATCAAGTTTTGAGGACAAAACATTTTCAAGAGGGAGGGCATGATGAGGCCCAAGCCACATCCGATCCGGAGGATAGCCAGCCGGATGATGCCGGGATCGGTCATTGACCGCGCATACTCAAGGCCATACCAAACAAGGATGAACATGGTGATTGCCCAAGGATTGAAGGAAGGCAAATGGCAACAACCCAAGCTGGCAACCGCGGCAAACATCAAGGACCAAGTCCTTAGCGTTTTTCACCTTGACCCGGTGAAAACGCCCCACTAAAGTCGTTTGGGAAAGGAACACTCTTTTTCCCTTGATCGGGTTTTATCCCTAGGTGGTTTTCCCATCAAGGTTTTTAACGAGGTTCACGACCCGGACGCATTAGGACCGAGCCGATCATCACCTTACCCGTCCATGGTCCGCGTGGTTGTCGTCCGGCCCTAATCTCTATCCCTTCCTGTTTTCTTGTTTTTACCGTTTTACTAAGAACTTAAGTTACTGTTTTACGGGTATGTAAACACCCAAGGGCACGCTGGTCCTTTGTGAGGGGCTTGTTGCCCTATGTCTTTCGCCTATATAAGGGCGTGTAACATTCCCCTTGAACTCAGATTTGAATGAATGCAATTAGCTTAAAGCTTGCTCTCGAATCTCAAGTAGTTTAAACATCGTTGTCCTGGAAGCTCAGCTCGGACTCCGATCAGTCGTATCACGGCATTGTCCAAATACCGTGTGGCCGGCTTTCGATCCATTGTTACCGACCCATCTATCCATTCTCACTTCGCTCCATCCTTTCCACTCTCCAAACGCTTATCTCCATCCTCTTCCATCTCTACCTTCATCCAACCTTCCCGCCGTCCAAACCCCGCCTTGACACCACCACTTTACCATCCCTTTTCCCCATCCGTACCGCCGAGGACCCGTACCGTGGCCCTTCCACCAACCGAGGTACCGTACCGGTACACGTACGACCGTCTCCTTCCCGGTCTCGACCCGATTCAGCCTGATTCCGAAGCCAACGTTCCTGGAGCGTATCACTATCCCTCGCTTAGATGACATGTTGGATGAATTGCATGGTTCTTGCATATTCTCTAAGATAGATCTTAAAAGTGGATACCATCAGATTAGGATGAAAGAAGGGGATGAATGGAAAACCGCTTTTAAAACTAAACATGGGTTATATGAGTGGTTGGTAATGCCTTTTGGACTGACAAATGCACCTAGTACATTCATGAGATTGATGAACCATGTCCTTAGGTCCTTTATAGGCATTTGTGTGGTTGTATACTTTGATGATATCCTTGTCTATAGCAAGAGTTTGGATGAGCACGTTAAGCACCTAGAGCGGTTTTGAATGTCCTTAGGAAGGAAAAACTCTATGCTAATCTTAAGAAATGTACTTTCGGAACAGATAACTTGGTCTTTTTAGGCTTTGTTGTAAGTGCAGATGATGTGAGAGTAGATCCGGAGAAGATCAAAGCTATCATGGAGTGGCCCAGTCCAACCAATGTTAGTGAAGTAAGAAGCTTCCATGGACTTGCTGGTTTCTACAGACGATTTGTCCAGAACTTTAGCACCATAGCTGCTCCATTGACCAAAGTGATCAAAAAGGAAGTTGGATTCAAGTGGGAAGAAGCACAAGAAGCCGCTTTCCAATGCCTTAAAGAGAAGCTTACTAATTCTCCTCTTCTTGCCCTTCCTGATTTTAACAAAACTTTTGAAGTTGAATGTGATGCCTCAGGGATTGGTATTGGTGCTGTGTTAATGCAGGAGAAAAGGCCTATAGCATATTTCAGTGAGAAGCTTGGAGGAGCAACTCTCAACTATGCTACTTACGACAAAGAGATGTATGCGTTAGTAAGAGCTCTCCGAACTTGGCAACATTATCTCTGGCCTAAGGAGTTTGTGATACATACATACCATGAATCGCTCAAGTATCTAAAAGGTCAGAATAAGCTAAGTAAGAGGCATGCCAGATGGGTTGAATTCATAGAGACTTTTCCCTATGTAATCAAGTACAAACAAGGTAAGGAAAACATAGTGGCCGATGCACTATCTCGCCGGTATGTTCTCTTAAGTACTCTTGATGCTAAACTCTTAGGATTTGAGCAAATCAAAGGTATGTATGAAACAGACTCTGACTTTTGTGATGCCTATAGAATGTGTGAGAAATTTGCCTCTGGCCATTACTTTCGGCAAGATGACTATCTTTTTTATGACAATCGTCTATGTGTACCTAACTGTTCGTTGAGAGATTTATTTGTTAGGGAAGCACATGGAGGAAGTCTCATGGGCCACTTTGGCATTGCTAAGACACTTAAGGTGTTACAAGACCATTTCTTTTGGCCACACATGAGAAGGGACGTGGAACGGATTTGTGAAAGATGCACAACCTGCAAACAAGCTAAGTCCAAAGTCCAAAGCCACGGTTTGTATACTCCCTTACCTATTCCTTATCACCCTTGGAATGATATATCCATGGACTTCATTGTTGGATTACCTAGAACTCGAACTGGAAAGGATTCCATCTTTGTGGTAGTAGATAGGTTCTCCAAAATGGCACATTTCATAGCTTGTAACAAAACAGATGATGCATTGCATGGTGCTAATTTGTTCTTTAAGGAAGTGGTACGTTTGCATGGTATGCCTAAGACCATAGTCTCTGATGGGGATACTAAATTCCTTAGTTACTTCTGGAAGACCCTTTGGTCTAAGTTAGGTACCAAACTGTTGTTTTCTACTACTTGTCATCCACAAACTGATGGACAAACCGAAGTAGTTAATAGAACTTTAGGAACTCTTTTGCGTGCATTCATAAGGAAAAATTTGAAGTCATGGGAAGATTACCTACCTCATTGTGAATTTGCATATAACCATGCTGTGCATTCTACTTCTAAGTTTTCTCCTTTTGAGGTTGTTTATGGGTTCAACCCAACTTCCCCTTTGGATCTAATCCCTTTGCCTGAGTGTGAAAGAATTAGCTTTGATGGAAAGAAGAAGGCCGAACTGATACAACAAATACACAAACAAGCAAGACACAACATTGAAGAAAGGACAAAGCAATATGTCAAGCAGGCCAACAAGGGAAGACAAGAAAAATTCTTTGAAGAAGGTGACCAAGTGTGGATTCACTTAAGAAAGGAAAGGTTCCCGGAAGGAAGAAAGTCCAAGCTAATGCCAAGAATCGATGGACCTTTCAAGATCATCAAAAAGATCAATAACAATGCCTACCAGTTGGACTTGCAAGGTAAGTATGATATAACAACAGTTTCAATATTACTGACTTGGTTCCTTTCATTGCAGATCATCCAGATTTGAGGACAAATCTTTTTCAAGAGGGAGGGGATGATATGAGCATGGAAACGCCAAACTTGGAGGAAAAGAAGATGGAACCATGGCCATTCCCAAAGGTCCAATGACCCGGGCAACATCAAGAAAACTTCAAGAAGCTGTAGGAAACATCTTAAGGATCACATGGAAGCATGAAGAAGCTAAGGAAAAACAACACCAAGACATGCTCACTTCCATTCAAGTTGCTCTAAGTTAAATCATCTTCAAAGTAACTTGAGTGTGCTCTTTTTCCCTTAAGCTCGGTTTTATCCCAATGGGTTTTCCGGCTAAAGGTTTTTAATGAGGCCTCAAGTTCACTTATATCTCTTAGATGATTAGCTTAGGAGCTTCTTTGATGCCTTGGATGATTTCATGAAGCTATGTGTTGAAATTAAGAGTATGGAGGCTTAGGGATTGTTGAGAGAGTGATAGTTGTGGCGTGAGAATGATAAGGAGTTTGAGGTTTGTATACTTAGAGAATGTTTAGGATGATGATAAGAATGATGATGAGAATGAGAATGATAATGGTTGATGAATTAAGATGAACTAAGGAGAAACATGGCGCCGGAGAGCTAAAGCTCCACCGGCGCCTTTAGGAAGATAAACAAAGTTTCCTTTTACTCTTTTAATCTTCTTATTCTCTTATTCACACCTCTCTTTACATCACATTACATGTATATTTATAGAGTTTTTACATAGAGAAGAAGAGAAGAGGCGTTAAGAAGGAAGGAGAGAAGAGAGGAGTTTACGTGAAGAAGAGAGGAGGGAAGGGAGCAGCTCACTATTTGACTCCTGTTCAAGCTGCGCCCATACCCTGCTGCTGACGCCTCCATGCTTGTGCACATGCCCTGGTTCTGGCTCCCCATGCTCTCTTTTGCTTCCTCTTTTCCACTTAGTTAGTCTTCTAGTTAGTATGTAACAGCTTCCTTTCTTCTAGTTACATCCTAACCAAGACTTCTTCTAGTTCCTTGTGAACTAGGTTTCCTTTCCCTCTTTCTCTTAGATTTGAATTCTTCTATCATAGAGATCACATAATTCAACACTCCCCCTCAAGATTGGTCGGTAGGTGTCCTTAAGGCCAATCTTGCCATGTACGTGATCCTCATTGATAGAAGATGATGCCATGATAAGGATATCCGCTAGCTGATCCTTGCTTGCTCCAAAGACGGTTTTGATGACTCCTAACCTCAATGAGACCACGGCTTCCTCTCCTATGGCCTTTACTCTTTCTTGCGGATTAGGCTTTGTCTTCTCTAAGCTTCACTCAGATCATGTCTCCTCGGGCTTCTTGTCTCAAACTTAATCTTGACTTCAAGCTCCTCGGATGTCATCTTCTAGCTCACGGAATACTCACATTGTCATTGGCTTCCTCTTGATGACTCTTGGGAGTATATTCTATCCGTTAGACACCACTTCCCGCTGCTTCTCGGATCACCACACCTAATAAGGTCTGAAAGGTGGTTTCTCCTTCGGTTTTCTTACAACATCATCCATAGCTACTCGTATGTGTCTCCCGGCTTTCTCTCGCCATCGTCTCCTCATACGGT
The DNA here is from genome assembly GCA_963854855.1 of Nasturtium officinale. Taxonomy (NCBI): domain Eukaryota; kingdom Viridiplantae; phylum Streptophyta; class Magnoliopsida; order Brassicales; family Brassicaceae; genus Nasturtium; species Nasturtium officinale. The sequence continues at coordinate 2,583,844 of OY978506.1, forward strand.
GCTTGGAGTGCCTTGTTGCCTTGTTTACCATTCCACAGCTTCCTAGGTGAACGCCTCTTGGTCTGAGGTTCACACTCCATCTATCAAGATCAATCTTGGCTTTAACCCTTCATAGATTTGATCTTGATTCTTCAAAGAGCCATCCGCTCTAAGCCACTTATCATAAGACTCTCTCGGCTTCCTCTCGGAATGCTGCACCTATCCATGGTACAATGTGATAGTCCTCTTCTTCTTGGACCATCACCTAACTTGGTGCTTCAACGGTCTTCTTCAACACTCCCCCTCAAGCTTGGTTCGAGTATGGGAAGAACCAAACTTGACAAGGAAGGCCGTTGCATAATTTGGAGCTTACCGCTTCTTCAACACTTCCCTTCAAGACTAGCCCATTGCCAAGGGACAACTCTTGCAAAGGAAAGAGCACTAAGCTTGATTATGCCAATGATGCCACCTCCTCTTGGACTATCTATCCCACTTGCCAATTAGGACAAGCTTTCGTCTGCTAGCCATTTTGGATTAGGCCGCAAAGGACATCATCTACCTCCACATAACACCACCATGAATAGCTTGCTTGAGCCTATACACACTTCTTCTTGTAGATTGCTCTGCTTGGATAGCCACATGGTTGAGTATGATCACCACTCTCTAAAGACCTCCTGGATCAAGTGATTCGGCCTCAAGAGAGGATGAAGACCATGTGGAAGAATATGACCCTCCATAAGCACCATTTAATCAATACCTTGGAGCAACTACTTCTTGGACCATATGAATCTTCCGCTTATTGGAAGACTCACCAAAGAATTATAGCATAAGCCTTGTGCTTCATCTCCGTCTACTGCAAGTATTCTACGTGAACTCCTCTTGTCACGTCCCTTCCGCTAGTCTCTTCCGGGTTGAAGACGTGAACTCCTCTTGTCACTTCTCTTCCGCAAGTCTCTTCCGGGATGCAACCTTCTTCAGCTTCCTATCTCTTAGGTAAGCTTCTCCTTTTCAACTCCAAGTTTTACTATGAGCTGTCTCATATTTTTCTTGAAGTCTCACGTGAACTAGATTTTTCTTTGGCTGTTTGTGCAGCCGGTTTAATGCTTCCTCTTCTTTCTTGCTGGATGTCTTCATTTGATCACCAGCCACTTTACTTCCTGTTCAATGATTTGTTTTCACTTGGAGCTTGCTTGGATCACCACTTAAGGTCACCACCCAGCCTTCTCCTCTTCTAAACCATCACGCCAAAAACACTCTTCATCTCCTAGATGCCTTATTTCCCACGCCATACATGCCAAAGACCATCACACCATGACAAGTTTCTTCATGGATGAATGATTCTAAAAATCCTCTGGATCTTGTTTCCAAAGAGGATCACCGAGGGATTGATGTTGATACAACCCCTTTTCAAAGTTTTGTATGTGGATCTAGACTCCACACACAAGAAACACAAAGAAAGATATTTACTCTCTCACACACACCCTATTAAAAACGCATGGGAGGTACAAATTACCCCAGAAAATCTCTCTCTCATGTGTTTAACAAAAGAAAAACGAGTTCCTCAAGGCAAGGAGCCAAGGAGAGCCCAACGAAATCTCCCTCCATTTGTTATCATTTTCTAGTAACAATACACACCCTTAGTCCTTTCACAACTTGAAGATCTTATGATCTCAAGGATATTAATCTCAGAGTGAATAGAACTAAGAAAGTGTATTGTTATAGATTAGAAGACTTTGTAGAGAGCTAGAAGAATAACAAGAGATTAGGCGCTAGATCACTCAACTTGCTCTGATACCATGTTGAAATTAAGAGTATGGAGGCTTAGGGATTGTTGAGAGAGTGATAGTTGTGGCGTGAGAATGATAAGGAGTTTGAGGTTTGTATACTTAGAGAATGTTTAGGATGATGATAAGAATGATGATGAGAATGAGAATGATAATGGTTGATGAATTAAGATGAACTAAGGAGAAACATGGCGCCGGAGAGCTAAAGCTCCACCGGCGCCTTTAGGAAGATAAACAAAGTTTCCTTTTACTCTTTTAATCTTCTTATTCTCTTATTCACATCTCTCTTTACATCACATTACATGTATATTTATAGAGTTTTTACATAGAGAAGAAGAGAAGAGGCGTTAAGAAGGAAGGAGAGAAGAGAGGAGTTTACGTGAAGAAGAGAGGAGGGAAGGGAGCAGCTCACTATTTGACTCCTGTTCAAGCTGCGCCCATACCCTGCTGCTGACGCCTCCATGCTTGTGCCCATGCCCTGGTTCTGGCTCCCCATGCTCTCTTTTGCTTCCTCTTTTCCACTTAGTTAGTCTTCTAGTTAGTATGTAACAGCTTCCTTTCTTCTAGTTACATCCTAACCAAGACTTCTTCTAGTTCCTTGTGAACTAGGTTTCCTTTCCCTCTTTCTCTTAGATTTGAATTCTTCTATCATAGAGATCACATAATTCAACACTATGGACCGACTCAAGCATCAACTTTATGATATAACTTAGATTATGGTTTTATTTCATATTTTCTATTTCGCAAACTCTTTTATCTTCTTGTCTAGTCGACTTCTAGTCTTTGTTCAAAGTCTTAGGTGATTGTTTAGAGTCCCAAGAAGTAGTAATCACGAGGCACTTGAGTCTGTTCAAGTCACCTCTCTATATAAGTCGATTGTATGCCTCACTTGGCAATCATCCAACTTTTTAATCAACTTCTTTTCAGAGAAAATTCTCTAAGTTCTTTTAGAACATTTCCGATTGTTTGGTGTGTCATATCCAACAATCAACCTCGGTTCTCTGGTGTATCATATCCAGAAAACCAACCTTTGTCTTCCCGAGTGTGTCATATCTTGGAGAGACATTGTTGAGTGTTTATTAGGTGTGTAATATCCGAAATAAACCTCAAGGAGTATCAAGGAGCTTTCCGCAACTTCTTGTGTCCCGCATCAATCCATCACCTTGTCCAGTTTGAGTCATTGATTCGCTAAGGCAAGGATCTATCCCATATCTATCCAAAGAACCATTCGGCCGCTTCAAAGAAGACCCTTCAAACGGTCCTTTCCATCTTCAACTCGGCCATATGGTTTCTTCTATCCTTCTGTCTATCATTCCAACCTACCAACGAGAAAGTTGAATCTTGGCATGACCGAGATCGTGTCAGGAGATGATAGAGAATGAAGGAGAATGGAGGAGAATGGCGAGGTAAGAGAGAAAGAGAGTTTCTGAAATTTCTTGTGTTCTTATTCTCTTATTTTTTTTTTCTCTACATTTACAAGAGGTTTACATGAGTTTATATAGATTTTTTACATAAGAGAAGAAGAAAGGAGAATCATATAACAAGAGAGGCGTGCAAGGAAGGAGAAGCATGGGAGATGAGAAGCCAAACTACTCCAACAGTGTCTCATAGACTTGATCTTTGGAAGGTAGAAGAGTTATCCATGTATATCTTGACTTATCATCAATGAATGATACAAAATACTTGTATTGGTCATGAGAGTTGCATGGAGCAGTCCATACATCTGAGTGCACCATGCCAAAGACTTCATCACAAGTTGTAGATGAACTCGAAAAAACTTGTCTACAATGCTTCCCTAGCACACAAGCTTCACATACTACTTCTTCTTGAATAAGTTTGGGTAAGGCCTTTTTTAGAATGGCTGAGCTTGGGTGTCCTAACCTCTCATGCCATAATGGGCTATCTCCAATCTTCTTTTTATCAAGAACTTCCATATTTGCTTTCATTCCGCGAGCCGACTCCTCTTGTTTATTGACATTCAAGAGGTAAATCCCATCTTCCACTTTCCCTTTCCCAAGTACATGTTTTGACTTAGGATCTTGAAATTCAACAAAGTCACTCCCAAACAATGCTACACAACTTATATCTTTTGTAGCTTTATGGACTGATAGGAGGTTAGATGAGAAGCTAGGCATGTACAATGCTTTAGTCTCTTTGTTGAAAAGTTCTAGCTCTCCTACACCTTCAATCGGGACTGAGCATCCATTGGCTACTTGTACATTTCCATGATAAGGCTCAAGGTTTTTAGCATGTCTTGATCCTTGATCATGTGATGAGAGGCTCCTGAATCCACAATAACTTCACCCTTCCTTATGGCGCCTTTAGAGCTAAGAAAACTTTTACCAGATTCTCTCATTTTAGCTAAGCTCTTGATGAGAATTTCAAACTCGGATCTTTTAACAGTATCCTCAACCTTTTGTACCACTCCCATGAAAGCTTTATGCCCATCTTCACTCTCCTTTAGTTGCTTAGGCCTCAAATGCGGATGGAGAATCCAACATTTCTCCTTTGCATGTCCCTTTATCTTGCAATACTCACATTCCAACATCCTCTTGTCTCTAAATGTGAGGTTCCTCTTTGCAAGCTGTGCAGCTTCGCTTGGCGCACGAAATAGGTCTCTTGACCCCTCCTCTCTTTGTATCATCCCACATACTACCGCTAGATTTGGCAGCTTCTCAAATCTTAGTATGTGTTTAATGAGGTCCGTGTAAGATGTATTGAGTGCCAAGAGAAGTCCAAACACTTGATCTTGGTCACGCCTTTCATCTAATTCCTTGGAGTTTAGAGTTTGTGGCCTCAAAATCTCCAACTCAGCCCACAAGCTTCTATATTCTCCAAACATTTCCTTGAATGGCTTCTCCTCTTGTTGAAGCTCATTCAACGCCCTCTTCACCTCAAATATTCTTGATATATTTGAGATGTTTCCATATACTCCCTTGAGTATATCCCATAACTCCTTGGCAGTATCCGCATATGAGTATGCTGCCAAGATGTTTGGTTCTAATGAGCTTTGAAGTAAAGAAAGAGTGTATTGTTCTTCTTGCTCTTCCTTAGCTTCCTCCTTCTCATTTCTCACAATAACTTCCGTTCCCTCCTTTGGCTCAACATACCGCCAAAGTCCTTGGCCTCTAAGGATGGTTTTAGTGGTTTTTCCCAAAGAATATAGTTGTTTCCTTTGAGCATAACTGAGATTGTTACTCTATTAGTCTCCATTTTCTAGTAATAATACACAATCTTAGTCCTTTCACAACTTGAAGATCCTATGATCTCAAGGATATTAATCTCAGAGTGAATAGAACTAAGGAAGTGTATTGTTATAGATTAGAAGATTTGTAGAGTGTTAGAAGAATTAAAAGAGGTTAAGCGCTTGAACACTCAACCCGCTCTAATACCATGTAGAAATTTAAGTTAGGAGATGATAGAGAATGAAGGAGAATGGAGGAGAATGGCGAGATAAGAGAGAAAGAGAGTTTCTGAAATTTCTTGTGTTCTTATTCTCTTATTTTTTTCTCTACATTTACAAGAGGTTTACATGAGTTTATATAGACTTTTTACATAAGAGAAGAAGAAAGGAGAATCATATAACAAGAGAGGCGTGCAAGGAAGGAGAAGCATGGGAGATGAGAAGCCAAACTACTCCAACAGTGTCTCAACAGTCACCAGCGCCCATACTTCACCCATGCTGCGCCCATACCTTCACCCATACCTTCTTGCTTTCTAGTTAGCTTGTTTAGTTGATATCCAACAGCTTCCTTTTCCTTCTAGTTCTTCTTTAACTAGTTTCCTTTTCCCTCCTTTCTTTGAGTTTGAATTCTTTTTGATTATTCTATCACTTGAAAGAGCATCTATCTCAACACTCCTCAACCCCCAACCATAGGCATAAATCTCATGGAATTTTAAAGAACAAGGTCCACAATCACCGGTTCTTTCGTTATGATAGATACCTTTGGTACGAGACCAAGAGAACGGTGACGTTTGTACATCAACACCCAAAACATGCGGTAAGCATGCCTTCATAAGCCATGACAAGCAATTAACTACTGGTGCTAATAAAGTCTGAACTTTATTTTGTCTGGTATGTATGATACCCGAATCTAGTATCTCAACATGGCGTAGTGGCAAATTATTAGTCAAACCAACCCAATGAGTGTTGCCCAAATTCATAGGGACATATAATATGTCCACTTGTTTGAGAAACTCACTCTTTAAACCTTTTCCGGTAGACCTTCCTTGGACATACGCAGCAAGGTTGGACCCCCCATGGAACTGTGGACTTGTCAGGAGAACTAGTCCACACTTGAAATTTACCGACTAGTAGTTGCACAAACCATGAGTCCAAAAAGTTGCCCTTCTCTTTATTATTTTCTTACCATATTTCCTCCAAATCATAGTAGGGAGAATTTGCATTTGCTGATACATAGGTGGTGTACAGTCAATTCTGGTGGTGTGCAGTCAATTCTGGTGATGTACAGTCAGCAAACCATGAAACAGTATTTATGGTTATGTACAGTCAATTACACTTTCATGTATAGAAAAAAGTATACCTCGGTCTTTAGCCATTCCTGTGGTGTGGCGATATCCAGAAAGAACTGATTTGTCATCTTGTGTCCAGTAGAAATATGGATAACTCTTATACAGTCATAGAATTTTTGTAAAAATATGAGATAAAAAAAAGTAATAAAGGTTAAAACATATTTTGTAGGAGATGCTGCCAATAGATCGTGGAAGTTTTTAAATTCATCTTTGTTAACTTCATGCAATGGCTGATATTCAGGTATCTTAGTCCGGCTTGTGAATAAAGCCTTAAACTTTGGATCCCCTATATAAATATCACTTATGTTTTTGGATCTATGTCTCTTCCGCTTCTTTACTTCCTGCTCATCAGCTTGCTCTTTAGTAACTGTTGCGATTAGATCAACCATTAAAGGAGCACGGAGATTAGGAGACTCGCGGAAACATTTTTCTTCAGGAGTACCTTCTGAACTAGATTATGAGAAAATATAAGCTGAAAGAAAAAGTTAATATATGAGAAAAGACAAGTTTAGATTAGAGCTTGTCACTTGGTATACACCATTGACGATCTAGGTGTACACCAAGTGTTAATGGTGTACATAATCGACAATTTAGGTGTACACCAAGTGTATTCCTCAAAAGTAGGTGTACACCACAATCGACAATCGACAATCTGATGGATTCGCAACAGTAGGAGTTTTGGGGGAAGCATATCGCTGCACAAACGGTGTTGGCGGCACATAGACAACTAGTTGGTTATCCACATCTTTTCTTCCCATATATGCTTTAGATGATGATGGCAAGTCAGTCTGAGGGAAAGAAAAGCCTTAGATGATGATGGCAAATTGGTATGGAATAAAATCCTAACAAAAAGATGAGTTAAATTACCATGTCCACATGTGTTCTTAGGTGATCATTTGGAGAACCAACATAGATAACTAGTTATTTATCCGCAACTTTAGTTTCTACATCGGAAATTGTAGATAGGAGCATATCAATCTGACAGAAAAACCAAGTAGGACACAATATTATGATTAGTTAACAATATCACTAAAGAAAGAGTATAGATACGAATGTGTATGTACCTCCATAGGAACGGAATTTGTCTCTTTCTCAGTAGGACACAGAGCGGATATAATTTTTTGAGTCTCACCATAGTCATTCCATCTGTTCTTATTGTAAAACTTCAAATATCTCTCATCAACGCCTAAATCATCACTAACTTCTGGTTCCTTGGAATCTGGTTCAACTTCTTTGACTTCTTCAAAATGAACAGTACTAAACTTGCATGTAAGATCAATGGATGTGCTGGGTACCTGCTTTGATAATGAAATTAAAGTGGTACCAACTTGGATATCGTCTGCAGACTTTCTGTCTCTGACATCATGATCCTCTATAACATCATAATCTCCAACATTATCATTATCATCTCTCAAATGACCATCTCCGACATCATTATCTCCCACATTAGCATTATCATCCCTCAAATGACCATCTCCGACATCATTGTCTCCCACATTAGCATTATCATCCCTCAAATGACCATCTCCGATATCATGATCTCCTACATTATCAGCATCATTTGTACCAGCAACCCCGAAAATACTATCGTCCTGCTTATAGGGCCTAAGGATTGAGAACCTTTTCTCCATTTCCTGCAGCAGCTCTTCTTTTAAAATTTTGTTGGTGTGGAGAATCCAATCTTTGAGGTCTGAAACTAATACAGCAAGATCCTGGTTTATTATTTTGTTGTAGATTAGGCTCCACAGATGTCGGATGTACGTCAGGAGTACCTGAATGTTTCTTAGATGGAGGCCTCTTGGTACGTGTGGAATATTTTGGGTGAGTGTCGAGAGAGGGATTTTTTTGTCTGAAGCAATACCTTTTTCTTAGATGGAGACCCTCTGGTAGGGTTGGAGAGGTGGCCGATAGCGGATCCAGCAAGTTCTTTTTAGATTGAGACCTTGTGTTATGTGATGGAGTTGTGTTGGGGTCATTCTCGACAGGGATGATTGCTTGCCTTTTAGATTTATGCAATGGATCCGTGCCTACTGTAACTGATCGTTTGAGGTTGGTTTTTTGCACTACATGAACTTTTGTTTTTCGCGTGGCTCTACCTTAACTTTCTGTTTTTCTTTTGGCTGCCCCTGGACAAGAGATGTTTTCTTCAGGCACGGCTACGACTTTGGTATATTAGTATCACGTGTTTGGTAAGCATAGTGGTCAAGAGAAGAGTTACCTCTTAACAAATCTGCATCAGTGAATTCATGACCAATCTGGATGAAAGATTCTAACATTTGGACTTCGGGATCATCAACATCAGGCCATGAAAAAATTGTTTCTTCCAAGACTTCCTTCGGTTCCAATATAGGTTGTACAGACAGCTGGAAGAAAAGACAAAGATTCATGACTGGATTCCAAACATATGAACACAAGATTGAAAGTATAGTGGTATACACTTGTACACATAAGGTGTACACCAGTGCACACCTTGAGATACATCTTAAAATGTAGGGAAAAAAACTCAAATATACTATATTTTACCATATATTACTAGAATATACCCATTATTTTTGGAATTACAAGAATAATACAAATCGTCATGTAAATGTCATTTCTGCCCTTAGGATTTTGAAGTTAGTTTTTTTTGTTGGCGGTTTTTAAATATATTTTTTGTTTGTAACAGTTGGATACTGAAACATTTTCTCTTTTATAACTTTATAACTAATATATTCAGTTTCTATTTTAGGGTTAAAAAAACCCTACCTACCAAAATCTCATATCTCTCTCGCTCTCTCATATCTCTCTCGCTCTTCTCGCTCTCTTGCTGTCTCGCTGTCTCACTCTCTCGCTCTCTCGATCTCGCATCTCATCTCTCTCGCTCTCTCGCTCCCTCGAAATCGCATTCTTTGTCGTCGTACTCCATCACTGAGAAAACTCTCGGCATAACGTTTAACTACGGTAAGAAATTTTAGGGTTATTGCTTAGGGTTACTTATGGATTTCTTTATGGCTGACTTATGTTTCTGGCTGACTTATAAATTGTTTTATGGCTGACTTATTTTTCTAGCTGATTTATTAGTTGCTTGATGGCTGACTTATTGTTTGACTCAACGGGCTGACTTATGTTTAATTTATGTGTTTGACGCAGATGGATGGACCAAGTAAATACCCTCCTAGACGTTATAAAGAAGGAAAGGTTCCCTTGCACAATAAGAGTATGAACCACAATTGTCTTACATCAAGTTTAGCATCCATCCGAGATGCAATAGGGATTGATGTGTGGAATGAATTCAAGAGCACTAAATTAGGAATAATTCCTAAGTTAGTGGACAGTGATTATCAGTGGTCTGCGAAGATTGTGAAATATCTTTTTCTCATCAGTTGCTCATAAAGAGTGTATATGAAATTTGGTCTGTAATTGGGGGACAGCCAATAAGACTAGGTTTAGATGAGTTTGTCGACATAACTCGCCTAAAGACAGAGCCGCCTAGTATAGAATCATGTGAACCCGATTATGCAATGTTCTGGGAGAAATTGGGTATTTCTAGAGGGTGTGCAGGTGGCCCAAAATGGGATGAATTGGCTAATGTGTTTGGTAAATATCCGGGATGGAATCATGAAGAGCGGAAATAGGTGGGGTTGTTATGTGTCCTACATATGGGGATCTATGGTCTACATCACAACTCGAGAATACCGCTAGAAGCTGCGAAAAGAGTCTTCAAAGATGAATGGATTGATGACTATTGTTGGGGTTTAGTTGCTTATAAATCTCTTATTGAGGGTGTTAATAATGCGCAGTTGGATGGAAATGGATACACGGTTAATGGTTGCGTGCATGCCCTTCTCTTTTGAGCATTTGAATCAATAACAATATTTGGTGAGCGTTTTGGTAGAATCGTTGATAAAAATAAAATTTCATTCCTCAAATGGGGCGGAACACGTACTCGAGCTGATTTGGACAAGGTTATTAACGAAGAGATTAGCACACACGGTCGGGTAAGTTATTATGGATGACTTTCGTTTCTATTATGGCTGACTTTCGTTTCTATTATGGCTGACTTTCGTTTCTTTTATGGCTGACTTTTGTTTCTTTTATGGCTGACTTTTGTTTCTTTTATGGCTGAATTTCGTTTCTATTATGGCTGACATTCGTTTCTATTATGGCTAACTTATGTTTCTTTTATGGCTGACTTTCGTTTTCTTTTATGGGTGACTTTCGTTTTCTTTTATGACTGAATTTCGTTTCTTTTATGGCTGACTTTCGTTTTCTTTTATGGCTGACTTTCGTTTCTTATATGGCTGACTTTCGTTTCTTTATGACTGACTTTCGTTTCTTTTATGGCTGACTTTCATTTTCTTTTATGGCTGACTTTCGTTTCTTTATGGCTGACTTTCGTTTCTTTTATGGCTGACTTTTGTTTTCTTTTATGGCTGACTTTCGTTTCTTTTATGGCTGACTTATGTTTCTATTATGGGCTGACTTTCGTTTCTTTTATGGCTGACTTTCGTATCTTTTATGGCTGACTTTCGTTTCTCTTATGGCTGACTTATCTTCTGATGTTGTTGGAATATCTTACTAGGTCCGTATAAGAAAGATGATCGTGCCGCCCGTTGATAAGATTTATCCTTTTACCAATGGCGACCAATGTGTAGATGAAGAGCTTCATAACTTGGTAGTCGACATAATTGAAGAGCGTTTCGTCGAAGGGTGTTGGGATATGAAGGATAATGATGCTATAGTCCTAGCAAAGAAGAATAAGAAAAAAATGGAAAGCTGATCTTATCGAACCACCTAGGAAGAAATCAAAAGGTGATGATGATTCGACTAAGTCCATTAAATCGAAACATTGATGATGTAACGATGAAATCGAAAGGTATAATGGAAGAGCACCGTGATATAGAGGACAAACGATCTGGCATAGTGGAATTAGTTGAACATCTTTTGAGAAGATTTGATGGAATGGAGAAAACAAAATTGAGTTTCAAGGTAGGGTGAAAGAAAAGATTACTACATTTGGTCACAATATATCTTTACTTGGAGACAGAATTGGATGTCTTCAAGATGAACTGCATGAGATGAAAGATGGCAAAGAACATATTGAAGTGGATCGATCTGATGCTGATAACGCTGAATCACAGGCTGATGTTACTAGTAAGGTATAAATTGAAATAACGTAATGGCTGACTTTAGTTTATATTGTAGCTGACTTAGTTTCTATTATGGCTGACTTATCAGTACTTTATGGCTGACTTATCAATATTAATGACTAACTTATAATGGCTGACTTTAGTTTATTTTATGGCTGACTTATCATTACTTTATGGCTTATATAGGATACTTTTTCTATTACAATTTGTACCCCAGACAATGAAAGTCACACAGCCGTCACAAATCATAGATATAGATGACGATTTTGTTATCCAGTACCTTCTACCTAGCGCAAAGAAGAATAAAAGATCATTGAGGCAAACTGCCTCGAGGATAGAGGCAGCAGAGAAGCGGAAAACTGAAGCAGAGCAGAAAAAGAAGGCTTACGAATTGAAGAAAAGGAAAGAAGAGGAAAAGAAACAAAAAAAGAGGAAGATAAAAAAGATAGAGGAAGAGGAAATAAGGATAGAGGAAGAGGAAAAGGAAGAGAAAAAAGAAAGACGAAGAGAAGAAAAAGAAAGACGAAGATAAGAAAAAGGAGGATGAGAAGAAAAAGAAAGAGGAAGAGAAGAAAAAGAAGGAGGAAGAGAGGAAAAGGAAAGAGGAAGAGAAGAAAAGGAAAGGAAAGAAGAAGAAAAGAAAAAGAAAGCTGAGGAGAAGAAACAGAAAGATGAAAAGAAGAACAAAAAAATTGAGGAGAATAAAAAACTGTTGGTTATAAGAGCAAAATCGTCTTCAAGCAACCAAGAGTAGTTGGGAAGAAGAAACATGATATTCCTCAACTGAAAAATGGAAGTGACGTTATCGACGTTACTATGGAATTTAAGGAATCATATTACAAAATGTTGGCTCAACCAGAAGAAAAGACCTCAGAATCCGTGGAGGATAAGCTAAGGGCAGCACAACTGGCAATGCAAGCTGGGAAAGACTGTAATTAAACAATTTCGCTACCGTTTCCGTATGTTGGACATACAGGGCAGACATGTATGAGAGAAGGGTTAGTTTCTTCAGTAACGATATATGATCCATGTAACGCACCTGATCCACATAGATTAGAGGCCTTTATGGACTATTTCCAACCGTTTAGGTACGTTCAATTTAGTTAAATATTGTTGGTAGTATACGTTTTTCCACACTGTATAAATATTTTTTTTTCAGGACAATCCCATCAGAGGATAAACTACCTGAAGAAATCAAATTTTATTTTGTTCTAACAACTCCGAAGGACCAATGGCCTACTGAAAATTATGGATGGTTAGGTGATGATGTAAGTAATGACTGATTTTATAATTGTTTTACGGCTGATTCATTTTATCGTATCACGGCTGACTTATCCTATCTTTTAATGGCTGATTTATAACTGTATAACAGCTGATTTATCTGATCATATATTGACTAATTTAATATTGTATTACGGCTGACTTATCTTATCATCTAGCGGTGATTTATAACTGCATTACGGCTGACTTATCTTATCGTTTAGCGGTTGATTTATAACTGCATTATGGCTGATTTATCTTATCGTCTAGCGGTGATTTATAACTGCACTACGGCTGACTTATCTTATCGTTTAGCGGCTGATTTATAACTGCATTATGGCTGATTTATTAAATTATGACGACTGACTAATCTTTCACCTTAAATATTTACAGCATATCCAGGCGTTTTTGAGCATGCTATCTAAAAGGTCTTTGAAAGATCCATCCCCTTACCACAGTACGCGTATTATGTTTATGGACCAATGGTTTTTTAGTTTTTGGGCGCTAGATTATCTACAGTACAAGATAGATCTTAGGAAGTGGATATTCCTAGAAGCTTGGTTTGATTTAGCTAATGGTCTGATACCGAAAGATATGGTAACTAGGAAAAAGTGGTATTACGATATAGACCACATATATATAGTGCATCAAGTAAATTCAAACCATTGGGTAGCTATGGATGTGAATCTGAAGAAGTCCGCGATAAATTGCTATGACAGCAACTTGGGTCCAGTGACAGATGAATTAGATAGAATGATCCTCGACCAGTGTCGTTTTGTCACGCGGATGGTATCTCATTTCTTGAATGAGTTTATACCCTCAGATATCAGACCCCCGAGTATGGTGCATTTCGGTTGGAGAAGGATCAAAGTAGGAGTCCCGCAAAACATAAAGTCAGGCGATTGTGGTGATAATGTGCAACAGATAAGAGAGTGTATGGCATCAGATCTGCTACAAGAGGCATCAAATCTTTTCTCACATTTCGGTTGATGTAATGACTTATTTAATTAACTTATTAATTTCCGTAAATAAAGTTTTATAAACAAAGTTTCGCTAACAAAGTTGCTTATTTGATGAAAATGATTATTACGCCAAATCAAAAGTGCCACGAAAATTAAAATTCAAAAATTGATAGTTCTGCCTAAACGGCTGACTTATAAATAACACATTTAAGTTATGGCTGACTTATCAATTAACGCATTAAAGTTATGGCTGATTTATCAATTAACACATTAGAGTTATGGCTGACTTATCAATTAACACATTGAAGTTATGGCTGATTTATCAATTAACACATATGAGTTATGGCTGACTTATCAATTAACGTATTAGAGTTATAATTGACTTATCAATTAACGCATTTGCATTATAACTGACATATCAATTAACGCATTTAAGTTATAGCTGACTAATTAAAATGATTTTACTTATTAATGACTTATTAAAAATAACTAATTGAATCTGTTCAAATACAATAAACAGTTTATGAAACTATGATGAATAAACTACACGTTACAAGTTTTATCATTATGTCCAACATAAGCACATCAAGAACAAGTGTGTTGCTTCCTAGGACGTTTCTTCTCCTGTGATATTTCTAATACTGATTTCATACGAGATTTTTTAGGCCTTCCTGGTTGTTTACGAGGAACTGGGGGCGTGCAAACTAAGTTAGCTATACCATCCGGTACAGGGAGCGCCGTATCTACAGGCATGAAGATGCCAGCATAAGTGTTCGCCATATAATCTGTCGTATAACATGGGTCACATAGTAGGATACGATATACGTTTTTATACTCTGCAGCTGCGATTGCATGTTCACACGATATTTTCTCCTTGTCAAAATGACGGCATGAACATTTTTCTCCGCCATGTTAACAATATGTAATGATGATCCGCATACAACTTCTATATGAACCGAATCAATCTCATGTACATTCGCAAGTCTTGCCCCACTGACATGGCCCTGCAAGTATATAAAAAACACAGCTAACTTATAAAAAATGATGGCTGACTATAAAAGGAAGTCAGCCGTTATTATAGCATAATGGCTGACTTATCAATTTAGGCTGATTTATAACAGCATAATGGCTGACTTATCAATATAGGCTGATTTATAACAGCATAATGGCTGACTTATTAAATAAGACTGATTTATAACAGCATAACGGCTGACTTATCAATTAAGGCAGATTTATAACAGCATAACGGCTGACTAATCAATCAAACAAGTTACCTCTAGCAATTTTTCAACAGCACGTGTTAGTGTGGTCCTCATCGACCTCGCATCCTGACGTCGCTCAGCAAACCACCTCGTCATCATTGACCTAATCGATTGCAAAAGTCTAATAATAGGGTAATCCCGAGCTTTTTAAAGTACCTTGTTCATCGATTCTGCAATATTTGTGGTCGTCAAGTTATATCTCTCGCCTAGAAAATGAACTTGTGCCCACATCCATATATTGGCTCTCTGAAGGTATCCATGAAGGTCAGGATTAAGGGTAGCAATCTCATCGAAGGTAGCATGAAAATCATCCATTCTATAACAATTGGCAGCTTTCTTCACAAGGCAAAAATGGCTTCTACCTTTGTACCGTAAGAAGATGTTCTTATACAAATGATATGTATAAATTCCACAAGCCGTGAGGGGATACATTATTCCAATTGCTTTCACTATCGATTTATGCCTATCCGATATGATTGCAAGAGCCTTATCATCAGGAATAATAATCTTTAGTTGGTAAAAAAACCATTGCCAAGATTCATCATTTTCAGTGTCAACCACACCGAAGGCTATAGGATAAATTTGGAAGTTACCATCTTGAGCTAATGCAGTGAGGAGCGTCCCTTTGTATTTTCCATGTAGAAATGTACCATCGACAATGACTACTTTAGGCATATATGGTAATCCACTCACGCTCGCTACAAAAGCAAGAAACAGATACTTGAATCTCGATTCTACGTCAAGTTGAAGGCGCGTTACTGTACCCGGGTTTGCCCTTCGTAACATATACAAGAAAGAAGGCAAGTCTTCAAACCACTTCTGAAGACTAACCGTATCAAGCTGCCTCGCAAATTTTAACGTCCTATGAGACTTCCAATAATCCATCTATACAGAAAGATAAATCAGCCGTATAAGAAGATAAGTCAGCTACAAGAAAAGATAAGTCAGCCACATAAAAGATAAGTCAACCGTTGATGAAAAGATAAGGCAGCCAATAAAATAATATCTTGCATTACCTTGATACCAAATTGCTTGTTGATAGCTATCCCGACATGCGTAGAAAGAACCGTTGGATCAATATCGCCAATGAGATCTCTGTATAAGACTCCTAAAACAGCTGCTGTTGCTTGTAGAGATCGTGCAGAACGCTCAGTTATAGAACATGTGTGTTCTAAATCAAATTTACGAACATAAAACTCTGGACAATCTCCATATGTAGATGCACGAACTCTCCAGCTACATCCATCTACCCAACATCTAACAATGAACAATTCCAGAGTTGATATTGAGACATCAAAATTGAATCTATCCCTCACCGAAAGAAGTTTCAGTCGTTTCTCCAAATCTTTTTTACTGTCATAGCGTTGTCCGACGGCGAGATTTAACGATGACATCTCCAAATCTCATATAACATTAGAGGAGTTCAATTCTTCTATAACAACATTTTGAGATCTCTTTTTAGGAGGCAAAGTCGGCGAATCTTCATCTGCATCAAGCTTTCCTAATACACTAAAGTTATCATCATCAGATAACGCACCATCAGGATCATCGAAAATGTTAAATCTGGTCTCGAACTCGTCATTTTCTTCGTCTCCATCTTCTTCGCCGTCGAAGCTCCCCGTATTCGTTTCTTCTCGTATCACCCCAAATTCGTCTTCTAAATCATCATAATTACTAGACGGACGTTTCAGCTTCTCATTCGAATTGTCATGTTGAATACCTTCGCTAACATCGATCTCGGTAATTTCTACACAGACGTAGTTTATCAGTTTTACTAAGGGTCAAAAAGCTTTGGAGTTGCCGATTATTACAGACAGAAACTGGAGGAGTATCTTGCGATAACTTTTCATAGTCTTGTTTCCAAACATGTAGCTCAGCTGAATCTTACTTCTTTGCGAATCCAATCCGTAGTCCTCCAATATCATATCTACTAAACAGCTCAAACTTGTTTGTTCATTTACATCTATAACTCTACATCCTCTCTGGTCGGGATTGAATGTGTAACAAATTTTTTGAATCCATTTGCCAGACACAATAATAATATGATCTATAGAAGATGAAGAAGAAAAAATATGAAGAATAAAAGAAGTATAGACGAAGCACGGCGGAATGAAGATGAACCCTAAATCCCTAAACAGGAACCCTTAAATCCGACGTGTTATTTCATAAGATCTGACGTAATTGTTTTCTCGCTTACATGGAAACCAGCCGTTAAATGAATTCGTAAGTCAGCCATTCTAAAATCAGCCATAACACAATATAATAAGTCTGCCATAACTAAATATACTATTTGAAAAATTATAGAAGATTATGAAATCAGTCATGATAAAAAATAAATCAGCTGGAAATATATAAGTCAGCGGATACGGTGAGTAAATCAGCCGTTAAACGCGTACTATTACAGTAATTACTGATTAATTGTTTAATCAGCCATAACTAATCGAAACTCAGCCACTTGACCGCTGACTTAACATTAGTCAGCTACTAAACCTCTTTCAAATCAGCCAAAAAATTATTAAATCAGCTACTTAAGTCAGCCAGAACTTGATAACTCAGTCATATGATAGGAATAAGTCAGCCAAAATTATCTTAAATCGGCCGCAGTTTTATAATTCAGTCATTACTTATACTTGTTAGTCAGCCAATTTTCCGTAAGTCAGCCGATTTCGAGTATGTCAGCCATAACATGTAGGTAATAAATCAGCTGATTTTACCGTAAGTCAGTCATAACATGTAGCTAATAAGTCAGCCTCAAAAATATAAGTTAGCCGTTTACATAAGTCAGCCAAATTTCTTGATAGTCAGTCGTAACGAGAGTGAAATTTTTTTGCGGCAGACTTAACTAATACACGTCAGCAATTTCTGTGCCATGTCGGATGGTGCCAAAATTTTTGCTGATGTGGAAAATAAAATTAATGGCATTCTTGTAATTACCTTTTTGTTATAACATTGTTTTAAGGGTATTTTGTAGATGAAAAACATTACAGTAATAAAAAAAAGATTTGCACTAGTGTAGTGGTTTTTTTTTAGATTTCATATTATTTGAGTAAACCACCCTAAAATATACGATGGTGTACACCATATTTGTACACCAAATTTTTGCGCCATGCGCTAATTGCTGTAAACGATAGTAAAATAGTAGGTGTATAGTAAAAATGTGTACACCTCCCCACACAACAGATGGTGTATACAAAAGAGCAATAAGAAAAACTCAAAAAGAGTTAAACAAAAAGTTATGAGTAGACTTTACATCCGGATATGCTTCAACTTCATATATATCTTCTAAGAGAATGAGGGTCATTTTTCCTTTGCACCCAGTCGGATTTTGAAGAAAATCTTGCAGGATGCACTGTTGAA
The DNA here is from genome assembly GCA_963854855.1 of Nasturtium officinale. Lineage (NCBI taxonomy): Eukaryota > Viridiplantae > Streptophyta > Magnoliopsida > Brassicales > Brassicaceae > Nasturtium > Nasturtium officinale. The sequence continues at coordinate 2,602,110 of OY978506.1, forward strand.
CTGTTTCAACCTACTTATGATTGTTTTGGTAGGATCCGGGGATTCAACGGTTGGTTGTGGAGGGCCAAACCGAGCAAGTGTATCAGCAAAGCATAATCTTCCCCATGGATACTCCAGGAAGACATTCTGGTCAGCCAACATCTCAACGTGGTTGGGGTGGACTTTGAGTTTTTTTTATCAGAGCAAATTATGAGACCATCTACTAATGCAATCAAAGTTAAAGGTAGTTATTTCCAATCAGGCAAATCCACATCCTTGAGCATGTCCATCACTTCAGGCACTGAGATTTCATTCCTATCATGACCAAACAGATCAGACCACATCTTTCCCCTCTTAAGATCTACGACTTGAGGAGATGGTATTGTCCACATTTAATACCAGAAATGATGTAAAATTCGCGCAAAGAAATTTTAAATGGTTGGCCACCAAAAAAACACCATATTTCATCCCTCTTCTTAGTAACAAGTTGGCGTGAGACGATAGCATGTATCAATTTTGCTGAGTTTGAACACTGTGCACCAGGAAGACTGAAAATTTTGCCGAACTGAGAATCAAGAATCGTTGTCAATGCATAGGTCCCTTTGAGAATGAGAGCAAGATCGCCGATTAGAGTGTCTTTGGAATATATGTTGAGACGTGCACCACACCAATAACTACAACAAATATGCGTTTAGGGAGTTCAGGCAATATGAAATCCTCAGATTCATCTTCAAATGTATTGTTTGACCTAATTTGGAGAAGTGTTTTGCCCAATTGAAACTGAAATTAGAGAAATTTAGAATTCGAAGGTGTTTAAATAAGGAAATTATGAAATCATTGGGCAGTTACAACAATGGAAGTTATGGGATGGTTCACATTATTCCATTAGAAGAAGTTATTAAATCGAATTGACAGTTATGAAAAGTGGGAAAATAAAAAATTGGACCGACCTGATATAAGAGAATGCGGTGTAGAGAAGGTGGAGATGCACAGAGAAAACGAAATTGTGGGCGTTCTAAACAGGTTTTGTAAGCTTAAGTACATAGTAGAAGAGACACAAATCGAATATCAGATCTGTTTGTGGAGCATGAGTATAAGATGGGTTTAGAAAAGGGAATGAAATATAGGTAGTTTTAAACTGAGCTCTAGAAATTTGTGAAGATCTCATTTTGGCCGGAAAATTCGTCGGAGATTTAGTTGTCGAAGGAGAGAAAAACAAATGTTCATGAATTTTAAGTTGGGAAGAAACTCTAAATTTTAACTGCTGGTAAAAATTAATAGTTGAAATGATAATTGAATTCAATATTCAGTTTTTAATTAAACTGATAACTGAAATGAAATTTAATTTAGTGTTTAGATAATTACATTGTGGAAAATATAATAAAAACCCATGTTTTAAAACTCGCTATGAGCTAGTCGGGTGGCGAGGGTGGGCCTAGCGCCTAAGAAATTAATCGGGAAGTAAACGGAGATTAATCGGGGATTAGTTTTAGGTTATTTTAATATTTTAAAAATATATTTATCCATTATATTAAACTTTTAAATAATATTATTTGTAAAATTATAGTAAATACATGAAAATGTAATATTAATAATTTATTTTATGATTTTTATTTATAATTTTAACATAATTTATTATAAAACATCACAAACTCTGAATATAAATGTGTGAATAATAAAACAAAAAAATTTTATACTTGAAAATTGAAAAATATAGATGAATATGCGGAAAATAATCAGATTAGGTGAGGATTAATCGGATTAGGCGAGAATTAATTGGATTAGGTGAAAAGTAATCGGTTGACTGATTTTTTTTAAAGAATTAGTCATTAATCGAGGTGACGAGAGTGGACCTAGTAACGAGAAGTAGGCGGAGATTTTTAAAACATGCATAAAAAACCAAAGGGATCTAATAGTATTTGTGTTCTTCACTACCTCCTTTTCAAATTTTCTCAAATAAAAAACCATAAACCCTAAACACAACTCGTCTGCTAGATACTCACTCTCATGGAAGCTCTGAGTCACATTGGCATTGGCCTCTCCTCATTCCAACTATGCCGACTTCCTCCGGCAACAAAGCTCCGCCGTAGTCACAGCACCTCCACAATCTCTTCCGCTAGCAAATGGGCTGATCGTCTTCTTTCCGACTTCAATTTCACCACCGATTCATCCTCCTCCACCACCGCAACCGCCACTCTTGTCTCTCCACCACCATTAATCGATCGTCCTGAACGTCAGATTCCAATTCCAATCGATTTCTATCAAGTATTAGGAGCTCAGACACATTTCTTAACCGATGGAATTAGAAGAGCATTTGAAGCTAGGGTTTCAAAACCGCCACAATTTGGATTCAGTGATGAAGTTTTAATTAGCAGAAGACAAATTCTTCAAGCTGCTTGTGAAACTTTATCGAATCCTCGATCTAGAAGAGAGTATAATGAAGGTCTTGTTGATGATGAAGAAGTTACAGTTATTACCGATGTTCCTTGGGAAAAGGTAAAGTTTTGATTTTTAATTGTTTTTGTTTTCGTTTGATTCACAAAGTGGACAAGTAAAAGAAATAACTTTTATGTTACTTAAGGTTCCTGGTGCTCTTTGTGTATTGCAAGAAGCTGGTGAAACTGAGGTTGTTCTTAAAGTAGGAGAAGCTTTGCTTAAACAGAGGTTGCCTAAGTCGTTTAAGCAAGATGTGGTTTTAGTTATGGCACTTGCGTTTGTGGATATTTCGAGAGATGCAATGGCGTTGGATCCGCCTGATTTTATTACTGGTTATGAGTTTGTTGAAGAAGCTCTTAAGCTTTTGCAGGTAAATTTTGACTTGTTTCTACGGGTTATTTCGGTGGTTTTGTAAGAAAGTTAGAAACGAACCCTTTTGTTTTGATACTTTGTTCTGGAGTTTTGTGTAGGAGGAAGGAGCAAGTAGCCTTGCGCCAGATTTACGTGCACAAATTGATGAGACTTTGGAAGAGATAACTCCACGTTATGTTTTAGAGCTTCTTGGTTTACCCCTTGGTGATGAGCATGCAGCGAAAAGACAAAATGGTTTAAACGGTGTACGTAATATTTTGTGGTCTGTTGGAGGAGGTGGGGCATCAGCTGTCGTTGGGGGTTTAACGCGTGAAAAGTTTATGAATGAGGCGTTTTCACGAATGACGGCAGCAGAGCAGGTAGGTGTAATTCAGATACTTTTTAAACTTCTTTATCATCATTTTATTTAGATTTCTCGTTCTAATATGTGTTTGTGCTGTAGGTTGATCTTTTTGTAGCTACCCCAAGCAATATTCCAGCAGAGTCATTTGAAGTTTACGAAGTTGCACTTGCACTTGTGGCTCAAGCTTTTATAAGTAAGAAGCCACACCTTTTACAGGATGCTGATAAGCAATTCCAGCAACTTCAGCAGGCTAAGGTAATGGCTATGGAGATTCCTGCAATGTTGTATGATACACAGAATAATTGGGAGATAGACTTTGGACTTGAAAGAGGACTCTGTGCACTGCTTATAGGCAAAATTGATGAATGTCGTATGTGGTTGGGCTTAGACAGTGAGGATTCACAATATAGGAATCCAGCTATTGTTGAGTTCGTCCTGGAGAATTCAAATCGTGATGACAATCATGACCTCCCTGGACTATGCAAATTATTAGAGACTTGGTTGGCAGGGGTTGTCTTTCCTAGATTCAGAGACACGAAAGATGAAAACTTTAAACTGGGGGACTATTATGATGATCCCATGGTTTTGAATTATTTAGAAAGAGTGGAGGTAGTTCAGGGTTCTCCTTTAGCTGCTGCTGCAGCTATGGCAAGGATGGGAGCCGAGCACGTGAAGGCTAGTGCGCTGCAGGCACTTCAGAAAGTTTTTCCTTCTCGCTATGCAGATGTAATCACGGCTGAACCCTTGGAAGCGCGAAAGACAGTCTTTACTGTAGATCCTGTTGGTAACAAGATAGGTAATGATGATGAGACTGCTGTCTTTAATGAAGAAGCGGAAAGAAACTCTGAGAATTTTGATACAAATGATTATGCAATTCAAGCTGGGGACTCAAAGAGCAGCGTTGATGCAATTACTGTTGAAAAAGGATCTGTTGCAGATATGGTAAAGGATGCAAGTGTGAAGATCCTATCTGCGGGTGTGGCTATTGCAATGATTTCGCTGGTCAGCCAGAAGTATATGCCTCATAAAAGCAGCTCATCTTTTGGACGCAAGGATATGGCTTCTTCTATGGCATCTGATGTTACTGCCATAGGTATGATTAAATGATGCATTTTTAATATAAATTAATTGCTCAAAATAAACATGTTTTGTTAGCTTGGAACATATTTCTTTAGATATTGGACAATTTCCCATGGGAATTGTTAGAAATATCCCATTCCTTAACATGAAATTAAGTCGTCCCAAAAGTTATCCCTAGTATTTGGAAGCGATTATAACAGTTTACTGAGTAGATTTCACTCTCAACATGTACCTAAGGTGCTTGAATTTTTTTGATGAAACTGTAGATCGGGATTTGAAGCTATCATTGTATTAGACACATTTCTGTTTTGGATTACAGATTTTCCTACTGTGCAGTGTCCAACTTTTCTTTCCTTGGATGTTTTTCTCTTTGATTTAGGGTCAATGAAAGCTGATGATTCAGAAGCACTTCCTCGAATGGATGCTAGGACTGCAGAGAGTCTAGTCTGCAAGTGGCAGAAGATAAAGTCTCAGGCTTTTGGGCATGATCACTGCATAGAATTGTTGCCAGAGGTAAGGGAATAAATCCACATTACAGCGAATTGTGTGAAAACTGGGGATGTGTTTATAATTATGGGAACTATGTCGGGTGCCACGTTCATGATTCTGGTAATTTCTAGGTTTTGGATGGGCGAATGCTGAAGATCTGGAGTGACAAGGCAGCTGAAAGAGCACAACTCGGGTTGGTCTATGATTATACACTGTTGAAACTATCCGTTGACAGTGTGACTGTCTCAGCAGATGGAACCCGTGCTGTGATTGAAGCAACCCTAGAGGAGTCTGCTTGTCTATATGATTTGGTTCATCCAGAAAACAATGGTTCAGATGTTAGAACCTACACAACAAGATATGAAGTTTTATGGTCCAAGTCAGGGTGGAAAATCACGGAAGGCTTTGTTCTTGCATCATAATATGTAGCAGACCTGAGCTTGGATATTCTCGTTGTTTTGTAAATTCTCCATCCAAGTTAGTGTTCCCAATGCTTGTCTGTCCATACGCGAAAATGTTCGCTGCAAAACCAAATTCATTGTTACAAAGAAAAAGCAGATCAAAATAGTTAAAAGGTTGTGCTTTGTTACAATTGATTCCATTGAGAACACAAAGAGCAACTTCTTTGGCTCCATCTTCATAAACTTGTTTCGTGGGGGAATGAAATCCAAATACTTTGTCTGTAAATATTAAAACTTGTTTTGTTAGCATCATTAAATCTACAAGTGGCTAATACAGCTTTGAATACTTTAGAACATCTTACCAAATGTATAGGTAGAGGGGAAGAGAGATCTCTCAGGCAAATTATTGTTGCATATTATTATAGTGTTATTTACAAATTACCAATCACAGATATCATTCCTTGTTTTCTTCTTCTAGTTATGCGGCCTTACCCTAACAGAGACCAATATCTTCTCTCCTTTTCCGCCACTGGCCATTTTCTAACTCTGAAAACTCAGCAATTGGATGTTTTTGCTTCTAAAGAAGAGTGAGAGGGAGGGATGGAAATGTACAGATTGAGAAGAAAATGAATTTAGGAATGGAAGATGATATAATTAGAAGGCATCTACAAAAAGAATATGTAAGTGGAAGAAAGAATGAGTCAGGTAAAATACTAAAATGGATGAAAGGCTTATTGGGGTTTCTTCTTCCTCAAACAAACATGTGTATGTTATATAAAACCTAAATTAAGAATGTGGACATATGTACACTTTTACTCCTTGGCTAACGGTTCAAATCTATGATCTGTTTCAGCTCTTACACAAGGGCCAAAATCGTATCCAAACAAAATTAAGAGCATTGGTGGCACCAATTTTTCCACATCCTTTTATACAAACAATCAAACATACAAGCTTTTTGCTTCAACAAAAAAATATTTTTGTAATTTCTGTAAATATATTTTTGTGTTGTTGATTTGTTTTTTTTTGTCAAATGTTTTTTGAAAAAGTTTAAATGACTGATTTATTACCAATATAATTATGTAAGAATTCCAGATTTAACCATGGTTGAAATGAAACAAATATATATGAGTGATATAGTATGATATAATTATTACTGCTGATATATAGGCTCATACCCGGTCCTGGGAGCAAAAGTTTTAAACATATAAAAATAATCAATTATTTAGGGGACATTAATTTTAAAAATGTGTTAGTGTAGTGGTTATATCTATTTGATTTATCTTTGAGTACATGTTCAACCCTTAGCAATGTTAATGGTTGTGATTCTTTGTTTGAACTCTTTGTAACTGGTGCAACTTTATTTTTAGGCGTGAAGAATATCTGGGTCGGCTCTGTGTAGGATCACTTGAAAAAAATTTGACTAGCAAATTTATGGCTGAACAAAGATAATGCCCACAAACCTATATCATGCAGTGAGGGAGATGTAGGCTCATGAATAGAGACGGACATTGTGTTACAAATTATTATTACAATGAACTTATGACTTTCACACTGTTATGGGTAAAAACAGTTTCAGTAACAACAAAGATGTCGTGCTTAGTCATGGGTAAAAGTAATCATACCCGACCCAACAGACCCAAATTTACCCAAACTGAACCTGATCCATACTTTAAAAGTATTAGATTAAAAGTAACTTCGGATTTGGGTAATACCTGATTAGAGTTGTCAATCACGACCGCAACCCGCGGGCATGGCCCGTTTAGGACCGAAGCGGGGCGGGCATGGACACAATGGCTAGTGCCCACAAAATAGCAGGTCTAGCGGGCAGAGCCGCAGCGGTCCGGCGGGTATAGCGGGCTGAACCGCAGCAGGCATGCGGGCTTGCAGGCAACCCGCAATAATCGAACCCTCTTGTTCTTCCAGAGACTTTGAAACCTTATGTCACTGGTAGAATCTTTCCCTGTACCTTTAAACCTGTAAGTTTAATATAAAAATCGAAATATAAGAACAAAATCAAGAAAACATTTGAATGACACAAAGCTTATTTCAGTAGGAAATATACATATTTCTAAACCAAGCTCCAGGGTATTATAAATTTCAGAGACAAAGTTAATCTATAGAAGACAAATAAAGATACTTCAAATTAACTTCAAGAAAAGAATTATGCATAGAATTATAAAGCAAGAAATGTAATGAGTAACAAGTAATGGAGAATCCTAAGCTTTAGCTGAAAACTATGTGCCAGGTCTCTCCAGGGGATTATCAGCATTGATATTTGGTTTTGAGAAGGCATTTTTGGGTTTATAGTTCGCTTGAACATTTAATATTTCTTATTTGACGGATCTTGAATAGAACCTCAACTCCTATGATTCATAATTTCAGATTAATTAGCCAACCATAGATTATAATCAGAGATGATCATCAAACAAGAAATATTGCATCTTAAGAGATAAGAATCAGAGAAAATATAGAATAACATTTAACAAGTAATATCTTTTAAGATTTTATCCCCCTGCAAGTTTCATATTGTGGCTTTTTGAATTTTGTTATGCATAATAACATTTGTAAGGTCTACGCTAGGGAATTGCAAGTTCTATTAGAAACAATGAGACATCATATATCCTCTGATAGTACCAATGATAAAACAATTCATGACAAGTATTTAAAGAAAAAGTTTTAAACAGCAAGAGCTAAGCTAATAGATTTGAGTTTCTGCAACAGAAAAGAAATCAGTAGAAGCCACTGACCTGTTTAAATAAGAGAGGCCAGAGCCTGCGATTCACCATCGAAAATTCTTGAATTTCACCTCTGATCTGAATACATTAGAAATTTCAGACTATAATGAATAACATAGATTAATGGTTTATTAAACATTAGAAATCTGAAAAGGTTTATTGAATCTCACATTCCTAGAGCCGTATCGATTAGATAATCTAACAATAAATCAATATAATCAATCCCAATTGGTCAACAAATCAACACAACCTAAATATCTAACAACAAATCCGAAATAATTAGAGATAGATTAAGAGAACTGGATCAATTTCAATCTTGGAATTGGATAACGATCAACACACAAAAGCATTCAAGAATTCAAAGTTATTTTTAATTAGTTTCAATGGAACAAGAAAAAGATGTGAGTAAGAAGAAAGCAAGCAAAAAGATGATAGAACATGAAGAAGATGATGCCCGCGGGCCTACCCACATATCCGCTAGGGTTCAGCGGGGCGGGTATAGACATGAGTTTTCATGGCTGCGGTCTTGGCGGGCTGACCCGCGATGGGCCGAGGAAGAGGCGGTCGCTGGCGGGCAGTGTCCAGGCAGACGCGGTCAGATCCGTCTGACAGCTCTATACCTGATAGACGAACAAGTATCCAAAGTAATCAAAATATTATATATGTATAAAACATAGAATTTGTTGGTTTGGATTGTTTAAGGTTATTTTGGGTACTTTTGGGTATTTGTTTTAAGTTATTTCGAATACATTTTAAGTTAATTTAAATACTTTTTAGGTTACTTTGGGTAATTGTTGTTTATTTTGAGTACTTTTAGGTTATTTCGGATATTTTATCGGATATTTGTTTTAATTAATTTGGATAACCTTTCTGTTACTTTGTATAAACATAATCCAAACCAAATCCAACCAGAAAATATAAGATTATCCAAAAAGTATCTCTACCCCTAAACCCATTGACCCAAAAACTCTAAAGATCCAACCCAAATCCGAATTGGTACCCAAACGCCCAAGGAAAATCGTGCTGTTTGAATGGATGGGTTTTAAAATATGTGTACCTCTGAAAAATATTTTTAAAATGTAAATTAACAATGGGTCATCATAACAGCTTTATAAAAAGAAAAAATTATTAAAAAGAGGGAAATACATGTTTTCCTACTACGACTGAACCCCAGATTTAGGGCTAAGTTCGAAGAGCTTCCCACCAAGCAAAGTTGACGTTTAGTATCTCATTGGAGCCATCTTTCACCTCCAATTAGATTTTTTCCCATCCGTTCAGCAAGGTAGAAGTTACGATGCATTCATTGAAAATATTCTATGCAGAGAAGTCCTGAAGGCATGATCCAGCACCGCTGGAGAGCCCACATAGACGCTGGGAAGCTCTTCTGGCACAGTTTTAAGGCCCTTCATGTCTCCAACCCGAATTTGAAATCTCATTGATACAAAACGACAACACTTTACTTAAAATAACCCTAAACCAACATATGACTCCTCAAGACCCTATAAATAATCAACCTAGACCCTAGAAGAGGATGTGAACAGAAATTAACAAACATAGACAGCTACCTCATGGAGAAGATCAAAAGTCTGCCTATAGAATCTCTCTAGACCTAGAAGCACTTTGTTCATCATCTCTTTCATTTTAACGTGCTTTCTAAACAATGGGAGAAGATCTCTTCTAAAATTCTTAGAGAGTATCTCTTCTACAATTCTTAGAGAAGTACCTCTGAACCCTCTTTTTATATTGAATATGTTTCCTATGAATACTCATTCACTATCTAAGTTTTTTTGCCTTGATTTTGTCTTAGTATAATTCTTGTTTTTATTAAGGGTTTTCAAAAGGGGATTCATGGATTAATAACCTAGGTTGTCAGATTAAGATTCATTCATTTATAGTTCATTATATAGGTTTATATGTACTAGTTATAGCTTGAATGGCATGCTAGCTACTGTTATTAGGAGGATTAATTTTGTGACGGCTTGATAATTTACCTAGCTAATCTAGAAGAGCATCAGGAAGCAATATGCGGGAGTGGGTTGTAGAACTTTGTGAACAAACAGAACATGATATAATCGTGTATAACTGCATAACTGCTTGCGAGAGATCGTAGGTAGGTAGTTGAATAAGTTTTTGGTTATGCCGTAGTATGTCACAAACATCTTAAAGATTCAATTTCTAGAACATCATTAAATGGAAACTCCTTTATAATTATCTTGCATGAAACAATCCATGATAACTTTAGAATTCCTTGAAACCAACACTTTGTTATATTGATGTTTACATCATTTTCTTTCTATTTTTCGTGTACTATAAAATCCAAAACAAAACCCATTTATCTGCCTATCTTTATTCTCTTCTAACAAATTTGTAACGTAGCTCATAGTCGCTGTGAGAATGATCTTTAAATACTACACTCGAATTGGTTGTACACTTGCAATATTATCATTGTGTCTTATTGAGGTAAAACCTGACTCATAACATTATTCAATCACGATTTTTAGAGTCAATTTACTAATCAATCTCGATTTTTTTATTGAGAATGAGATAATTTTATGTAGATTAATGTAATATTAGGTTTACGAAATTGTTGAAGCCGGATGAGAAGACCTTGAGTGGGATGAGCCTGAATTCTTGAGGAGAAGTTGAATACTAGGCTGTAACACCCGTGTTACAGAAATAAAATTTGGAGTTATATGGTGGAAGTTAGTTAAAAAAATCAAATCAAATGTCGGTTTTATTATGTGATACCAATATGAAACCAAGGGGTTTTGATTAATTTATGGTTTATTCTAATTTTTACAAGTTTGATTTAACTAAACCAGAAATAAATCATAAGCCTATTAAATGTTGAAATCACAAGAAACCCTAGCCTTTTCCTCTCTCAATTTCGTGGTCAGCTAGCTAGAGAAGAGAGGCTGAGCATTTTTTTATTTCTTGATTGTGATGGAGGAGGAGACTGAAACTTTGGTGAAGAGGACATGGGTATAGAACTGACAGGGCATGGTAGAAAATGGTTTTGACCAATCAGATCCTAAAAATTTACGGATTTGGATTTGAGTAATATTCTAAAAGTTAATAGCATTTTTTGAGGTGTTCTGTTTTAGACACGATTTAGACTAATGTAGATTCAAAGAGAGATCGTGAGTTTCTCTGTTGTCGGATAGTCATGAAACTTTGGTGATAGCTTCAGGACATAAAAGGGTTCATGTTCAACAGTGCAATTGAAAGGTGAACGGTTACATTGATTCGTAGTCCCTTCTTTGAGGATGATCGTTTATCTTATTTTTCTATATTTTTCAGTTTATGCAGAATGTTATTTTGTTGATGTGATTGGTTGAAGGGTGAGAAAGAGAGGTTGTGATTATGTTGTTATGACTTTGAAAAACTCTAGAAGTTCCATGAAGTATAAATCTTGTGAGCTTTGTCTGTTATGTTGTTAGGAAACCGCTTAAAGGTTAAGTATAGTGGTTTATCTGGGTTTTAAGAATTTTTTCTAATATGATAGATTTGTGCTAGATTTTTCTTTAAAGTGATGGTAATTCGTATTAATTCTTGAGTTCTTTCTTCTATATTGTATAGTATGATCACTTTATTAAGTTTCATTTATTCAGTTTGTTGGAGATGTATTTCTAAGATTAAGATTAGTATTTTCTGCTTTAGGAAACAAGTAAAACTCATCAACAAGTAAATGTATTCGTGAGAATTAATTACAGTTGCAAAACTCATGTAAAATATTTTAACAAAATTTTAGAATAAAATTAAAAACTACTAAAATCATAAAATATATGATTCACCTTAAAAATTTATGGCCGCCTTCTTTTTTCCCGTACATGATGCTTACAATTTTAAATAATTTGATAAGATTTTGTATCTTAATATATTAAGTTGTCGATTTATTTTTGTTTTTTCATGGGATAGTATCATAGAAAAAACTGTCATTTTTAACATTGAAATTAATTAATAAAATGTTTATGAATTTATATTTTTCTTCTTCTTCTGTTTGCTTAGGATGTTTGTCCTTGTTCTACTTTTCTCCTTTTCTAAGGTTTTTCTAAAAGCTTATTGTTTTCGTTTTTCTTCTTCATCTGTCTTCGAAATATAAGAGATTAATTAGGATTTCAGAAATGTAATGTGATCAATGGCCTTTATTTTTGTTGGGATAAGCATCAACTTGTTCAATTAGGATTAGGAAAAGAGTTTTATGTTGAAATAGATTTAGGAGTTATCTAATTACTATTTCCATGTCTATTAAGATTAGGAGAAGTAATGTGTGCTATCCCTATATATTCAGTGTTGAGTTGTGATATTGGATTAAGAACAAAGAGAGAGAGATTTGAGAGAGTTTAGTTTTGAGTGATTTTCTAAACTTAATAAAGAGAGTTATTCTTTATAAAAAGCTTTGAGTTTGTTCTTGAGAAACTTTATTTGTTATCAGAGCGTTAGGTTAATCGATCAAGGAACCTTGTTAAGGAATCACGAATATCATAATCTATACACGACGTCACCAGGCCATGGGAGACGTTACAATCACTTTTCAGCTGAGGGAAATACCTTCTTCATCAGTTCATTATCCGATGTTGACCGCAACAAATTATACGGTATGGGCAATGAGGATGAGAGTGGTTTTGTGAATTCATAAGGTGTGGGAAACAATTGAACCGGGTTCAAATGAATCTCACAAGAATGATATTGCTATTGGCTTATTATTTCAATCAATTCCTGAAAATCTTATTTTACAAGTAGGTGAACAAGATTCTTCGAAAGGAATTTGGGATGCAATAAAAAGCCAGAATCTTGGAGCAGATAGAGTTAAAGAAGTTAGGCTCCAAACCCTATTATCCGAGTTTGATCGGATAAAGATGAAAGACTCGGATAACATTGATAGTTTCGCAGGAAAGTTATGAGAAATTGCCTCAAAATCGTCAGTCTTAGGACAAACAATTGATGAACCAAAATTAGTTAAGAAATTTCTGAATAGTTTGCCTCGATCTAAGTTTATTCATATCATAGTCTCTCTAGAGCAAGTGTTGGACTTAAATAATACTGGATTTGAAGACATAGTAGGAAGACTTAAAGCTTATGAAGAGAGAATTCTCGATGAAGAAAATTCACAAGGAGAGCTACTATATGCAAATTCTGATAGATAAAACACACAATGGAGAGGACGTGGAAGAGGATTTAAAGGACAAGGCAGAGGACAATCAAACTATGATCGATCAATGTTCGATCAATCCGACCAAACAAGGGAGAAGATGGATCTCTCGAAAGTTATATGTTTTCGGTTTGATAAACCAGGTCACATTGCGTTTCGGTGCCCTGAAAGATTAAAGAAACTGAAAGAAACTAACATGGTGAAAAAAGAAGAAGTGACAGAGGAAGAAGAATATGTATTTATGCACGAGGTGGTGATGCTAAATGAAGATAAAATCATACCGAAAAACTATAAAGGAGAAGAAGGTTTATGGTACTTGGATAATGGGGCAAGTAATCATATGAGCGGAAACAAGAATTGCTTCTCAGAAATTAATGAGAAAATCAAAGGTAAAGTGAAGTTTGGAGATGGATCTTTTGTTGAAATAGAAAGGAAAGGATCAATTTTATTTCAGGGAAAAATGGAACAGATTCTTATCTCCGATATATATTATATTCCAAATCTTAAGAGCAATATTTTGAGTTTAGGGTAGGCGACTGAGGTTGGATGTGTTGTTAGAATGAAACGAGATTACTTGACAGTTCATGATCTGAATGGAAATCTTTTGATACATGTTACTCGCTCACCAAATCGACTCTACAAAGTCAGTTTGAAAATTGGGAAGCCAATATGTTTACATGCAAAGATTAAGGATAAGAAATGGAGATGGCATGTGAGATTATGGCATATTAACTTTAAAAAATAAAAATTATATTCAAACAACAGATGGATCAAGGTTTACCGGAAATAAAAGAAGAGAAGAAACCATGTGATGTAGAGTTCATGGCTGCAACTAAAACAGCGAAGAAAGCTATACGGCTACAAGACGTATTGAGCAAGATCACCGGACATGAAACAGAGCAGAAATCGAATATCTTGACTAAGACATTGGCACGGATCAAGTTTGGCAAAATAAAGAGCTTGATTGGAGTGCAAGACATGTTCGAAGACAAGTTGAAGCTTACAAGGGAGTTCGAAGACAAGTTGAAGCTTACAAGGGAGAATGTTGGGATAAGCATCAACTTGTTTAATTAGGATTATGAAAAGAGTTTTATATTGAAATAGATTTAGGAGTTATCTAATTACTATTTCCATGTTCTATTAAGATTAGGAGAAGCAATGTGTGTTATCCGTATATATTCAATGTTGAGTTGTGATATTGCATTAAGAACAAAGAGAGAGAGCTTTGAGAGAGTTTAATTTTGAATAATTTTCTAAACTTAATAAAGAGAGTTATTCTTTATAAAAAGCATTGAGTTTGTTCTTGAGAAACTTTATTTGGTATCAGCCCAATAATTTTACTGTAAGAGGATTTCTTTTTATTTTTCATATTAAATCATTTTTAGTTATTAATTAGGAGAATATGAAATTATGAAAAATATTATGTTGTCGTGAGTAAGTTAAATTATTTTGTTAATATATGTTATTTTTCTTTAATTTTTTCTGATATTAATTTTCTTTTTTAGTTTTTGACAGTTTATAAAGAGAATCTAGATTAAATATTGATATTAACAAAACATCAACCGAACACCTTTCAACTTTTATATAATATATATTTAGTTTTCTAAGATTTTATCTAGGGATTATTATTTTATGTTATTATTCTGCATCTATATACAATATATGAGATATCAAATAGGGATTCTAAGACATTCTTCTACCAATTGCCTTTCATTGAAAAGCCACATATATTTTTCTTTTTAAAATTAAATATTTTTTAATTATTGTTATGAAAAAACAAATATTGTTAGAATGAATTATTAATAAGAAATTAATGCTTACTTTGGCGATAAAATTTTTAAATGTTTTGGCATGTATCAATATCTCTATTTTTTTTAGTCGAATAAACCAAAAACTGAATAAACTGAACCATATAAACTGAGTAAATTGTATGCCCATGTCCAATCTACGTAAAGTTTCGATCTTTTGGGCTCATCTCTGATCTCCTGTATCGAGCTTTTCTCTGGCGGCCAAATCATCATCATCAAAAGTTTTTTTTTTAATTCCGGTACTGGAGCTACGGCTAGCTCCGATGTTGGAGGTTAATTCTTGGTCTCTGTCTTGTTCTTGGTCGGAGCTTATTGTTGTTGTTGGAATAAGGGATAGATCGATGATAATTTATCTGATTTTTTCTTGGAGAAATCTTGATTAACTATGAGATGGTTTAGTTCAAGAGTGAATCTCTTTTCTGGGTTAACAAAAAGATTATTGGATGAGATCTAGAGAAAAATCAAAGATGGAGATTCAAGAAGATAATGCAATCCACTACACAGAAGAAAAAAAAGTTTTTGAAAAAAAGGTTTTAACTATATGGGCTGTGCAATATTTAATAAATAATGCTCATATAATTTTCAGACACATTTTCAATTATAGCCATAACGTAAAACACATCAACCATACCGTTTTAATCATCTTCTTCAATTGAAACTTTTTATCATGGCCCCCGATATTTACCATCTTCATCATGCTCGTTTCTTCTATCTTAGTTACAGAGATCTTCAGGGATTGTGATGGTGATTGGATGAAAACTGAAGAACCCGTTCAGTTAGTGGTTACCAAACCGAACCGACCCAAAAACGGAATGTTGTTTCAAATTTCGCCGATCGGTTTACAGCTTAAAACCGAGTCAAAACCGAACCCAAATTTCTCGGTTCAGACTGATCCGATTGTCCAGAGCTAATTATGGGGATCTCAGAATCATAGACGATGTTGTTAAAGCCCTAGAGCTAGCAGAACTAGCGGAATTCAAAAATGTGGGAATGACACTGATTTATTTTTATCACTAATGTATATATTTTTATTTTTCTATTGTACCAGATATTTTTTATTTATGACATATCATGTTATATTATGTATTGTAACAATTAATTATATATATAATATACCACTATTCTTTCTATATATATTGTGTCATTTTAACAGAATGCATACTATTTCTTTTAATTATTGGATCTACCTATATCTCTTCTCTTATTTAAAAAGAAGTACTTTAATCTTTGTTTCCAAACACTATTTACAAGCATTTTTTAATGAGATAATCTTATCTAAATAACCAAACACTTCCTAAATATTTTTTAAATAACTACTTTCCAAATGATTAATTAATTATGGGATTTTTTAAAAATCTGTCATGTTTGTGTTTTATATTAAAATTTATTCATAGAATAATATTTAGAAACTAATCAGAAAATTAAAATTTTATTAATATATATGTATATATATATATTAAAATACGTTTTTCATTAAAACAAATATATATATATATAATTTATCTAAAACTTATTTTTCAGCCTTTACGATTATTTTAATAAAACAGAATTATTTAAAAAAAAAAGAATTTTAAGATTTTCCTAGATTGTTTTCAAAAAACAAAATCAGTTAGTTTATTCATTTTCTGTGTAAAATTAGATTTGATGTTATCTTCAAAATATATCCATTTTATTATTTTAAATGATTTTCTAAAAAAAATATTTTAATATCTCTTATCGTATTAAAAAAATAAGTATTTTAATTTTTGTTTCCAAACAATATTTACAAGCATCTATTAATGAAATAATGTTATCAAAGTAACCAAACAAAATTATTTATATCTAATAATTATCTTATATAATTAATTATAAAAAAATATCTAATTAAGATTTGTATCTCTCTCTTTCTACCTATTTTTAATTAAATTATTAAATCATATTAATTATTTGTTAATATTATTTTCTAATCAATCAGTTTATATATTAATTAAAACAATCAAATTATTAAAATTTAAATTACAAAATTAAATTATTTTGCTATTAACTGTGAGAAAATATCTCTATAAATCGAAAATATCATTTTGTTACCATGAATATCTAAACTAAATATTTATATATCTTTATTTTAATTCTAAAATCTTTTTTATACTCATCCTGATACTATTATATCAAATTTGAAATCCCTTTTAAAATTATAAAATTATTAAAAATTGATTTAACAAATTAAATACTTTGTTATTAATTGTTTTTAATTATGAGAAAATATCTATGACAATCTTAAAATAATTTTGTTACAGTTAAAATATAAACTCTTTGGCTACTATTAATGAAATTCTTGGTAATTAAACAAATTGATTTGAAATTATAAAAATTTAAACTACAAATTTCTATATATTTCTTCTGATTCCAATTTATTTTTCAAAACTAAATTTCTATTGAATATTTTATTCCTTTATTCTTGATAATTATTGTTTTCTTAACAACCTTATGTTATCAGTCAGATATTCTTATATTCACATAACATTAACATTCGAATATTAAAATTCTATATATATTATATCATTTTCATATTTCAAATTTCGTAATCGTATACCAAAAAACACTTATATTGTATACGAAAAAATACAAAACAACTCATTTCAAATAAATGATTCATTTTTTTGAGAGATTTAAGGTTATAGAAGATATTTTAGATAGTTCAAGTGAAAGTTATTCACTCTTGGAGGCAATATATTGTGAAATCTAGAAGAACACCTGAGTATATATTTGTAAACTCGGTAACCATGTTTTCATATTTCATTAAGCATTTAAATAAAATATTTTATTAACAAATCTCTATAACATTTTATAGGATATACAAATTCATAATAATCAAACGTGTCAAACAGATCAATCATAACATTTTACTTAATTGCTTCTATTTTATTACATATATTGAGTTATGGTAAATATTCAATTTCAAAAAATTTATATAAACAATAACAAATAGTTCGGTATATTACAGAAATAAGATAATATATAATATTACTTTTATTAGTTAAAAATATTAATCTGCGGTGTACCGCGGGTAGAAATCTAGTTTCTTTTAAAATCTTAGCGTAATATTAATTAAGACAGCAAAATGGAGTACTACGCAATTGGTCTTCCGCTCCGGATAACATACACTTCACATTTTTATCTAGCCGTATCCGTAGGGTAACATTGCATGAATATTATTTGCTGGGGAATTAAATATTGGAATTCAATTATAGACAAATGACTCTGAACATAGTTAATATATTCACACAGTTATTAAAATGTATTTTCCCTGTCTCGTTTTAAAAGTATATTTCCACAGTAATAATATTAAGATAATATATTAAAATATTCGTAGATATCATCTATACATATACATATATTAGTTGTAATCCATGTTCTAAAAATTTCCGCCTACCTCCGATTACACCCCGCCTAGTCGCTAGGTCCAGTCTCGCCATCTCGATTAATGACTAATCTCTCAACAAAAGTCAGTCAACCGATTACTCCCCGCCTAATCCGATTAATTTCCGCATAATCTGATTATTTTCCGTATAATCATCTATAATCCAATTATTTTTAGATTTCAAGTATAAAAATTTTGTTTTTGTTATTAAGACATTTATATTGAGAGTTTGTATATGTTTTATAATAATTATGTTAAAATTATAAATAAAAATCATAAAATAAATTATTAATATACATTTTATGTATTTACTATAATTTTAAAAACAATATTATTTAAAAGTTTAATATAATGGATAAATGTATTTTTAAAACATTAAAATAACCTAAAACTAATCTCCGATTAATTTTTAGTTACTTCCCGATTAATCGCATATGTGCTAGGCCCACCCTCACCACCCGACTAGCGCCTAATGAATTTTACAAACGGGTTGTAACCATAGGCAAACATTACGTTTAACAGTGATAGCAAAATAAAATAAAAAGTCAAAATTAGTCTTTTCAATTTACATGTAATACAAATATCGAGAAACCACTAATCAAACTGGGTGAAAAATGTGCATTTCAAAACAGTTTTTACCAAAAGTAAAACAATTAAAGATAGAAATTTTTTTACGAAGATATTTCTTCCACAAAGATATTTTTTTCTTTTCTTCACGGAACAATTAGGGTATGCCTCGTAAAACACTCAAACCCAAAATAACCACCCAGATTTGGTCCGAAAAAGTATGATGTATAAGATATTTATACACGAAAAACCCAAATTCAATCCAAATCAAAGCGAGAATCGAATGGATATGCGAAATATATAAAATATAATTATATAATAAAATATTAATTATATATATTTATATTAATTATATGTATATTGTATACCATGTTCTAAAAATCTCGACTACCTCCGATTATACTATGTCTAGGCACTAGGTCCTATTTCGCCGGCTCGATTAATGACTAATCAATCGAATAAATCATTCAACTGATTACTCTCTGCCTAATCTGATTAACCCTTGACTAATCCGATTAATCCTTGACTAATCTGATTAATCCTTGACTAATCCGATTATTTTCTCCTAATCATGCATAATTTGACTTTTTAGATTATAAGTATTAAAATATTGTTTTTGTTATTCAGATATTTATATTGAGAGTTTGTGATGTTTTATAATAAGTTATGTTAAAATATTAAATAAAATCATAAAAAATTAATACTATGTTTTCATGTGTTTACTATAATTTTGAAAACAATATTATTTAAAAGTTTAATATGATAGATAAATATATTTTTAAAACATTAAAATAACATAAAACTTATCTATGATTTATCTCTGTTTACTTTCCGATTAATCGTCTATGTGCTAGACCCACTCCGACCACCCAACTAGCATGTAACGAGTTTTAAAACATGGATTGTATATAGTCTAATTATCCAAAATTATAATTATAAATTAAAAAGTATTAATTATTTTATACCATAATAACTAAAATATCAAACCATAATTAAAAATATTTTAAAGTTTTTAAATATATTTTATGAAAATAATTATTTTTAGTGGGATTTGCACATAATAACTCAACTTAAAGACTGTTTACTAGAATAACTCTTCATTTCAAAATGTCTCATCCCTGATGGGCAAAAGACGTTTTATGTCTATCCTTTCAATTTATTTACAAAATTGCTATTTTGGAAAAAAAACTTAAAATGTTTTCCAGAAATTGAAAATTTCAAATTTCAATTAAAAATGTTTTAAAACAAAATAAATAAAATCAAAACCCAAAAAAGAAAACTAAAATCAGAAAAAATCTCTCTCTCTCTCTCTCTCTTGTTACTCATAACTCCGTCATTATCGTCCGTCATTCTCTTCCAGCATTTCTTCTTCTGTCATTTCTTCCGGCATTTCTTCTTCTGTCATTTCTTCCGGCATCTCTTTCGTCATATCTTCCGCAATTCTCTTCCACCATCTCTTCCGCCATCCTCTTCCGCCATCTGTTTCGCCATCCTCTTCCACCATCTCTTCCATCATCTTCTTACGCCATCTCTCCCGCGATCCTCTTTTCCCATCTTTTCCGCCATCTCTTCCACCATCTATCTCTACCGCCATCCTTATCTCTTGATTATTCCGTTAATTTTCTGAAAACCCTAGTTTATTTCTGTCAGATTTCATGTTTCCATGTAAGATTGTTTCAGATTTCTTTTAGATTTTAAGAATTGTTTGCTGTAAGGTTATTTTGGGTTTTCGATTTCACTTGGTAAAATGTTAGAAGTAAGATTTCAGTATTTCGTAAATTTCTTTGACATAACATGTTAGCACAAAATGTTTTTCTTTATGTTACTGCAGAGATGTTTTATGTGATCGCAGAAATATTTAGTTAATATGACTGCAGAGATGTTTTCTATAACTGTAGAGATGTTTGTAGGTTATATTACTGCAGAGATATTTGATATTGCTGTAGAGTTTTTTTTATGTTCCTGCGAAGATATTTGTAGGTTATGTTACCGCAGAGATATTCGATGTTATTGCAGAGTTGTTTTTTAATTGGTTTTGATAATGTTGCCGCATATATATTTTAGTTTTAGTTGCTTCTTTTTTGTTTCTGCAAAGATATTCTAATTATTGAGTAAATAATTGTTTTGTTAATTGATTGCAGAGATATGACGTCATCTTATCCTACTCGACTTTACAACAAAGAAATAAGATTTCATATTCAAAAACATAGCATTAACCACTTTTTTCGCTGCCAAGTTTGAATTATTGAAAAACTATATAGGTATGGATGTGTGGAATCTGTTGAGTGATTCAAAATCTTTTGGTGTATTTGTCAAGCTACATAATATTGAGTTAATGATGCCGAAGTTCATATGGTCATCATTTTATGTTCACTTCTTCATTACTAATCAATTGGCTCTCACGAATCTTCATACTTTTTGGTCTTTGATAGATGTCCAACCAATCAGGTTTTCTATGCATGAGTTTGAAGCTCTCACTGGTCTGAATTATGACCCATTTCCAACTGATGACTCATCAGCACTTAACGATTATCAAGCATTTTGGTAAGAGATGGAAGTTCCTTTAGGGGATGGTCCAACTTGGGAGAAGCTAGTCCGTGTTTTAAAACGTTGACAGTTATGGAGTATAGATAAGAAGATGATGTTAGGTAGATTATGCATCGTACATGTTGGGATATTTGGTATTAATCATGGATCAAAGATACCTCTGAGCGATGATAGAAGAGTGTTGGATGGAAAAAAAAACTTTGATAATTACCTATGGGGTAGACTTGGATTCACTAGCTTGGTAGACTCAATTAAAGTTCTTAATATCGAAGACCATAGTTTGACATTACACGGATATGTTAATGTGCTTGCCATTTGGGTCCGTGACTGGATTATGAGAGATTTATGGGTTTAAGAGGAATATCGATAATGTTCTACCTATACTCAACTGGCAAGGAAGTCGAAGGCATTTCAGATTTGAATACTTCATAAATGATGAGAGAGATAAACATGGAAATGTATTAATTCTTTACGTCATAATTGTAAAGATAAGTGATTCTAGTTGAGTGATAAAATTGATATTGTACTTGTTTATGATGTAGGTTCGTGTGAGACACATGATTCAAGTTTCGTTGGAAAGGAAGTACCCTTTCTGGAGTGACAACGATAAAATCTGTGGTGAAAAACTTGACAAGCTTCTTGATGACATCATTGGGGGTACTTTGAATCCAAATGCGTGGATTGGAAAGGAAAATCTTATGTCTAAACATATCATTGGGGATAGCATGCACACATGGCAACTTCTCCAGATCAAACCTACGGCACATTTTCTCTCTCTTATATTTACAATATGTAGAGACGATCCTCCCCCTGTTACTTGCATGTGATCATCATCAATATCATGCACACTTAGAATCTTAGAATATTGTACACGACTCTACAAAATAAAAGTTAGCGGCCCAAAAAAAATTAACTCTGCGACTATATAAATTTTTTATTTACCTTTAGCAATTATTCATTCGTTCTGAAAACCATCTTGTCATCATCAATATTACTACTTCCAATAGTTGTACAATATGTAACTTTCTAGCTTGTAATACAATATTAGTCATTGATTCAGCAATGTTATTTGTAAAAAGATTTTACCTATGTCCAGGAAAATGCACACGTGTCTAGAGTCGTATGTTAGCTCTCTGAAGATAATTATAAAGTTCATGATTCAACACTTGAATCTGATCAAATGTGGTTTAAAAATCAACAAAAGTATATGCATTGGCTACTTTTTCACCAAATCAAATGCATCTCGATCTTTAAAACAGACCAATATATTTTTGTACAAATGGTATGTACATATTCTACGACTACACTTTGGGTATACCATTGTTATTACTTTCGCAATAAACTTGTGTCTATCAGCAATAATGGCAATATTTTCTTCATCGGGAATCACACTGCTTAGTTGCTTAAAAAATCATTTCCATGATTCATTATTTTCTGTGTCAACTATGCCAAAAGCAATATGAAATATCTAAAAATTATCTTCTTGAGCTGTAGCGGTTAATAGTGTTTCTTTGTATTTTCCTTGCAAAAATTTGCTATCAACAACCACCACTTTCCGCATGAATGGAAATCCATTAACGCTAACACTAAATACTAGAAATAAATACTTGAATTTTTGATTATCATCAACTTTAAGTCTAGCGTGTGTTCCAAGATTTGTTCTTTTAATCATGTATAAGTAAGCAGGTAGCAACTCATATCCACTCTCCTGACTACCTCTAACTAAATCCCTAGCATGATTTAATGCACTATGTGCCTTCTAATAACCAATCTAAAAAATAATAATTATTATAAATCTGCGACAATAATCAAAAAATCGAAATAACTCTGCAGCAATTATTGACAGTAACCAAAATAACTTTGCGACTGTTTACCTTTATTTAAAATCATTTATTTAGAGCATCCGCAATATGCATTGGCAAAACGGTTGGTCCGACTCTACAAACAAAATCCTTGTATAATACCCCAAGTATATCATGTGTTGCTTGTCGGCATCTTCCATAACGCTTTGTGACTGAACATGTATGTTGTAAGACATACCTCCGAATATAAAATCTTTCATAACTACTGCTTTGTGAAGCTCGTACCATCCATGAACATCTTTTCACCTAACATTTGATAACTCATAGATCCGGTATGGATTTATATACAAAGTAATCAAAACTTTGGAACACAAACAATCTTCATTCATGTTTCTAGATGCTCTTTGGTCTTATAACTTTGTCCAATGGCTTAATCCATATAACTCATTTCTAACTTCATAAAATCAAATTTTTCATTCCCTTCACTTACGTAAATTGGAGCACCTATCTTCTTGATAGGTAATTTTGGCTTTTCTTCCTCTTCTTCTTCATCCACCATCCCATACGTTGTAAAATTCTCATCCCCAGAATCTATTCCGTTGGAGTCATCACAGTAATCAAAAATAGATTCATCATCTTCATCGCCATCATGGGCGCTCTTATCCTCTTCATCTTTTGGAAAGTTACCCTTAAACGATGTTGGATTCTTGTTCATATCTTCGTTTTCCTTCACCTCCACACATAGACGAACCGTATTTTCTTTGGACTGCCTAATAAAAATTTAGAATTGCCTATAATTTTCAACATAAACAGGAGGTGTATCACAAGACAAGTTCTTCTTAATCTTATTTGGCACCATGTACCTCAATTTGACATCATAAAATTTTTTTATCCAACCCAAAATCTTCATACACCATTAACATGAAATTCTTAAAATCTGTAGTCGTTTCAGCGGATAGAACTCGGGATCCTAAATTAACATCAACAATAAACATCCATCTGTTTCTTTCAAATTTCCATTTTCCATATACCAAAACAATCTGGTTGTCCATAACAACATAAAAAGAGACACGAAGGTTAAAGTCTAGCTGAGAGAGTAAGTACCAAAAACGAGAGAGGTAGGAAAAGAGAACAAAAAATAAGGGAGAAGCGCAACAATAAAGCATAAATGCAAAGTTATCTTCAATGGCAGAAGCTGGACCATCTCAAAGTTGTAGAAGCCCTAAATCGTGTGGCCCACATTTTTGGATATGATATTTACATATAAGTCTACAGTTACAATTTCTAAAAAACTCTGCGGCAAATAAAATGAAACAACTCTGCGACAACTTGCAAATGTACAAAACTTTGTGGTGTAAAGAAATAACTCAGCTGCTCAAAATAACTATATCACCACATTAACAAGTTGGTAGTAACTTGTCAATTCACATAAGTTTGCGGTTAAATAAAATAACTCGGCGAATTCGAAATAACTTTGTCATGATCTTAACAACTTTGCAGTAACAACCTAACTATGCAGTAAATAAACATAACTCGGCGATATGCAAACAACTCTGTCATCATGTTAACATCTCTGCGGTAACGAGGTAATTAAATAACTCGGCAGTAACTGAAAATAACCCTGCTAATTCAAACATCTCTACGGTCATTGGCATAACTCTGCGGTAACTAGTCAACACAAATAACTCGGCAATCACTGCAAATAACTCTGTGAAATAAAACATTTTGCGGTCTCTATAATAACTCTGCAATAACGAGTCAATTCAAATAACTTGGCAGTAACTTAAAATAACTCTGTAATAGAAAATATCTCTGCGGCCACTATAACAACTCGGCGGTAACGAGTAAAGTCAAATAATTTGGCAGTAACTTAAAATAACTCTACGGTGATTGAAAATAACTCTGCGGTAACATAGGATGAAGTGAAATTTTCGTAAATACAAATTTCGCAGAACTAATTTAGTAGTGGCAGTTTTGTAATTATTTTTTTTCTTGACAAGTTATTTTCAGAATACTTTTGGGTTTTAAATGTCTAAAAATAATAATTAAAAAAATTATGTTTATTTAATAATAAATATATAAAATAAGGTTTATTGAGTAATCACCCCTTATATTTATTCCAATAATTTGGATATCTAACTTGAACATAATCCACATGGAATCAAAACTAACGGTCACGAAAAATGTAAACTCCAAATATCAAAAACTCAATTCAAATCCAAACCCGAATGGATATCCAAACGGGGCTAAATTATGTTTCAAATCGCTGCTCCTCTTCGCCACTACCAACTCCGCTGCCGCCGTCGTCTTTTTCATCGTCTATTATTTTCCGATGTACTCTCTTCACACTTCCCTCTGTTTAACCAAGCTTTTCTATTTAACTATCGTCTCTCTCCCTCTTTATCTCCGCCCCTTTTTACGAAGCTTGTATCAAGTTTCTAAGTTCATTTCCTAGTAATCGAAGCTTGTTGGAGCTTTATTAAGTTGTGTATTTAAAGTAATTAAAAGCAGTTCATTTGTAGTCTCAATTTGAATTTAGGAAAATACTAATGAATAGCCTAAAAAGTAAAACTAATTAAGAAAATGACTATATGCTACAGTAAATTGTCAGAAGGTATAATGTAATTACTATTTAATCCTTTGTCATGTTATATTTCTATATTTCATGTCATTTTTAAAAACAAACTGTTTTCATTATAACCCGTTTTCTTTTTAAATTTTGTTTTCACTTTTTTTTAGATAACGTGATTAAGAGTTTAGGTTTAGGATTTACGGTTAGAGTTTAAGGGTTAGGGTTTAGAATTTAGGGGTTAGGGTTAGAGTTTAGGGGTTAGGGTTTAGAATTTAGGGGTTAGGGTTAGGGTTTAGACTTTAGGGGTTAGGGTTTATAGTTTTGGGGTTTAGGGATTAGGGGTTAAGGTTACAATTTAGGGGTTAGCATTTAGAGTTTTGGGGTTTAGGGTTTAGAAATTAAAGGTTAGGGTTTATGATTTAGGGGTTTATATTTTTTTGTGTTAGGGTTTAGAAAATAGGGTTAGAGTTTAGAGTTTTAGGGTTTATGGTTTAGATTTTATGATGTAGAAATGAGGATTTAGGGTTTAGCATATAGGGGTTAGGATTTAGCATCTAGGGGTTAGGGTTTATAATTTAACAGTTATGGTTTATGGTTTATAATTTAGGTTCATGCTATATAAAATGGCATGCTATTTCTTCTTATCACTTGTTACTTTGAAAAACTTTAATGGGTTTTTTTACAAATTTCAACTAGTTATTTTATACATCATGTTATTATAATGCATGTCATTTACATTTTGAGAATATTTTAGAGTTTTGGGGATTTAGGGGTTAGGGTTTAGAGTTTTAGGGTTTATGGTTTAGAATTTAGGTTCAATATAAAATGACACGCTATTTTTTCTTATCACATGTTACTTTGAAAAACTTCATTGGTTTTTTACAAATGTCAAATAGTTATTTTATATATCACGTTACTTTATTATAATGCATGTAATTTATATTTTGAGAAGATTTTAGAGTTTTGGGTGTTTAGGGGTTAGGGTTAGGGTTTAGAGTTTAGAAATTAGGGATTAGGGTTTATAATTTAGGGGTTAGGGTTTAGAATTTTGGGGTTAGGGTTTAGAATTTTGGGGTTTAGAGTTTTGTATTAGGGTTTAGAATATAGGGGTTTAGAGTTTCGGGGTTTAGGGTTTAGATTTTATGGTATAGAAATTAGGGTTTAGAGTTTAGCATTAGGGGTTAAGGTTTAACATTTAGTGGTTAGGGTTTATAATTTAGAATTTAGGTTCATGCTATATAACATGACACGTTATTTCTTCTTATCACATGTTACTTTGAAACTTCAATGTTTTTTTACAAATTTCAGTCAGTTACTTTATATATCACGTTATTTTATTATAATGCATGTAATTTATTTTCGCCAAATGAAAGTAAAAAGGATAATATTATCATTTTATATGGTTTTAAAGGTGGGACCATAGTTATTTTCCAAAACAAACTGATTCAAAGCTATTTGCCAAAGTTTGCTCAATTCCAAAGCTATTTAGCCAAGCGTCCCTTGAATTTAATTAGTTTTGTTTTCTTATCTAGCTATTAGTTTAGGAGAATTTGAATGTTTTTTCTTCTTCTTCTGGAGAGTTTTAGTACTCTATTTCCTCATTTTAACAAGTTGATAAGCTTAAAATTTAAGTAGTAAATAGGGACAAATAATTTCACAAAAAAAAAATGTAGGAAGAAACATCCGTCAATTTGCGCCTGAAAAGTCTGAGAAACAGTAGTGAAAGACTTTGGGAGGAAATAAAAGATAAGACTTGTGTGTGGCCATGATTAAGTCAAGTTAGCAACAGAAGTTTCCCAGAAACAATGGTGAAATTGCCACTCAGCAGCATCTGCTGTTATTTGAATAATTTACAAAAAATCACCCAAGACTACTGTGACGCCTTACTACTTCTTCTCTTATATTTTCTTCTTACAGTATCAATCGTCAAATTCTTTGTTTGTAGCTTCCTCCTCTCACTCTCTCTCTCTCTATGGCTTCTTCTTCATCTTCTTCTCTCAATTGGTTATACGATGTGTTCGTGAGCTTCAGAGGGGAAGACGTCCGTGTAAATTTTCTCAGCCACTTTCTCAAGGAGCTTGATCGGAAATTGATTACTGCTTTCAAAGACTATGAGATAGAGAAAAGCCATTCCCTCTCACCTGAGCTTGAAAAAGCTATTAGGAGTTCAAGGATCGCTGTGGTAGTCTTCTCCAAAAACTACGCTTCTTCAAGTTGGTGTCTTAACGAGTTGCTAGAGATCTTGAATCGTGAGGTTAAAACCGTCATAATACCTGTTTTCTATGGTTTGGATCCTTCTCATGTGAGGAAACAGACGGGAGAGTTTGGGGAAATCTTTGAAGAGACTTGTAAGAAGGATAATACAGAGGAAGTGAAAGATCAATGGAAGAAATCTTTGACTTCTGTAGCTAATATGGTCGGATATGATTCTGCCAACTGGTATGATTTTTATAATTCATTATTTTCTGCTTTGATACATCTTGAATGAATCGTTTTATATATATATATATATTTGTCATATTATATTCTCCTTGTTAGGAATAACGAAGCAAAATTGATTGAAGAAATAACCAAAGATCTTTTGAGTAAACTGCTTCCAACTTCATCTAAGGATTTTGAGAACTTTGTTGGCATAGAAGATCATATGGCAAAGATGAGTGAATTGTTACTATTGGAATCTGAGGAAGTAAGGATGGTTGGTATATGGGGTTCCTCAGGGATTGGTAAAACTACCATTGCAAGAGCTTTGTTTAACCAACTTTCTCGGAATTTCAACGTTAGCAAATTCGTAGACAGAGCTTTTGTATCCAAGTGTAAAGAACTTTATAGTAGAGCCAATCCAGACGACCACAACATGAAGTTACATTTACTAGAGAATTTCCTGTCTGAAATTCTAGGGTTAAAGGACATAGAGATAGATCATTTAGGTGCATTGGGAGAGAGGTTTCATCACCATAAAGTTCTTATCATCATTGATGATTTGGATGATCTGATGGTGCTAAATGTCCTGGCGAATAAAACTCAATGGTTTGGTAGTGGGAGCAGAATCATTGTGGTTACAAATGATAATCGTTTATTAAAGGCTCATGGGATTGTGCATATTTATGAAGTTAGTCTCCCAACTGAAGAGTGCGCTTGTGAGATCTTATGTCAATCTGCTTTCGGAAAAAAATCTCCACCTAAAGCTTTTGAGAAGCTTGTTGTTGAAGCTGCAAGACATGCGGGTAGTCTTCCTTTAGGTCTTACTGTTTTGGGTTCCTCTTTGCGGGGGATGGAGCCGGAGTATTGGACAGATATGTTACCAAGGCTTCAGAATAGTCTAGAAGATAAAATTGAGAAAACACTCAGAATCAGTTATGATGGACTAGGTAGCCAAAAAGATCAAGCGGTGTTTCGTCATATCGCATGTCTTTTCAATCATATGGAAGTCACATCAATCAGGTCGTTGCTGGCAGATAGTAAATTGGAAGTTAAAGTTGCACTACGAAACCTAGCTGACAAGTCCATCATTCATTTCAGACAAGGTTATGTGGTGATGCACAGTCTGCTAGAAAAATTGGGTAGAAGTATTGTTCGCACGCAGTCCATTGACGAACCTGAAAAACGGGAATTTCTGGTTGATTCAGAGGATATTTGTTATGTACTCCGTGAAGGCATTGTAAGTTATTTTTCTTATTTTTGTTCCTTTCATAACTCAATACACAAGCTTAACAGAATGCCATTTGATAAGCTATGAATTACTGGGTTATTTTTTCAGGGTACTCCAAAGATTTTAGGTATATCATTGGATACAAGTGAGATTCATGAGTTACATATACATAAGAGTTCCTTCAAAGGCATGCGTAATCTCCATTACCTAAAAATTTACTCGAAGATTTACACACTAGAAAAAGAAGTCAGATTGCATTTACCAGAAAGTTTCGACTATTGGCCTCCTGAACTCAAATTATTGAGTTGGAAAAGATATCCAATGAGTTGTATGCCTTCTGGCTTTCGTCTTGATACCGTTGTCAAGCTAGAAATGCGGGAAAGCAAGCTAGAAAAACTGTGGGAAGGAGTTGTGGTAAGTTTCAACAGTAATGTCTTATGTTATTAATGAGAGATCTTTTACTATTTGGATGACAATAATATGAAATTTCTTCTGAAATCTGTGATTGTTTTTTTTTTTGTTGAGTACAGTCACTTCCATGTCTAAAGGAAATGAATCTGAGGGAATCTTACAACCTGAAAGAAATTCCAGATCTTTCAATGGCTATCAATATCGAGAAACTTTATCTCGGGTACTGCTCGAGTTTGGTGGAGCTTCCTTCTTCTATACGAAATCTCAATAAACTGTTGGAACTGAATATGTTATGCTGCAACAGTCTGCAGACCCTTCCGAGTGGCTTCAACCTCAAATCTCTCGACCGGCTCATTTTCAAAGGATGCAGTAAGTTGAAGACTTTCCCGAAATTCTCAACTAACATTTCATGTCTAAGTCTGGAAGAAACAAACATTGAAGAATTCCCTTCTAATTTATGTTTTGAGAATCTCGATGAACTTTTTATATCAAAAAATGAGAGTGGTGGGAAGCCATGGGAAGTAGTGAAGGTATGCAGTTCTAAACTAAACCTTTTTTCCAATTATTGGTGATTTTTGTTCAATTAACATTAACAGTTTTTTTGTTTTGTTTAATTTGGTTCAGCTGCGTAAGCCCTTTATGGTGATGCTGTCTCCCACTTTGACGAAGTTGCTTCTCGTTAATATCCCAAGTTTGGTGGAGCTTCCTTCCTCATTCAAGAATCTCAATCAGTTGAAGCATTTGCATATACGTAGCTGCAGAAATCTGGAGACTCTTCCCACAGGAATCAACCTCAGATCTCTCAACCTCCTTGATCTTAATGGATGCTCAGGGTTGAGGAGCTTTCCTGAAATCTCAACCAACATCTTCTTGCTCTGTCTAGAAGAAACAGGGATTGAAGAGGTTCCTTGGCGTATTGAGAACTTCTCTAACCTCATTCTCCTACTTATGAGAGGTTGCAAGAGGCTAAAGTGTGTGTCTCTACACATTTCTAAACTGAAAAATCTTGAGAAAGTTGACTTTTCAGAATGTGGAGCATTGACTAGAGTTGATTTGAGTGGCAATTCAAGCGAGGTGGAGATGGAAGCAGTTAACGAGATGGCAGCCTCAATACCTACACTCAATTTCAGTGATTGCTTCAACTTGGATAAAGAAGCTCTCATAAAGCAACAATCAATTTTTTTCGAGTACATGATATTGCCAGGGGAAGAAGTGCCTTCATATTTTACTTACCGTACTACTGAAGACTCTTTGACCAATGTCCCTGTATATCAGATCTCTCCCTCTCAACCATTCTTCAGGTTCAGGGTTTGTGTGGTGGTAAATGCGCCTGATGGAGTAGATATCGATTTACACTGTCAGTTCAAAGGCAAATATGGGAACCGCTTTGATTGTATTGTTCAGCTATGTCACTCCATGGTAACTCCCGAGGGTATTCATCGGCTGTTAATAGTTGATTGTCATATCCCTCTCAACAAAGATAATGTTCTTCTACCTCAACCGAAGTATGATCACTTGGAAATGAAGATTCATGTAAGTGCAGGACCTCTAGGTTGGAAAATTATGTTCGGCATAAGAGGATGGGGTATACAACTTTTAGAGGATTGTTCATCACCTGTGAACCAACTTTGTTACCAAGAAGCTTCTCCACGAAATGAAAATAATCTTCTTCTGCGAAGATCAACTGTCTTGAAGATGTCAGATGGAGAATTAGATTTATATTTCACTCACCGTACTACTGGAACCTCACTCACCAATGTACCTCTACCTCCCACCTCTCTCTCGCAACCATCCTTCAGATTTATGGCTTTCGTCGAGTTTAGTTGCAACTCTTCAGGTCAATTTTCATATTTTGGAATCCACTTTTCTTGTCGGTTCAGAGGTAGATTTGGGGACAACTTTGATTCCCCTTATCGACCATATAAGTGTTATCAGTCTGAGAATGGTTCCTCCTTAGATATATTAGAGTGCTTGTTTCCTCTAAAGGAAGACAATGCTTCTCTAGCTCAACTGAACTACGATCACGTAGATATACATTTAAAATTGACTACTAGGAATAACTCTACGGTCAGATTAGTAAGATGGGGTATACGCTTTTTCGAGGACTGTTCATCATCTGAGAACCAAATTGGTAATCCAAACACTCTTCACCATGTTGATGAGGACGATGCAGATGATACAGTTAGTGATGGATGCAATGAGACTAAATACAGTGAAGAGTGTGAAGACAGTGATGGTGGTGATATCGGCAGTGAGGCTGATCAGTTTGAAGAATGTGAAGAAAGTGATATCAGCAGTGAGACCGATCAGTTTGAAGAGTGTGGAGAAAGTGATATAGGCAGTGAGACCGATCAGTTTGAAGAGTGTGAAGACATTGATATCGATCAGTTTGAAGATTAGGAAATGAGAATGATGATAGTGAAGAGAGTAAAGACAGAGAACGAATGCAGGTAAACATTTAGCATGAACTTAACATAATATTAAATTACAGATAATATGTATATATATTATAATACACATCACTGAATTGTTTTCACTTCTGCTAGCAGATTATGAGAAGAAATTTTGAATCTTGAATATTTGATTGTGATTCTTCTTGAAACTTTCAAGCAGGAGAAGCAGAGATTCTACACCGTTTCCTTAGCTGGACAGAAGTGTTTTTTCTTGGACAGACGTTTACAGGTAACCAAAAAATAAAAGAAAAAATCCATAAACCATTTTATTTTAATTTTACATCAAATGTAGTACAGAACATATGTAGGAATAGGAGTATCTAAATTAAGATCTTATTCAATAGATTATGCCACAGACAAAAGAGTTAAACTAAGTTCAATTGATAATTTCATATGTTGTCAACAACTTTACTTTCAAATAAAGATACCTATAGCCAAATGATTTTTGCAGTTAGATACTTAAATATGAACATGGTATACAACACTATTTGTTTCAACAGATACTTTTGAATTTTGGATGATCTGGTTGTATACTTTTGTTTTTACGTATATAGATATTTGTTCTCTGTTTGGATAATTTGTACTCTGTTTCTTTCTTGGCTTGCAAGTTTGTTATGAACATATATGTCCTAAACCTATTGCGATTTAATTTCCTAAAGCTCACATAATTTTCATGGGTTTTACAGTTTGAGGATTACTTGTCCATAAATCATGTCCTGACTAGAACATGGATTATCTCATCTACAGAACTTGGGGAATTATGAGCTGAAATCATCACAACAACAACACGTCTTTGCAATCTGATGCCGAAAAGAAAGTTAAAGAAAAAAAAAAGTTTTTTTTGTTTGTGTGAAAAATTTGGAGTTGCTTAGTGGACCTCCATTGAGTTTTTGATTTATAAAAATTCTGTTTTTATAAGTTGCAGAAAACTGTGGTGTACTCCAACATCAAGTACAGATTGAAAACTGTTAAAAACAAACTTGTATATTTGAATAAGTAAGAAATGTTTTTATCTTACATTCATGTTGAATAAGCCTTGAAGATAAAGACAAACAAAGCATTATACAGCAGTACAATTTAGCTGGAAGCAAAGTCACTTGATTAATTGAACTACAAGGTTTTATAAGTTCAAAGTAAGAGATCTAAATCAAGTGATGTTGCATATAAAAAGGATTGGTATTGATAAGAGAAAGACAAGGCCGAGAGAGAGAACAAAGTGCTAGCATAAACTTATGAAGTTATGTGTTATGTTTCATTGACCAAAAGACAAGATTATGAAGTTTCATAGATATGATGTTGTTCACCAGGAGAATAGGTTCAGCTAGTTCTGAATTTATTATCTAGGGTTCATCCATTGTTTGGGGTTTGTTAGACATCTTAGAACATCTTAGACGAATCCTAGGTCTATAATCCCAATCCTCAGGAAGTTTTTTATCTTTTGTTTGATTATGTGATTTGTCATCTGCTAGATCTTGTTTTGGTTTTCTTATTTTGCATGTCATTATTTTCATCTAGGCTGTTAGAACAAAACTATTTCATATTTGGTTTAACTTGTAAATATCTGATTACATTTTATCTTATTGCAACCACTTGATTGGATCGATATCTCAAATACTGCAATGACATGATAGTGTTTATGTAATTGTTTGCTAGACACAAATATCTACTATCAGCAAGGTCCACCCATTCTGCCATTCGTAAGTTAGCCCAATATGCTTCTTCTCTCTGTCGATATCTAGCTCGACCATCACTTTGTTCTTCAACGCTTCTAGTGTATCTCCCTCCCGCAGCTTTATCCTTTTGTTAACCTGGTCTTCCAAAACATGGAATCTCCAAACACCACACATATCCTTCCTCCACCAGCCTTGTCTAGCGGTCACAAGGTCCGTAAGCAACTGTCCTTGTTTCTCCATCTATTGCATCCATGTAGTGTTAATAAAAAAAAAAGGGTTGTATTCATCAGTACAAAGATTTCCACGTTTGGTTTTGTATGTAACTAAATAGCTACGGATAGGGTGATTATGTAAACAGGTACAGCAATGAGTGTTTTGCTTTGGAGGAGCTTACCTTAGCGCTTTGAGATTTGGTAGCCAATATTTTTTTCTTCTTTTTAATGTTTCGTTTTAGAAAGTGTTTGCTCCTACGCGAAAATGCAACCATACCCCATTAATATTCATTAGGGCTCCACTTAACTAAGTTAAATGTTCAAAATTTCATAGTCTCGCCCTAATTCTCTTTAGCCGTGCCCATTAATATTGATCATATAATAAATGTTCCATGGACTTTTCCTTATATTCCCTTATGGCAGACGAGCAAATGTCACTTTAACCTCAGTTACATTTATGGATGTCTACTTGTAATAACGGAGTTTACCGTTTTATCGCCTATTCTTATCAATGTTATTTGAGAAATTGTGCTCCTGGATATGGATACATTCGGGCATTTTTACCCTTTTTTTCCTAAACAAATATTGATATTGTTCAGAGCCGATCAGGTCCGATCTGTGGCATAAGCCACATAAATCTGGGCTTAGGGGCCCAAAATTATAAATTTATCAGATATTTCTGTGCTTATTATGTAATATATTTTTGTTTAAATGATACTTGTTTTTTCACGGTTTGGAATCTATGACTTTTTAAGTTGATATTATGTGGAATTTTTTTTTTTTTTTTTTTGCTTAGAACTTTTCAAATGGTTGTAGTGGCTCTGTGCCTATTAGGAAAAGTCAACTGGTATTTTACAAATTGTGTCTATTAAGAATGCGTGGTTCAATGCTCAAATGCAGTGATTTTCCTTTATGCTCTGAATACTTTTTATATCGAGTCTATCGAATCTGTACGATATGTTGTCTATATAGTTTATATGTTCAGAATAATTTGAAGAGTTTTTGAAGTAAATGCCCCTATGTTAATACTTTATTTACAGAGTGCCCTCACGTTTAGAGTCCATTTCAGAACTACCGTTGAAATCTCTGTAATGATACTTTTCTGGAAAATAACTATTATATTTACTAGAAAGATTAAGAGTTAGTTTTATAAGCAGCCGATATTTATTGATAGCTCGGGAAATCAAGTAAAACCTCTTTCCTTGAAAGGCTTCATTCTTTAGGCAAACTCAGACAATGAAAGAAGTTTGCGATAGTGAAGATATGTTTCTGCACTTGTGTAGGTGGGCATATGTTTTCAAAAAAAAAAATATTATGGGATAGTTACAGTTGGATATAGGGTTCGCTCTTATGGGGATGTCAGAATCAAAGACGAGGTTGTTGGAGCCCTAGAGTCAGCAGAACTGAGGGAACTCAAAAAATTGTGGGAACGACAGTTATGTCTTTCCTTCATATGTAACTCATCTATTTCACGCTGTTTTTCAAAATCTTTATCATTTTTGTGATATTGTTTAAAATGACATATTATTATTTTTGTTAAAGCATTATTTTCCAAGATAAACACTATTATTCGCATATGTAATGTTATTTTTATTTATATCACAAATGTATCCATATACATTGTGTTATTATGTTAACAATATACATTTTTTTAATCACCTCATATATTATGTTATTTTGATAATTGATATACATTTTTAATCACCTCATATATTGTCACAATTAATTATATATATATATATGTATATATCAATAATCTTTCTATATATATATTGTGTCATTTTCAGAGAATGCATGCTATTTCTTTTAATTATAGGATCTACCTATATTTATTTTAATATCTCAGCATAATATTAATTAATACAGCAAAATATACTACGTATTGGTCTTCCGCTTCCAATAACATACACCTAATGGTTCTTATTGGGTGTAGGCAAGTGATTGATTACTGCTGATCATTTGATTTTGTCACATAAATATAAACTTTTCCTTGACTTATTTGAACTGCAGAACTGTTGATCATTTGGTTTGACTATATCAATATATCAATAATATAAATTATAATATTAGCAAAAAAATATGATATTTAAAATTTAAATATTGTTAATTTTAATATATTAAAGAAAATTTAATATAAAAATATAAATTAAGTGTGTAAGTCGTTCAACTAATCCGCTAGACATATGGAAACATATCATAACCAATGTTTTAAAATTTGCTAGGCGCTAGTCGGGCGGTGAGGATGAGCTTAACGCCTAAAGGATTAATCAGGGAATAAATAGAGATTAATTAGGGATTAGTTTTAGGTTATTTTAATATTTTAAAAATATATTTATTTATTATATTAAAGTTTTAAATAATATTGTTTTTAAAATTATAGTAAATACATGAAAATGTAGTATTAATAATTTATTTTATGATTTTTATTTATAATTTTAACATAATTTATTATAAAACATCATAAACTCTCAATATAAATGTCTGAATAACAAAAACAAAATTTATTTATACTTGAAAATTTAAAAATAATTAGATTATAGATGATTATGTGGAAAAAAAATCGGATTATGCAGGGATTAATCGGATTAAACGGGGAGTAATCGGTTGACTGACTTTTTCGAGAGATTAGTCATTAATTGAGACGGCGAATGTGGGTATAGCGACTAGATGAAGTATAATCGGAGGTAGGCTAAGATTTTTAAAACATGAGTCATACCTTTTAAAAGTTTGAGTCTGACACATTCCGATTTAGAAAAATATTATCATTATCCTTAGTTTGACACACATTGGCAAACATTACTTTTAACAGTGATAGCAAAATAAAATAAAATCAAAATCAAAATTAGTCTTCTCAATTTACATGTAATACAAATATCGAGAAACCACTAAATCAAACTGGGTGAAAAACGTGAAATTCAAAATAATTTTTACCAAAAGTAAAACAATTAAAAATAGAAATGCTTCTACATTTCCTCTTCCTCGATCACTTTCTTCCTCAACGATATTTTTTCTTTTCTTCACAGCTCAATTAGGGTTTCAAATCTCTGCTCATCTTCACCACTACCACCTCAGCCGCCGCCGTCGTCTTCTTCTTCGTCTATAATCTTCCGACGTTACTCTCTTTACACTTCCCTCCGGTAAACCAAGCTTTTCTATTTAACTATCGTCTCTCTCCCTCTTTATCTCCGCCCCTTTTTACGAAGCTTTTAGCAAGTTTCTAAGTTCGTTTCTTAGTAATCGAAGCTTGTTTGAGATTTATTAAGTTGTGTAGTTGAAATAATTAGGGTTTCGTTAAAGATTATTTCTAAATCAAGTGTTCAATTCAAATCCTAGAAGCAGTTCATTTGTAGTCTCAATTTGAATTTGATGAGCTTTGTTTTCTTATATAGCTATTAGATTAGAAGATTTCGAATGTATTTTTCTTCTTCTTGAGCGTGCTTTAAACTAGATTTATTGTTTACTGTTTCTTACTGATTTAATTATCATGAGTATAGAAATTTGTGTTATAATTTTCTCAAATTTAGCTAATGATTAATGTTGTGGTGAATGTCATTGAGTTAAGGATTATGCTAATGTTCATAGTTGTGATCCGTGAAACAGAATGCTACAAATTTTCTCATCATGACTCAATTTCAATAGTTTTGCTGCTTTTGATTACATACAAATATCTGAAAACGTATTATAATTTTTTCAACTCTTTTGGTCAATCTGAGTCTTCTTGTTGAAAGTGTCTTATTAAAGACTCATTGGTGATTAGTTGACTATTTTTTTCTCTGCTGAATCATTTTTGGAACTCAGATGTAGATATATTCTTGCTTCATAAATAGTTTTTGTATGCATTATTAATTCACTAACAATGGCGAATGAAATGGTCTTTTGACATTTGTTAATTATTGGTTAAAAGATGAATCAGGCTTTTACTTTTAATTTTCCATTACCTATATCATGAAGATTTTCTCACATTCAGAAATCTTGAAACTTTTTTTATATTTGTTGAAAGTTTTCTAATGAAGGATTCATAGGTGGACAATTTGAACAAAAAAATTGTCTGCTGAATCATACCTTTTTAACTCAAAATCAAATGTAGAGATGTTGTTGCTTAATAGCTAGTTTATGCATATATTAGTTCACTAATACTAGTAATTCTTTTATGGCGTCTTTTGACAATGTTTAATGATTGGCTATGTTCAGGTATAAAAGATGGATCAGTCTTTTATTTTGATTTTCTGTTAGCTTTGCACTCAGTTATTGTTGAAGATATATCGCAAAAACATTAAGTATCTCAAATGGATGATGGTGGGCATCGTGAGAATGGTAGACATAAAGCACCTCAGGGCCAGGTACATTGACAATATTTTTCCCAATATCAAACCTGAATCAGTTAAACATTGTTTATTGTGCTGGTAAATATGTCAGCTTTGAGATAGTTTTTGATGGGAATGTGTTATTGTTTGTTATTTTGATTTTGATGATGCAGTGGTTGATGCAGCATCAGCCATCGATGAAACAAGTGATGTCAATAATAGCAGAGCGGGATGCAGCGATTCAGGAGAGAAATCTGGCGATATCAGAGAAAAAAGCAGCAATAGCTGAAAGGGATATGGCGTTTCTTCAGCGAGACACGGCCATTGCTGAGCGTAACAATGCGATAATGGAGAGAGACAGTGCTCTTACAGCTCTCCAGTACCGTGAAACTTCCATGGTTAATGCTGCTGCTTCTGCCAGTATGTCGGCATGTCCACCGGGATGTCAAATATCACGCGGCGTAAAACACTTGCATCATCCTCACATGCATCATCATCAACAACAACATCACATACTTCAGTTGACTGAAAGTGCTTATGAAACCAGAGAAATGGAGACAAATGATGGTATCCCGACATCAACACCTAGCGGATCATCAGCCTTGGAATCTGCCAAACCAAAACGCGGTAAAAGAGTGAAAGATCCAAAGACAACAGCACAAACCGCTGCTAACAAAAGAGGTCCAAAAAACCAGAGGAAGGTTAAAAAAGAGAACGAGGACGACTTAACCAAGATAATGTTTGTAAAGACAACCAATGACTACACAGAAGAAGATTCAAGTAAGCATATCTTAATAGGATCGAAATCCGATTGGAAAAACCAAGAAATGGTGGGGCTGAATCAAGTTGTTTACGACGAAACAACAATGCCACCACCAGTTTGTTCATGTACAGGAACTCTTAGACAATGCTACAAATGGGGAAACGGAGGTTGGCAATCATCGTGTTGCACGACCACACTATCGATGTATCCTTTACCGGCACTTCCTAACAAAAGGCATGCTCGAGTTGGTGGCCGGAAAATGAGCGGAAGCGCGTTCAACAAGCTACTAAGCCGACTTGCTGCTGAAGGGCAGCATGATCTGTCAAACCCGGTTGATCTCAAGGACCATTGGGCAAAGCATGGTACAAACCGCTACATCACGATTAAATGATTTATGTGAGATTTAGGGTGTGATTTGTTCTTATGATTTTATGTTAATGTGTACGAAATTGAAATAAAATACTCTTTTAAGAGGAAAAGAATCGTGTTTGTATGTGGAGCCAATGTTAAATGTTGTATTATATAATTGGAAAAACCTTAGCAGCACATTTAAAATGCTCAAGTTTTTTCATCTTCCTATTATTATTGACTCCTGACAGTCTCCTGCTCAGATTTTGTTACTAAAATTCATTTAAGTAAAACATTAGGGAAATAAAATGTTTAAAAGATAGAAAACTGTGGAAATAAATAACTAATAAAACCATATAATCATAAGATTTTCTACTAAGTGAGCTTTTTTAAAGTTACTGAGTTTAACTTTATGAATTTAGCCTCATGACTTCACAGGTTTAAGAAACTCCACCAAGCTTTATTTCTTATTCACTCAGTTTGATTTAATTAAGCTCAAATGCTTAAGTAAATTAATTGACCCAACACATAACTGGGTAAGAGAAGAAAGATTCTCGAAAGAAAAATTCAAAGTAATTCATTTTAAGTGGGTACATAGAGAAGCAAACAAGATAGAGAATTTCCCAAGATATAGATTATTGTTCTTATACTTATTAGGTCTAGACAAATTATTCGAGATTCGAGATCCGATCCGAGATCCGTTACGATCCGATCTGGAAAAGAAAATATCTAAGGTGGCCGGATCCAGATCCGGATATTTTATTTTGAATATCCGGATCCGTGTTTATATATAATTTTTATTTAAAATATATGTATAATACTTAAATATATAGAAAATTACTTAAAATACAATAAAAATAATTTTTACATGAAAATTTTGTATTTTTTAAAAATCTACAAAGTAAAAATATTTTAAAATATTTTTTAAAATTATTTTAATGTTATTTTCAATTTATTTTTTATTTATTTTTAATAATTTATATTATTATTTTATGAATTTTACTTATTTCTCACGGATCCGGATATCCGCGGATATTGACGGATCCGGATCGGATCAATAAGTCTTCGGATCTGACAGATGCGGATCCGGATTCGGATACCCTGAAAATCCCGGATATCCGGATCGTGCTCACCCCTAATACTTATGTTCCAGTTTTTATTATTCATGACATTGTGATTTTTTCTTTAGATTAACTAATTGGTTGATGATGTTACTCATGAAATTTTTTTATTTTCAATAAATATTTATAAAATTATACAATTAAAAAATCTATTAATTAATATCCACTAACAATAATAAAATAGTATGGTTCTAAACTTCTTAATTAATAGAATTTCTACTGTATGTAAGATAACGAAAAAAAATAATCATATTTCTTTTTGTTAACGAAAAAAACATAAATATTAAATACCTAGCTTCTAACGGTGTACTAGAATATTGTAAATTTTAAAATGAAAACAAATATTTTATTTAACCAAATTGTTTTTTCATATATTTACAGAACTCAAAATCCATAATTTTTAAAATCTGAGAAAAGCAAAATCCCAAGAGAGAGAGAGAGGTGATTTTGAAATTTGGATAATACACAGAATTTTCACTCTGCCAAATTTTCTCCTCCTTCCGTCTCTTTGCTTCTCGCCGCCGTACGCAGTTCATCTTTTTCTTCCATACGTTTTCTCCGCCGGTAGCTTTTTTTATCTCCCGATCTCTTAAAATCGGTGCTCTTTGTCTTTATCCTTTTTTTAGTTTTCGTTTCTTTCGTCATACTTAAAGAATCTGAGAAAACGTATTCATAGCCCCAGTTTTGCTTATTGATCATTGTTCATGATCTGTAATCAAGTTTTTAGTTGCTCAATTTCGTTAATTACTTCTCGATCTTATAAGATTATGAAAACAATTTTCAATTTTCATTACTTTGATTGTGAATTTACTACCAATTCACAGCTAATAAGCTCATTTCAATTGAGAAATTAGTTAGCAATGAAGAATAAGCTTGTGAGATTAGCATATGAATAGACTTTACAGTAAAAAACATATATAAATTAATAACATTAAGACTAAGTTATTTTACTATATTTTCAAATTAACAAATTTGGGACTACGATAAAATTATTGATTTATCGAGTATTAATTTATAGACGTTTCACTGTATTGACTAACCAACTGAATCTTCTTGAATTTCAGTTCTTGAAGATGATTGGATCATTTCTTACAAGAGGATTAGTGTATGTAAATCATACTTATCATTTTATTAAATGATATTAAGATTTGGTAGTTAGAGTGTTGATTAGTTCTTTTAAAAATCTTACTACATTTTTTTTCAGGATGGTTTTGGGTTATGCTTACCCTGCATATGAATGTTACAAGACTGTTGAAAAGAATAGGCCTGAGATTGAGCAACTTCGCTTTTGGTGCCAGTACTGGTATATATATTTATTTCTCTCTCGTTTTCATAATGTTGAAGGTTTTGGTGTTTTGAGAAGTAATTTATATCATTCATCAGGATATTGGTTGCTTGCTTAACAGTTTTTGAACGAGTTGGTGATACTTTTGTTTCATGGTACGCATTTTTAAACAAAAACTTGTTTGATTTCTCTTCAACTACATTAATGTTTTTGCTCTGTTTGATGATTGTTTTGTTTTCTCTCCTTAAGGGTTCCGATGTATAGTGAAGCTAAGTTGGCATTTTTCATTTACTTGTGGTATCCTAAAACCAGGGTGAGTTAAAAGTGTGTATTTGATTGGAGAAGAAACATGAGTTTAGACTCTTTTTACAGTGTATATGATTTCGTTGTCTTTGTTTTTTTTAGGGTACTACATATGTTTACGAGTCTTTCTTTAGGCCGTATCTTTCACAGCATGAGAATGATATAGACCATAGTTTGTTGGAGTTAAGGACAAGAGCTGGAGATATGGCAGTTATATACTGGCAACGAGTTGCAAGCTATGGTCAGACTAGAATATTTGAGACTTTGCAGTATGTTGCTGCACAATCAACTCCAAGGCCGCAGCCACCTCAGGTAAGGTTTAAAAGATTTGCTACACAAATATAATCACTGTTCTGCATTTTCCTAGAGAATGAATCTAATTGAATTTGGATTTCGTTGTCTGTTGTATTTATATTTGTTTTGTGATTCAGAAACGTGGTGGTAGAGCTAATCAAGCTCCTGCTAAGCCTAAGAAAACCCCTAACGTTACACAAGAACCTGAAGAAGCAGAATTGCCAACGTTGTCTAGCTCATCATCGAGTGATAGTGAAGGTAATGAGGCTACTGGTAAAGCAGCAGTAAAATCTGTACCATCCACAGATACAGAAAACGTGGGTATCACTCAGATAGCGCGAAAATCAATCTCTTCTTCTCCAATT
Organism: Nasturtium officinale; assembly: GCA_963854855.1. Classification (NCBI taxonomy): domain Eukaryota; kingdom Viridiplantae; phylum Streptophyta; class Magnoliopsida; order Brassicales; family Brassicaceae; genus Nasturtium; species Nasturtium officinale. The sequence continues at coordinate 2,644,974 of OY978506.1, forward strand.
GTGAACTCAACACAATCAACTACTCAAGTGGAAGAAGAACTAATGGAGATAGAAGCTGTAGAAGCAGAAGAAGCGGAATCCGAATCAAGGAATGAAAATCCAAACTCAGAAGGACCAAAGGAGACGGTTATGGAGCAGACAATCAGAATGACTCGTGGAAGGTTGAGGAAGACTCGTTCGGAAGAAAGCCGTTAAAAAAGAAGAAGCTTTGTTTTAAAAAAAAAAATTGTTAATTACTTTGATAACATTTGTCTCTGATGCTCTGTTTCTAGAATTACGTTGACAGGAACTAAACTAGTGGTAATACTTTGTATGAAAAAGGTAAATTTGTTTGTTTGTTTATTTCATTTAGTTTGCTGTGTTTTAAGTGTAGAGATGACACTCGTGTTTGTTTGTATACTTGATGTGACAAATTTGGTAAAAAGGCACAACTACTTGAGAGTAGAATTGAAGCAGCTGAGCCATAAATCAAGGAATAAAGAGAGGTTTGTGATTAGTTAAAAGTTTGGTTGTACCTAATCATGTAATCAAAGATTATATTTAAAAAGATACGAGTAGTTTTTGAAAATTGGATTAGGTGGTTTGTATGGCAGTTACTTATAATCTTCACTACCTCAGTTGTTAGCAGCTGGAACAAGATGACTTTAGAAACATGTACATATGGTCAAAACTTCGTCCAAAATGTTGTAATCGATGAATGCAGTTGATGAAAATATATATTTATTTTGGTGCATAGTATTTCATGCAGTATTCAATTGAATGTATTTTGCCATTTAGGTAACTAAGAAGGATTGAAGATTTAATTAAAAACAAACAAAAAGTGTTAAAAGAAACTAATAAAAGGATAAAATCATTACTAGTAATACAAGTGATGTGTAGCTATGAAATTGGAATCGGCTAATCTTTTACACTTTGATTATTAATGCTCATCAGTCATTTAATTTCCAACTATTATAGTGCAAAATATCTCACATTAGCTACAAGATAATTTTTTGGATAATATATAAAGGATATGATAATCTTTAAATTTTGAGATAGTTTTTGAGTTAAGTTATGTTACTAATAACAGAGCTCCAACAACTAATTTTTCACAAAAATGGTTTACCACCTATGTGGTTGATATACGTATCATGTCTTGTTGTAGTATTTCTGAGATATTGTGGTTGCGCTGTTTCCGTTAGACCGTTTCCAACACACATCTTGAGATGACCTATTAGAATCCAAAATATCAAATTGTTTCACATTGGTTGGGATATAAATCATTGGACAATATATTAAAGATGTGACAACTAACGAAATTAAAGATGATTGGATGATTAGATGATTTGTAATGAGATTAATATCATTAAAGACTTGAAGTGGATTAATCTTGATTAGTGGTCCATGATCAAAGATAATGTTCATAATATGTTCTTAGCATCATCAAAAACTCATCATCCTATCTAAATCATTGTATCATCTTTAATTTGTTATTTTTCTTTATTTGAATATATTTAACCGCTTTCTCTGGCTTTAGTAGTTTTCAAGTTTTGTTTACAATTCAAAACTCTCTTATTTGCTTAGATTAAGATATGCTGTGTATTCTTAGTTAGTTATTGAACTAATTCTCAATGGATTTGATCTCTAAGTACTCACATATTGAGGTTTATTTGATAAACCCGGTTGCAAAACCTATGTATACAACACGTACAGAAAACCAAACGCTTCTTAGCTAAGCAGCTTAAGACTCAGTGGGCGGCTGGGCTAAAATCTAAATTCTTATATAATTTTACCCTAATTGAATAATCATACTTCTACTTTTTGGTACCTGCAAAAAGGCGTTTCCAAGGAAGTCTGCAACACATACTTAGAGTTAGTATTAGAGACAACTATCATATGTCCCCAAGAAAATAGAGCATACAATATCATATATATAATGAAGAAAAGAAAGATAGAGAATTACTCATTTACTAAATAGTAATATCAGTTGATTTATTAAGAAAGTGATGAAGCATTTCAAGTATATACAACATGATGGAAAAAAAAAACTAGCAAATTGATGGGAGAAATTAAGATGCCAGCAAAAAATCACAAATTCGAAGATGAGTTTTAAACTTGCATATCAAGTTGAACAATTAAACATTTTTTTTATATAAAGGTACGAACCAAGACCCCTAATCTTATTTAGGTCAAGGTGATCCGGTAAACATTTACCTTCTCTGTTTGGTATTTGGTGACTAAATTTGATACGTTCCTACGAAATGAGACTTCAACGGAAGCGTCTTTGGCGTTGGCAATTCAGTATGAACGATAACTCGGGAACGCTACAAGTACTATCAAGAATAGATTCTCGGGAATGACCGGATGCGGGATAGACGTGTAGCGATGAGTGGGTTATGGGGATATGAACTGGAACGATGAAAGAGGGACGTTTGTACCAAGAAGTTCGAAAATACCTCGTCGAAATTGATGGGGGATGGAAGAACACTTGGGAAGGACTCACGATGAGTATATATTCTCGGAAAATGAATGAATACAATAGATGATGAGGGGAAGAAACGAGATGGGATGGAAAAGTGGAGTGATAGCCGGTCACGCGGAATATGGGAGGCTCCATGATACGATCGAAACCAGTGAATCCGAGCGATGCTTCGAAGATTCTCCGGCGACCTAGTTCTAAGTGAGACTCGAGAGAGAAAATGTAATGCTTTCAAAGTTTTATTCAAGTATGCAGTATACAGGTGATTTCTCGTGATTTTATAGTCGGATACATTAGGTCATAAGCATAAATGATAAAGACAAGCGTGCCTTTGAACAATGGGATGCAGTAAAGAGTACTACTTGGTAAAAGTGAAACTCCTCGATAAATCTTTGGGTAAACCTCTAATGTTTCGGTGGAAATAAATTAAGAAAGAGGAAACGATAGAAATTATACTCTGTGTGACTACTCTACAAGTCATTAACTGGATAAGAAGATAATCAATACTAGTACAATGCACCAATGGAATAATATCTCATTAAAAACCACATGGTAAAACCACTTAGAGATTAAAAAAAAACAATGATAAAAAGAGTACACTACCCAAATGTGATTTTAGTGGAACGTTTCACCGATAATGGTAAAAATGCTAAGAGTCTTGGCTAGGGATGTCAATTAGGATTGAAAATCAACGGGTTAACCCTAACCCGCACCGCTAGAAGGTGGGTTAGGGTTCATGTTTTGATTGCCCAAAAAAAGCGGATATTGTGGGTTGACCTCTCATGGTCTATGATTTTTTATGGACAAACCCGCATGGGTTACGGGTTGATCTGCGAACTGATAGAGTTACACGCTGAAGACAAAAAATAGTAGGAAAACCCTTTTCATATTGGTTTTATTTTAGAAATTTTGAAAAATACATTTTATTTTCTTTTGTTTTAATAAGTTGGAGACATTGACAATGCTTAAATCAATTTTATATTTGAATCTTTGAAAATTTATTGATTTAATTATGTATTTTATGACTTTTATTACTATTTTCTTTTTGATTTATGATAGATATAAGATGTATTTATTTTATTATCGATAAATTTATATTATAAAACTTTAATTTTTTAGTTATTAATTTGATTTTAAATTCTGCGGACCAATCCGCTTAACCTGCGGTTATAGTGCAATGGGGCGGGATAAACGGGATGGGTTAACCATTTTGACATCCCTAGTCTTGGCCATGCATTCTCGGCATCCTTGGTATTGTTCCATCCGAGGGATTACTGGAGCGATTCTTCCTTCAAAACTCGATCTACGAACAGGCTAAGTCTGGTCATGTATCGATTTTCCTTTTTCTAGTGGATCCCTCCTTCCGTAACATTTGGTGCTCGTAAGCGGAACTCCTCGTCCGGATGCTCGAGTCTTGGGTCGCCGGAAATATCATCAATAGGTGGAGGCGTTTCAAAATTGGTTTGTTCTTTGTTGAAACTTTTCTTTTGTTAATTTTTCATCGTCCTTTCTAATTCATTGTATTTTCCTTGATTTGTCGTTTTACTTTATTTGAATATATTGAACCGCTTTTCCCCGGTTTAGTACTTTTCAAATTTTGTAAATATTTTTTTGTAAATTTGAATATTTTGCATATGGAAACATCAAACCCCCCCCCAAACTAAAAATAAGAAAATTTATTTTATTATTTGATACAATTTAAGGACAATACTCTTACACACCAGCATACCCAATAAAAAAGTAGACAAAACAATCCTACTTCTAAGCCACATCTTACTAAGTTTAGTAATAACTCAACTTAATGTATATGGAATTTTTCTTTAATAAATTTATCACTTTTTCATAACCAGATTAATTAACCACGTAGACAACCTAACCACATCATTGCGCATGAAGTGGTTTCCAACAATTTTTCATAACAAATTCGTCTCTTGGAAAGCAAAAAAATTTCACCATCCGACTCATGTCTCTCTCTGAAAGCTGATTGTCTGGAGAGCTCACCAACATTCTGGAATCTCAGAAGTTCTACTTCGTAGAAATTCTTTATGTTAGCAGATTTAAGCAGCTGCATGTCTTGTGTAATGATGATAACAATACTCCCCGAACCAAAACTGTTATAATAATCAGCAAGAGTATCTAACTGTTCAAGTTTATTGACATCGTCTAACACAAGCAGAACCTTTTTGTTCTTGAGTCTTGATAGACTCCAGTTTTCTTCTTGAATCTTTTCTACAACCTCTCGGCGAAGATGATCCTGAGAAATCCTTCTCACATTGTCAATGAAGCGATGAAAATCGAAGTGTTGAGAGATGTTGTCATAAACGAACTTAGCAAAAGCTGATCTGCATGTGCCTCCTGTTCCCCAAATCCCAAACACTGTCACAGTTTTATTAGATTTCATCAAATCTATTTTTTTGCGAATAGCTTCCATGTGTGTATTAATCCCCTCTAGTTTACTACCACTGCGTCTTGGTTTAGAATTCTGTAGGCTTTTTGATATTTCCTTTGCAATTTTGTCGATCATTTTCGAATCATTTTGCCTAAAGACAAAGAAAAAAAGAAATTCCATAAATATATATATATATATATAGGATAATTTTTAAGTTTTTATATGAGATTTGGGGTAATTTTAAGTTTTATATGAAATTTGGGGTAGTTTTAAGTTTTTGTTAAAAAATGGGTAACTTTATTAGAAAACTAGAGAGTAACTATTTGACGACTATCCTAAATTGGGAGTATTTACTTGTTAGAAAATGGGTAATTTTATTAGAAAAATAGGGAGTGTCTATTTGACAACTATCCTAAATTGGGAGTATTTACTTGTTAGAAAATGGGTAATTTTATTAGAAAAATAGGGAGTATTTATTTGACAACTACCCTAATTAAAAACTACTCACTTTCCTAATAAAAACATAAAACTATCTAATATTTTCTCATATCAAAACTTTAAAACTACCATATTTTCCAATTTTCTCATATATTGTATATCCAAAAAAATTCGAGCTATATCATCAAGATAGGAAATATACCAATTCGAATAGCCACGGATATCTCCTAAATTGATCAAAGCTTGCTCCCATGAAAGCACTTTCTCAAGATCTACATCTTTTCTACTTTTGTGCTTCTCAAAATGTTCAGCTACTACTCCGATCCGATATCTCAAATCCGCCGGATTCACGCCGTAGAAGATTGGTATCACCTCGATCTTCTTCTCTTTTCTTAAATCCATAATCTTGACAAGTTCTTCAAGGCACCAACTAGACTCAGTGTAGTTTTTAGAGACTACAACGATGGCGAATCTTGACTCCTCGATGGCTTTATTAAGCTCGGTCGTAATACTCTCGCCACTCTTCAACTCCTTGTCGTCTTTGAAGGTTTTAATGTCACATCGAACAAGTTCTTTGTATAAACAACTGATGAAGTTGCTGCGAGTGTCTTTACCTCTGAAATTCAAAAAAACATCGTACTTCTTGTTAGTAGTAGACATTTGATTGGTTCTGTATGAGTAAGTAAGCAAATTAAGTTCGGATAATTTATAGCCATGATTTAGAGATTGAGTTTCACTCTCACTTCTCTTTCTTCGATACTTGTTAAGTTCCTTGCATTGTCTTATCTTACTATATTTTTTTGTCAGCTTCTTGTTTGGGAAAGTAATCAGAAACAGATGTTTTGTTGAGTGGTGTAAGATCGTTTGGTTATTACAAACTGGGAAGTCGTAATCAGAAAAGATATTAATTAGTAATATAATACTTAGATCTCCATTTTTCCAAATATAGATTATATTATTTCCCTTAAATAAATTACTGTTTATCAATTTGAGTTGACAACTGTGTTTTAATCCACGATCCGTTGAACCGGTTGACCTGGCCGGATGATAGATCAAAAGAAAATTTCAAATACTTTTTTATAACCATTGTTTTACAACTAAACTGTTTTACTTTAGGAATGATATGACATTTGAAAGTTTTTTTTTTATATAGTTTTCAATTTTTAAGTGTGTACATATAATTATCTTTCTTGTCGTCCATGATTGAAACACGACAAACAATTTTGTGTTCTTAGTTTAGTTTGTTTTCTCTTTATTTATAATTATTATGATCACTTCATATTAAATAATAATATAACATATTTTTTATCTTTTGTAGTTTATATATATCTTATGATCAATATAATAAAATATAATATTTTAAATGTTATAGTACTTTAATAATCTATTCTAATATATGTTTATTTTTAACAATATATTTATATTGTATTATCAATAACATCTTCTAGTTATGTTGTTTTGTTTTGTTTTGGTATTATTTTAAAGTTAATTTTGATTGAAATTTTAAACATTTTATTCTTATTGTTAAATATTATATTTTCTTAATTATAGTAAAGATAATTTGACGTATACAATTATATATTTAGAAATATCATGTTAACAGAGAAAAAAAAACTTTATGATCCAATAAATATATTTCATTTAGACACATAAGATAAATATGTTTTATTTATATTTTGAATATTTTAATCAATTTTAAAAACTAATCTATAGGATTATTAATTATAAATTCGAGTTTATGTATATTATTTTTATAAGTGAATTCATTTTTATTTTTCATTACTATTTTTCCTTTTATATCAATTAGTTCAAAAACCAAACCGAATAATCATATAATCCAAACATGGTCTATATGTTTCTAACTTTCAATCCAAATTATCCAAGCCAAAATGAAACATGATCGTATGCACAAAATAAACCAATAATATATACATTATGTATATTTATATACATTTATTAATATAAAATTTCTAAATAATAGAAATATGTTAAGTACCTGAAAATATCTCTTTAGTTATATTTTTTTTAAATATAAAAATTTCGCCATATTAAATAAAGTTTGAACCAATTTTATTAAAATTAAACTAATTTTTATTGAATTTGTTTTTTTTTTATTGAAATTGAATAATTTTTATTTTGTTTTAACCTTAAACCGAATCGATCTGAACCCGTAACTACCACACCAAATAGTATAAATTTGAACGGTTACTAAATTCTTTTAGCTGAATTATCTGAATTCAAAAACCTCAAACCAAATCTGATCTTAAACCCAAATAAATCGTTCTATTTCCGTTTTTGAAAATTTGATTAAAGTTGACTAATAATATTTTTATTAAAGTTGATTTTGATACTAATACGAAAATTTATGTAGAGTTTTTGAAATTTTTATATGTTAAAGTTGAAAAATTCTAGATTTTAGTTGGTATATGAAAACATAGTTAAAAATAGTTAATGTTGAAAAACATTTAATTTGGTTGGATTAAAAATATCGCCACAAGATTAAAACCAATATCTGTTTCAAAATTTATCTGTTAATTCAGTTATTGAGATATATCTTTTGGATTAATCCAGTTATTCGGCTATATACATAGAGATTGGAGTTTATTAAAAACTTGTAACTACATTCGCATAGATTTATTCTTCCTAAGTTTATAAATAAATCCAAAAAGCGGCTCCGAGAGTGAGAAAAAGAGAGGAACTTGACCTTTGACGTTTGAGTTTGGGAAGTGTAACCAAAAGAAGTGACGAATTAATGTCCACGAAACATTCTATCATTAGGTCCAGCCGCCAACTCTGAGTCAAGCTGCTAGCTAACAAGAAGGTTGAGTTTCCTGTGTTGTAACTTGTACACATTGACTAATCATTACATCTATACCATGGATCCAGTAGCAAGAGTATCTAATAATCTTTCTACACCTAATTAATTATATTTTTAGAACACTTTTTGCCACTCATGTTCTTCAATTATAGAACACTTTTTGCGATCAATTTCAATTAAATATTGCAATAAGTAATACTGAATAGCAAAAGAAAATTACAAATTTAATTTGGGTTAAAAGCAAAGAAGATTCAACCCGTATTTAGAATCATGCTGATCTTTGAAAACAATTTCGTATTTAATGAGATTTCCACATATTTTATACTTAAGGCAATAAACATCTAAGAATAAAAACAAATATCTAAACAATAAATATTTCTAAATATTTTCATCCAGATATTCCTAAATTCAAATAAATGATGAAATTATCACATAAATTTCCTAAATTAAAGTTTATAATTTAATCAAATACAATCAAAATTTCAAATTTAAAATTATTGGTCACGTTTTTAATGTATTTATTATTAAAATATAATAAATAATACAGAAACTTTCAGAGTAAGGTAAAAGAGTTTTATTCTTTAAGAATTCTAGCATGGTGTAGATCCGATGAACCGATTAATAAACGTAAGCCGTTGACTATAAACTATCATTAGGCAGAATTCTATGACAAAGAAGATAAATATACTCTTGTAAGTATATTAACATGAATATTACATAAAAGTTTCTAGAAAAATCTATAATTACATGCTCAAATATAAGATCTGTAATTACATGCTCAAATATAAGTTCTAATAACTAAGACAAGAACAAGTAAACAAAATCATAACACATTTATTTGCAAATATTTACAAAGACGATAAGCCCTTAAGACTCTAAAGAAAAAATAGTATAAAAGTTCGGGTTTCAGGTATTAAATTGAAATACCTGAAAAAATAGTATTAAATTAAAAATCACAGATTGTTATTTGTTAATATAAATTAAAAGAGAATAGAAAAGTAATAATACAAAACAAAGATACACACCTTTCTCAAGTTGATCTTCATATTCGAATTCAGCAAGTATCTCCGCATTTGTAAGTACCTTTGATTTGAATTTGATATCTTGTTTCATCCACTGTTCTGTACACATCAAAACTTCAACCATATAGTGAGTTAAACAACTCCTATATGGGTTTATTATCCTCCCACTAGTGTTAAAAGCATTCTCAGATGCAACTGAAGACACTTGCATAGCAAATAAATCCTGAGCCATCTCTGATAGAATGGGATATTTAGCACTGTTTAGATTCCAATAAGAGAGTACGTCATAATCAATACCAAGCATAACTTCAGGGTTCTCAACTTTATCTTTAAGATACGAATCCAACTCATTTTTGTCTCTAACTCCAATCTCTTTTAGCAACGTATTGTACCTGCTCTCAATCCTATGCCTATGATAACCAATGTCATCATCAACAGAATCCATTATGTTTGTTTGGTGATCTTGAGTAGACTGTGATGATGAAGAAGACTGAGAGTGAGGCAGAGATGGTTGCACATTTTCCTTTTTACCATATCTTTCACTATACTCTCTGAACATATCCTCCAGAATAAACATAACTGACTCATACAACTGTTTAGACTGTGCAGAGTCTTCTCCATACAACTCGTCAAAACATATTTCTGCGAATTCCATCTTTTTCTCGGAACAAACACAGTAGCTATTATCAACATCTTGTTGATGTTCTTTAAGCCATCCCAATACTTATCAAATTTCTTAAACATTTCCTCAGCTTTTCCTTTCAGTTCAGGATCATAGTTGGTACATAACAACTGAAGATCTGATGCTATATTCACTATCTCACCATAACACTTGTGTGCATTCAGAGTTGTAGAAGCTGAAACTACTAATGTGAAATTGTAAAAAATGACAAGCAACCTATTTAATCTTTCAACCTCACGCCAATCAGCCATTGAAGGAGGTCCAATCCGTTTCTTATTGTTTCCACCTCCAAAAAATGATCATTGTACAATTTGTCTTCAAACTCCATATTATCAAATGCCGCCTTGTACTTAACTGCCCTTAACAACATCAAATATGTGGAATTCCATCTAGTTTTACATCTAGTGGCAAACTACCTCTTGTCAACTTACCAGAATCTACCTTAAGTTCAAATGCTGCTTGTCTTTTGGTTCCAGATCTAACATATAAGATAGCATTTCGGACTGCAGTCACACTATCATCTATTTTAGCCACCCCATCCTTCACAATCAGGTTAATGATATGACCAGCACATCTCATATGCAAAAATTCCCCTCTCATTACTAAAGAGTCATCAGATATCAAAGAGAATCTAGATTCAAACAGTGACAATGCATTACTGTTGGCTGTTGCATTATACACCGTGACACAAAAGACCTTCTCTATCCCCCAGTCAGCTAGACATTCAAGAAGTACAATTGCAATGGTTTTACCTTTATGATCTGTGACATACTTGAATCCTATAATCAGCTTCTTTAGGCGCCACTCATCATCAACGTAGTGTGCTGTTATAACCATATAACTTGAACCTAAAAAAATAAAGAAAGATGAAGTCAATTAGCCAAATAAGTAATAACATAAGAAATGAGTCTAAAAAATAAAACTGAAAAATATACATATCAAATTAAACATTACCCGTGATCTCACAAGTCCAAATATATGTTGTTAGTGACACTCTTTTTTTTTTAGTCAGGAACCATTTTTTTCAAAGTAGCCTTCCTCTTAACATACATATCAACAATGTCTCTTGTTGCCGTCCTCCTTGAGTGAGGTTCGTACTGGTTTGTCTATATGTATGTACATAGAGAAACAAACAAATATTAAAGTCAGACACATAAATAAGTTGATAAAAACAAAATAAAATTACATGATTATTTTGTCGCAGAAGTGTTTCCAAGCCAAACTTTCAATGAAAGCCAATGGCAACTCTCCAATCACAAGCATTTCATTCGCTGCTTCTCTGAAAATTTTCTTAGATACTTTTGCACTTTGAACAATCCCTTGCTTATTAATAACATGCTGACTCTGAGTCTTATTTTGCCCATCTAGCCATGTCTTGTAATCCCTACAAACTTCAAGATAATTCCACAAGTTTTTTGTCCCTGACTTTGTTGGACATGTGTAGTCTTTCTTGCAATAGTGACATACACATTTGTCACGGTTGTCCAATTTTCTTGTGAAATGAGCCCAAACATCAGACCTTGTGGGGAGTACTCTCTTAGCTTTAAGTTGTTCAGATTCAGAAGTAGCCCCACTTGGACCAGTTCCTTGTGTTTGTTTCCTTTTGACCCTTTGATATTGAGACTGAGTCACACCATCTTCATCATAGGCGCATTGTTCATCATCATTATCTCTGTCAGCTTGGTTTGGAGATGATGATGAATCCATCTGTACATAAGAAATATATTAATTATTAAATCAGAATTCTTAAAACAATAAACTATAAACAGAACGTAGCAGCATCAATCAATGAAACTACAATTAAAAAGATAACAAATTTAGAAACAAAAGAACCTTCACTTTTTGTATGCATCATCCGTGAAAAAAATCAAAGGATCCAGAAGTTTATTCTTTTTCACTTATTGACAATTCAATGGTTTATAGTTTTCTAATTTCAACACAAATTTTGAAATCTTAAATCGATGACAATAAGATACCTGACTTCGCTTCCTTGAAGTCTCAGAAGGAGGAGAATATGAGAATGTTTCCAGTTTGTAAAATTAGGGATTTTCTAGATTTTAATTTGAATATCACAGTCTTTTGAGAAGTGGAAACGAAAAGAAAGGAAGCCTAAACGTTTAGGGTTGATAAATGTTCGGATTATTATGGGTGATGTTCGGGTTTTTTTGGATATACTCGATCGGGTACGGGTATCCGAAGAGTAGAAAATATACATCCGATCGGGTATTTTAGTACACCTATACCTGATCTGAACTTTTTACTTCGGGTCGGCTTCGGGTTCGGATATCGGTTATTATGTCCATGCCTAGTTCAATGAAGTTTTTGCTCTAAGAGAATAAGTGTATGATGTTTTTTGGTGTGTTCTCTTTTTGAAGTTGAGCTCATAATTATTTAAGAGCTTCAACACCTAGATTCCGCATTCCAAAAAGAATATGCTTTGATCCTCACCGATCGGTACTCTAGAATATGCTCACCGGTCGGTGGCAAATCCTCACCGATCAGTGGTGACTGCATACTTCATTGATCTTCCATGCTTTCAGGCTCAAATCCAGTTCATCTTCTCTTTATTTGGGTCAATCAAGCCCAAACACCTAAAAACGCAATAATTACACAAAGTATCTCATTCTTAATGAAATTATATGAGATTGGTTATTAAACTGAATTTAAAACTGTTTATAAAATGTGTTATCATTACAGAAAGACTGTATAATTTAAGTCTAGAGGAAGATATCTCTATCTGACTAAACCTTTGTTAATATTTTTGAGTTATTTTCAGTTTTTAGCATGTCAAAGTAAGGGAGTTATGATCATTTCTTGTAACAACTTTGGGAAAATCTTCTAGAAACGCATCCCAGTCTTGTTTGTTCGGTGTCAGAACCAAAATATGTAAAGACCACAGGCAGACTCAATAATTAGAAAAGTATTGATCACTCTGAAAACCTGAAAGATTAAATTTAGCCTTCTTAAGTAGAATTCTGAACCTGAACTTAATTATCGCATTTAGGGACTTGATAATCATATTAGCAGATCTTACATTCAGAGTTATCTTTTAATCATTTTGGGTACCCTTTGATTAACTCTGAATGGCTATACTCATCTTTAGTTTAGTACCACACATTTACCCTTAGCCATTTCTAAAAGCAATATTAATTCTCGTTTGTAATTATAAGTTTAAAGAGATTGAGGAATGTTTAGAGACTAAGATTGAGAATAGCAAGGGATTATGAAAGTTTGTATGTATTTTATTCTCTTAGTCATACATCTTTACAAGAGGTTACACATATATTTATAGACATTTGAATGAGAGGAGGCGCAGAAGAAGAGAAGAATGGCGTGAAGAAGGAAGAAGAGAAGAGAGGTTTTGCGTGAAGAAGAGAGGAGGGAGCAGCTCACCTACTCCAACAGTATTGCGCTCCATGCCTCTCTCTGGCGCCCCATGCTTGTGCCCATGCCTCTCCTTGCTTCCTTACTTAGTTTAGTTAGATCATCTAGTTGAGATCCAACACTTCCTTTTCTTCTAGTTCCTTCTTAACTTGTTCTCTTTCTAGTTCCTTTTCAACTAGTTTTCTCCTTTTCCCTCCTTCTCTTGTGTTTGAATTATTCTTTTTGAGATCACATATTTCAACACTCCCCCTCAAGATTGGTCGGTGGAGATCCTTAAGACCGATCTTGCCATGAATATGATCACAAGTAATAGTTGAAGTTGCCTTAGTAAAGATATCAGCTAATTGATCCTTGCTTGCTACAAAGGCGGTTTTGATAATTCCTTCTTGTATCTTCCCTCTCACAAAGTGGCAATCAACTTCTATGTGCTTGGTTCTTTCATAAAATACCGGATTTGATGCTATATGCATTGCAGCTTGATTATCACAATACAACAGCATTTCTTCATCTCCTTGGATTCCAAGGTCTTTTAGAAGCGCTTTTATCCATATCAACTCATTTGTCAATTCTTTCATGGCTCTGTACTTTACTTCAGCACTTGATAAGGCTATGACCTTCTGTTTTTTGCTCCTCCAAGTTACTAGATTTCCTCCTACAAATGTGCAAAAACCAGATGTGGACTTTCTATCCTTTTTATCTCCAGCCCAATCCGCATCACAATAACCTTGGACCTTTGTGTTCCCATTAACATGCATCCATACACCTTTTCCAGGGCTATTCTTTAGGTACCTTAGCAACCTCTCAATCATGTTCCAATGTTGTGAGGTTGGCTTTTGCATATGCTGGCTCACACGGTTTACTGCAAAGCAGATGTCAGGTCTTGTAATGGTAAGATAGATAAGTTTGCCCACCATCCTTTGGTATCTTTTAATGTTCTCCAAAGGCTCCCCCTCAGGACTATCTTGGTATCCTTCTTCTATTGGAGTTTTGGCCGGCTTGGATCCTAACTTCCCGGTTTCTTCCAAGAGATCCAACACATATTTCCTTTGAGATATGAACATTCCATCTCCAAATCATGTCATCTCAATCCCTAGGAAGTACTTGAGCTCCCCTAGATCCTTTATATCAAAGTCGGCCTTCAAGAGTCCCTTGATTTTATCTACTCCATCTTTGTCACTTCCTGTGATGATTAGATCATCAACATAAATCAAGACTACCACTACTCCTCCTTCACTTTGTCTTGTGAATAGAGTATGATCCGCTTCAGATTTTATGAACTCCTTCTTCAAGAGACAAGCGCTTAGCCTTTGGTACCATGCTCTTGGAGATTGCTTCAGCCCATAGATTGCTTTCTTCAATCTACACAATTTGTTGCCTCCATTATGATACCCTAGGGGTGGATCCATATATACTTCTTCTTCCAAATCCCCCTGCAAGAAGGCGTTCTTGACGTCCATTTGCCGTAAGTCCCATTCCAAGTTTACAGCTACCGAGATTAGAATTCTTATGGAATGGAGCTTAGCCACTGGATCAAATTTTTCAGTATAGTCCTCCCCATAGACTTGAGTATATCCTTTTGCTACCAGCCTTGCTCTGTACCTTTCTATTTCCCCATCACTTGTGTATTTAATTGTATACACCCATCTACTCCCAACCGACTTCTTATCCTTTGGTAAGTCGGTTAAGTACCAAGTATTATTCCTTTCCATGGACTTCATTTCCTCTTCCATGGCTTTCACCCATATTTCACTCTCACATGCTTCTTCATATGAGCTAGGAATGTATTCCTTGCTGATTTTTGTGAGAAACACTTCATGCTCCATGGGTAATATCGCCAAGGAACAGAAATGCTCAATAGGATATGTGGTAATACTAGTTTAAGTGTGATCTCCTCCTTGTGATATGAGAGTGCTGTCACCAATAGGATCGAGATCTAAGCTCGCCGTACGCTCAGGACACTCTCTTATCACACAAGGAAAAATACTCGTACTAGACTCTCCTTGGAGCATAGCAGAATTGTTATAGCCATAAAAGACACGTTGTCGCCTCTGTCTTATACTTCTTCTTAGAGGTATGGTTGGCTCCTGTCCTTCTTCAGCATCCGCTCCCTCTTCATCCAAATTCTGATCCGCTTCCTCATGTGCATTATCCGAACTATCTTGCTCTATGAAGTTCTCAGATGTTTCTTCTTGTACTTCTTCACATAGGCTTGGCGTTTCATCAAACAACATCCAGTCCATGGATGAATAGATCATTCCTTTAGAAGCATCATGATCCTTAGCCCCTTAGAAACTCTCTTGTTCATTAAACCTTACTTCTCTAGACACATACACTCTTCTTGTTTCCGGATTGTAGACCTTGTAGCCCTTTTGTGTTGGTGAATATCCAATGAACACACACCTCATGCTTCGAGGTTCAAGTTTGCTTCTGTGTCTTTCTGGTAAATATATGAAGCATGTGCATCCAAACGTTTTGATATGATTTAAGCTTGGTTTCTTCTTGTACAACACTTCAAATGGGGACTTATCATCCAGATTTTTGGTTGGAAGTCGGTTGATTAAGTAGCTTGATGTCATTACGGCATCTCCCCAATGAAACTTTGGTACTCTTTTGGCAATCATGAGAGTCCTTGCTACTTCCATTAGGTGTCTATTCTTCCTTTCAGCTATCCCGTTCTGCTGAGGAGTGTATGCACACGATGTTTGATGAATGATGCCAAAGTTGTTGAGCAACTCTTTGAATCGTTTACTCACATATTCCCCTCCATTATCACTACGCAATACTTTGATCTTTGTTTTGAATTGGGTAGAGATATAGTTAATGAAGTTGGTGAAGGCTTCATACACTTGATCTTTGGTATGTAGAAGAGTGATCCATGTATATCTTGAGTAGTCATCAATGAATGAAACAAAATATTTATATTGATCTCTTGAATTACATGGTGAGGTCCATACATCTGAGTGTACAATGCCAAACGCTTCATCACAAGTTGTAGATGAAGTAGGAAAAGCTTGTTTACAATGCTTCCCTAGTACACACGCCTCACACACTACTTCTTCTTGGATGAGATTGGGTAAGACCATCTTGAGGACTGCTGAACTTGGATGTCCTAGCCTTCCATGCCATAATGGGCTATCTTCAATCTCTTTCCTCCCAAAAAACTTTGCATCTGCCTTCATTCCAAGAGCCATTGGTTCCTCTTGTTTATTTGATTCCAAGATATACACACCATCTTCTACCTTCCCTTCTCCGAGCACATGGTTTGTTTTAGGGTCCTGAAACTTAACAAAGTCAGTCCCAAACACAGCTACACACTCCAAATCCTTTATAGCTTTATTAATGGATAAAAGATTAGATGAGAAGTTAGGCATGTATAATGCTTTTGTTTCCCTTTTAAAAAGCTATAACTCTCATATCTCTTTAATTGGAACTGAGCTTCCATTGGCTACTTGTACACTTCCATGGCACGGTTCAAGATTCTTTAACATATCTTGATCCTTGATCATGTGATGAGAAGCCTCTGAATCCACAATGATTCTAGTCTTCTTTATGGGTGTTTTAGAGATGAAAAAACTCTTACTCGAATCTGTGAGTTTGGCTAGGCTCTTGATGAGAGCTTCAAACTCAGACCTTCTAACCAGTTCTTCAACAGGTTGTGCAATTCCCGTGAAGGCTCTAGGTCCATTCTCATTCTCCCTTAGCCGCTTAGGCCTCAAGTGTGGATGGAGGGTCCAACACTTCTCCTTAGTGTGTCCTTTCATCTTGCAATGCTCACACTCCAACGTCCTCTTGTCTCCAAATGTGAGATTCTTTCTTGCAAGATGTGCAGCTTCACTTGGTGCACGAAACAGATCGCTAGACCCTTCTTTCCTTTGTATCATACCGCATACTTCCGCTAGACTTGGCAGATTCTCAAATCGAAGTATATGTTTGATAAGATCCTTGTATGATGCATTGAGTGCCAAGAGAAGCCCAAACACTTGATCTTGGTCACGCCTTTCTCCTAACTCCTTGGGGTCTATAGTGTGTGGCCTCAAGACCTCCAACTCGGCTCATAAGCTTCTATACTCCCCAAACATTTCCTTGAATGACTTTTCCTCTTGTTGGAGCTCATTCAATGCCCTTTTCACCTCAAATATCCTTGATATGTTTGAGATGTTTCCATATACTCCTTTGAGTATATCCCAAAGTTCCTTGGCGGTATCCGCATATGAGTAAGCCACCAAGATAGTTGGTTCTAGTGAGCTTAGGAGAAGAGAAAGAGTGTATTGTTCTTCTTGCTCTTCCTTAGCTTCCTCCTTCTCATTTCTCACCGCCGCTGCTGTTTCTTCTTTTGTCTCAACATATTGCCAAAGTCCTCGGCCTCTAAGAGTAGTTTTGGTGGTTTTTGCCCAAAGGAGATAGTTGTTTCCCTTGAGCATAACCGAGATTGTTACCCTATTAGTCTCCATTTTCTAGTAATAATACACAATCTTAGTCCTTTCACAACTTGAAGATCCTATGATCTCAAGGATATTAATCTCAGAGTGAATAAAACTAAGGAAGGTGTATTGTTATAGATTAGAAGCCTTGTAGAGTATTAGAGGAATCAAGAAGAGAATAAGCGGTTTAGTAGATAACCCGCTCTGATACCATGTTGAAATTATAAGTTTAAAGAGATTGAGGAATGTTTAGAGACTAAGATTGAGAATAGCAAGGGATTATGAAAGTTTGTATGTATTTTATTCTCTTAGTCATACATCTTTACAAGAGGTTACACATATATTTATAGACATTTGAATGAGAGGAGGCGCAGAAGAAGAGAAGAATGGCGTGAAGAAGGAAGAAGAGAAGAGAGGTTTTGTGTGAAGAAGAGAGGAGGGAGCAGCTCACCTACTCCAACAGTATTGCGCTCCATGCCTCTCTCTGGCACCCCATGCTTGTGCCCATGCCTCTCCTTGCTTCCTTACTTAGTTTAGTTAGATCATCTAGTTGAGATCCAACACTTCCTTTTCTTCTAGTTCCTTCTTAACTTGTTCTCTTTCTAGTTCATTTTCAACTAGTTTTCTCCTTTTCCCTCCTTCTCTTGTGTTTGAATTATTCTTCTTGAGATCACATATTTCAACACTTATATTATAATGTGAATTCATGTGCAAAAACTATAAAGTATATGGACCTACGTAACTAACATTTCATTATGATTAGATATGTGATATGTAAAGTATATGTACAATGATTTTGAGCCTTTATGTTTTATTTTTGTGGGGATCACTCGAACAAGTCATTTCCACCATTTCGCCCCCTTTTCACCTTAACTTGTTTTTCCTAAGTCAGTTCTTTCTCTTATTTTTGGAATTTTTTTCTCCATCTCAATTTTTCTTCAATCGAATTTCTGCTCTCTAAATTTTCATTCAATTGATTTCTCTCTAACTGCTTTAATCTTTCTCTCTCTCTCTCTCTCTCTCTCTATCTCTTTCTTTTAGGGTTTTCTTACATCTCTCGGCCGAATCAATGACGACTAAATCCACAACCACTGATTCTTCAAGCTTTCATGCTTGTGTGCACCTCCTTACACCTTCCTCCATCGTTATCACAATTCACGTGAAGTCTGTTTCCAAATCTACTTCCATCAATGATCTGGTTTCTCTTTTTGATCTGAAGGTGAGAGTGATGGATCTGTTGGTGTTCAGATCGATTAACCAGCCAGAGATGGTGAAGCAAACACTGCTCTTCCCAAATACATGAGCTTTGTTAATTCTCTCATCTCTTCTTCACAGATAAATCTTTCAGCTTTAAAGTTCTCTTAAGCTATTTAGTATTCTCAGTGCTCTCATATTTCGATTTAACTTTCATAGTTTGATAAGGGGATGTGACCCTGTAATGTTGCTTCAATTATTATCGTTTCTTCATGTGGTATATTTGCCGAAATGAGGACCCTTCATTGATAAGATATGAGCCTTAATTTGTGAGCTTCCATGGATAAAAGAACTTAGCCTTAATTTAGAAAATATTTGTTATGATACATGTCATACATGTCATTTAGTTGTTGAAATGATATAGATTGCAATGGATATGCTCTTCATTTGGTACTGAGAATGTTTTGTCATGTCTGCTGATTTTGAGAGTTAAAGAGGTTAATCTTTTTATTCACTTCTAAGAACATCTGTTTTTTATGTTTGATGTTTCTTTTAACTTACTAAAGAGCATATCAATCGGTGGTGACTTGAATCTTCAGTATCTATTCAAGGATTCAGGCCCAAATCAACTTCATTCTTATTTATTTGGTTCTACCAAGTCTATGAACATAATATTATAATTATTACACAAAGCATCTTATTCTTGTTTAAAAGATTTGAGATTAGCTAGGAAACAGATTCTAAAAACTATTAATAGATACTCTTATTTCAATTCCCGAGACTTGAATCCTTGTTGTCTCAAATAAAAACAATAAAAATATCAAAAGAGAAACGGTTTGAAAAGCTGGAACCCACATTTACTTGGGAATGAACTCTTCTCGGGATTCTCCTCTGCTGACTATTTCATGGAACGAACGCTTCTCCCAAAAAATATAATGAAACTACAAATCCATATTTAAAATATCTAACACAAGTATATTAAGTGATCCTCTGCCAAATCACAAATGAATGGAACATACTTTTTCTTCAATCCATCCTACTAGCTCATAAAGAGGACATATTTGAAATAAAGTTAAGTAAAAAAGGAGAAGTGGATAAGTGGTTTTCGCTACCAACGGATAAAGGAATCTACTCAAAAAAAATTATATTATTATTTTAAATTTTTTATCTATTTTCTTGCGGATTCGGATTAAATCTTCAATTTTTCAGATCCGACAGATTCAGATCCATTAAAAATCTCGGATATCCAGTATGTGAACAGCTCTAGTTGCGTACATGCTCTCATATGTGATTCTATATAATTGTATCATGTTATCATGTTGTCTGTCTTTTTGTGTTGTAGTTTATTAGTAGGGGTGTCAAAGCGGGTTAGCCTGCTCTATTTAATACATCCATTGCGGATTGAGTTAATTTACAGCCGCGGATTTAGCGGATTGGTCTGCGGAATTGAAAATCAATTAATAACCAAAAATTTAAAGTTTTACAATGTAAATTTATCGATAATAAAATAAATACATATTTTATCTATCCTAAATCAAAAAGAAAATAGTAACAAAATAATAAAATGCATAATTAAATCAACAAATTTTCAAAGATTCAAATATGAAATTGATTTGATCATTATCAATGTCTCCAACTTATTAAGACAAAAGAAAACAGAATATATTTTTCAAAATTTCTAAAATACAACCAATCCGAATAGGGTTTTCCTACTATTTTTTTTTATCTTTAGTGTATAACTCCATCAGTTTGCGAATCAATTCGTAACCCATACAGGTTTGTTCATCAAAGATCATAGATCGTGACGGATCAACCCGTAATACCCACCTTTTTTGGGTAATCAAAACATGAACCTTAAACTGCCCCTGCGGGTTTAGAATAACCTATAAATTTTCAACCTAGTAGTTTCTATATTTTTTTTTGTCTTTGGGATTTGTTGTCATCCTAACATTTTTACCAAAAAAACTTAATTTTAACGTTAAAATGTGAAATTAATAAAACAAAAGTACCCGATTGTTTATTTTACGTTTTTAACAAATAAAAGTACCCAATTGTCTCTTAGAAAAAAAAAATATTGTCAGTGTTCCCGTTCCAAAAAGTGTCGTACAGTACAGGCTACAGCCACTGCATTTTGTTTTGACGGCCAGAAAAAAAAAAACTCAGATGTGAAAGAATAAAAACCTAAAAAAAATCGTTCGTTTTGTTTCTTCTCTTCTTGATTAATCGCGACTTGTCTTACTAAAAAATTCTCAGAATAAAATGGTATAATTCTTATCAATTTCATTTTCTTTGATGTCTGAATCTAATTTTTGATCCGATTTATCCTTTTTTTTCAGATCCGATTCATATTATTACAGAACAGACAAGGCAAGACTCGTCTTGCTAAGTACTATGTTCCTCTCGAAGAGTCTGAGAAACACAAAGTAGAATACGAGGTTCATAGATTGGTGGTTAATCGTGATTCTAAATTCACCAATTTTGTTGAGGTTTGTTGATTTTTCTTAATTTGGATTAGGTAGGATAATTACTAAAATGAACTTATGTTAATTTTTCAGTAATCAGTGTTTAAGAGATCAAAACTAAACAATCAAGCTGGTTAGGGCTTTAAATCATGCTTAGATGCTATGTATCATTCTCTAATTTTGTCACTATTTTCATATCTGTTACTTTTTTTAAGGGTTTTGAATTATGCTTAGATGCTATGTATCAATCTCTAATTTTATAATCATTTTCATGTGTTTGTTACTTTTCCTTAATCAAGCTGGTTTAAGGTTTTGAATCATGCTTAGATGCTGTTTATCATTCTCTAATTGTGTTACCATTTTTCATGTATACGTTACTTTTTATTAATAGTTTTAAATTTTATCAGATAATGTTGAATTGCTTACAGAACTAAGTAATTTGTTATTAGCTTTAGAATCTGAGTATTGATACATGTGTTTTCCCAGTAGATTTGATTGTGTATGTGAGATAACATGGTGAAAATCAAAAATTGTGTATCAATTTAGAGGCAAAGTTAGGGAAAAAGCTTCATTATGTATCACAAGAACTGAAGAATTTTTAAAAAAGAGCTGATTAGGGTCTTTAAACGCGCTTATTTTGCTACGCATTATTCTTTGATTTAGTTACAGTTTTAATGTATAAGTGACTTTTTTGTTGAATTGTTTTGCAGTTTAGAACACATAAGGTGATATACAGGCGTTATGCTGGGTTGTTTTTCTCATTATGTGTGGATATAACTGACAATGAGTTGGCTTACCTTGAATGTATCCACTTGTTCGTCGAAATTTTGGATCATTTCTTCAGCAATGTTTGTGAGCTTGATTTGGTTTTTAATTTCCATAAGGTACCAATAAACATCTTTCTCTCTTACTAAAACATGTTACATTGTTCTGATTCTATGTGGATCGTGTCATGTAGTTTGTCAGGTTAAATGATTGTGTAATTGTTTCTTCCTGATATTTGCTTTGTGGAATTACTAAGTGATGTTTCTTGTTTGGTTTTATCATATTAAGCTTGTGTAATGCAAAAAATACTGATGGTTAAATACGCTAATTTCTCTTTTGTTTATTACTAATTGAGAATGGTTGTTTCATCTAAGGTATACTTAATACTTGATGAATTTATTCTTGCTGGAGAGCTTCAAGAAACAAGCAAGCGGGTGTGCTTAAAACTCTTTTTTTCTCAAGCTTTTTTACTCTCTTATTGTTGGCATTAATCTTATTGTAAAACTCTTCACCAATTCTTTGTTGCAGGCGATCATTGAGAGGATGTCAGAACTAGAGAAGCTTGATTGATCAAGAAGGAAACTAATCAATAGGAGGATGCTCGTCTTGTATTTGGCTCTTTCTGGTTATGTTCTGTCCAACATTTATTTGTTTCCGGTGACATTTACCGAGTATAAAAGCTGATGGTATGAGACATTGTATTCAGAGTTCAGACCCTTTTGTCTTTTGCTTACAATGTTTGACAAACAAAGAGTTGATG
The DNA here is from genome assembly GCA_963854855.1 of Nasturtium officinale. Classification (NCBI taxonomy): domain Eukaryota; kingdom Viridiplantae; phylum Streptophyta; class Magnoliopsida; order Brassicales; family Brassicaceae; genus Nasturtium; species Nasturtium officinale. The sequence goes on from OY978506.1 coordinate 2,667,767, forward strand.
AGTAAAAAACATCGTGCTTTTGTGTATAACATTTGTTTATATAAACCCTTGAATGTGATTTTAGGCAAACTCTATATAGAATATGTAATGGAACTTTACTATGTAGATTCATACAATTGCCATGATGATTTAGGTTGATGAATCTCACTATTTTGTTGACATTTTTGTAATCTTTCACTATGTTTGTTTGTTCGCTCAACACGAACATATAGTAAAACATATTTCGAAGATATAGCCATAACACATGAAACCAAAATCAGAACCAAAAAAAATAAAACACACTTCCTATGGTTTACTTTATCCTCTACAAAAAAAAACAGAGTATTACATTTCACCTTTAGTTTTATAATTCTACATTTCACATACTCTTCTTCCCTTCAGGACTTTGGCCAATAGTCTCCAACTGATTCCTCAGATTCTGATTATCTTCAAGCAACCTATCATACTCTAAAAGAAACCCATCAGCTTGTTTTCTCAAAGCCTCTGTTTCAGCTTGTGCGCCTTTTAGTTCTTTGCCTTTGCTTTCACTTTCTGATTCTAATGTCTTCATCTTCGACTTTAAAGCCACGATTTCTTCCCCTAGCGATTTAATTTCTTCTCCACTTGTGTTTTTCCCGTCTTCGAAACCTCTGTTTTGTTTCTTTGCTGTCTCCATTGTCTTCCTTAGTAACCGAAGCTCTCTGATGTAATGATGTAGCCGATCAATCATGAGCGAAAGAAACAACACAAATCCTGAAATATTAAAAAAGCTTACTAACCTTAAAATAGTAATCGTACTAACAGAATGAAGAGAAAGGTTGGGAAACAATGTTATATACTACATTCAACTAAACCGGAAAATTAAACCGATTATAATATGGATATTAAACCATTACACCCTAAGCAAAATAGAATCTCTTAGAATGGTAATATGATCATATCTACTTCAGGGAATACTAAGGGTCAACATTTTTTTCCTATAATCCTATAATTATAAAGATTTCACAAGGATCAAGACTTAAAATAAGATAGCCAAGAAATTCAATACTTCCAATTTCATAGGTAATTAGTGTGAAATTAGTGAAATTTATACTAACAGAAACAAGAGAAAGGTGGTGAAATTATGTTATCTACATTCAACTAAATCAGCAACCATTCCAATTACATTAAACCAATCATAATATCGATTTTATAACCATAAAACCCTATGCAAAAATCAGAATCTCTTAGAATGGTAATATGATGAAAATGCTAAAGATCAAGATTTGCCCAAATTACATTCCTTAATCCTATAATTATTCAGAGTTGCAAAGGATCGAGACTTAAATAGGATAACCAAAAAATTCAGTACTTCTAATTTCATTAAAACCTGTGAAATTCCACTATACCAGACGATTAACATTTTTCAATTCCATTAAACCGATCCTAAATCAATTCCAAACTATATAACCCTAAGCAGATATACTCATGGCACCACAATGATCAAGACTTAATCTAACAGAAACAGAGAGAGTTGTATGAAATTCAACTAAACCAGAAAACCAACTTTTCCAATTACATTAAACCGATTTAGAATCGGTTTAATAACATAGAACACTAAGCCAATCAAAATCTATTAGAATGGTAATATAATCTAAGAATCAAGAATTCCCCTAATGACAATTAAAAAGGGAAATATGATCAGATCTATTTCTGGGAATGTTAATAATCACAACTAACGCTAATTATGTTTCTTAATCCAATAAAACAAATAATAATTAATAATACCCATTAGAGAAGCTTCAAGAAGATGTTTAGAAGCGAGAACTTGATCAGTAGGATTAAGAACAGCACCATCTTCAGATCGGCGTTGTATATTAACCAAACTATAAACGCTTGACATCAAAACGACGAATACAGTTGCGCCGATGGTTTTAACGACGACGGGACCACGACCACGTTTGATTCGATCGAAAGTGAGAATGATTAGTTTACGGAGAGGTGTTTTGAAAAGGAGAAGAAGGATAAGTGCCATTTCTGAGAAGATTACAGAGTAAAGAAGCTGGATCATTGTTGCTGTGTGTGTAAACCCTAGATCGGAGAAGAAAGGAGATTTTTTTTGTTTGTTACGAGTTTTTTTTTTCTCGGTGTTAAAGAATCTATTTAATTTATTGTGGGTTACTTAACACGTATTGAAAAACATATGTCGGCAACCGTCAAAGAAAAAATTTAAAATTGTTTGAGGATTCATTTATTTATAAAATTATTTATAAATATATAGAATTATATTTTGTTTACTATAATTTTAATTTAATGATAGTTAACTAAAAACAAAGGTTATTGTTTTTGAACATGGGATCAATTTAGAAATTTATTTTAAAAGTTGCATATTAAAATGTGAAACATATTAATGAAAAAAATAGTACGATATTCTTTATGAAATTTGGCGAAGCGGATAGAGTAATAATATCCGCAAGAATAAATATTTTTTTGTTATAACATAAGGTAAAATTTATTTTGTTGAAAAATTTATAGTTTATTTTATATTTAATAAGCTAAATTTATCACGAGTTAATTTTTAATATAAAATTTATATTACTTATTGTATATAAATATTTATTTTCATTTAATTTTAACTTGTTGTTTTTTGTCTAGAGTTTATTTCTTCTATTTAATATATATTTTTAGTATTTTTTACGGTTCATAATATATATAATTTGGGTTCAACGTCGAATTATATTATTTTCATGTAACAATACTAAATTATATAAAAGTTTTCTTGGTTCAAATATATGTCGGATCCATAATGTTTTTACTATACTAAATTAGACCAAATCATATTCATATTACAAAATTTATCATCACACATTTTATGATGAAAACATGTTATGTCATATATCCATCATGAACTTTCTATTTTATACCAGATCACGTTTATATAATTACACAAATTTATTAATCAATTAAGTAATATATGTCTGTTTATACTTAGAAATGAAATCCGAAACTGAAACAAAAATTTGGTTCAAAAATCAAATCAAATAATCATAAAACTCGAACATGTGCTATATGTTTCTTTTTGAGTTATCCAAACTAAACCGAAACTCAATCGATTACCTAAAATAAACCAATATTATATACATTATGTACATTTATATTATATTCATATACATTTATTAATATAAAAACTAAATAATATAAATACGCTAAATACTTGAAAATATGTTTTAGTTATATTTTTCAAAATTATACAGTTTTAATTTTTTGTAATGTGATATCGGTCTTTGGGGGTGCCACATGTAACAAAAATTGAACCAATTTTTATTTAAACTGAACAAATTTTTATATCAATTGAATAGTTTTTGTTTTGTTTTAAGCTTAAAACCGATCTGAGCTCGTGACTACCCTAATCAAATAGTCATAAAATTCAAATAGGTACTAAATTTTTTTATCCAAATTACCCAAATCCGAAAAACTCTAACCAAATCTTATCCAAAACCCGAATGAAATATGACTTATGTCCGTTTTTAAAAATTCGAAACATAATATATGCAAAATTTAATTTTTATTAATTTTTACATATATAATAATTCAAAAAATCAAATAAAGTTGAAAAGATATTCATAATTATTCTTCAATATATTTCATTGATTTAAAATAAGTAAAGATATTTAAGAAAATTTGAAATTATTGTTAATTTCTGTGATATTAATATATATATATATATATAATATTATTGTTTGGATGTAAAGATTAGATAAATGGTGTTTGAACACAACCTTTTAAACTTGTACTTCAATTATAAGTACCTGATAAAGTGATCGAAAAACAAATAAAATAGAGAAGAATATATATATATATATTCTTTCTTTTTTATCATAAAAAGTTAAGTTTTAGCGAACTTGTTATAATCATCAAATTGTTCGTTTACATAGAAGTAAAAGAACATAAGTTATTGCGTATTTGTAGTGACCATGGATTCCACACAAAATGTTCAAAATGTTTTATAATGAATGTTTTGTTTTGTGAAGTGTATTATTTGAATTTTGTAACACTTCCCGTTATAGACCAGTATCAATTTGAATTTTGTAACCCTTCCTGGTGTAAACTAGTATCATTATACCATCTTCATCTCTCATATTTTCTTAAGTGTTTTAACAATAAAATATAAATAAAATTAAAGATACTGATGTTTTTAGCATCCAAAGTGTCTTCTCAAACACAGTACACTATTCATTCAATTTAAACATACTGTTTACTTTATTTGATTATATTTATATCTGAATATACCCACATATAATGATCACTGTAATTATGAACATTCCCATGACTCACAAAAGTTTCAGAATCAAGTTGAGTTCAATACAAGAAAAATCAATGAATACAAGTGAGCAAGTAGAAATGGAGATATGATACAAGAGACTTGGTCATGTAATCAACAAACGGTTGCAACAAATGCAAAACAAAGGTTTGGTAAATGGTTTACCAAAATTTAAAGTCAACAAGGAAGTATGTGAGACGTGTAATCTTGGGAAGCAGTCACGGAAAAGTTTTCCAAATGAATCTCATACAAAGACAAGAGAAAAGCTTGAGATTGTGCATACAGATTTATGTGGACCAATGTAACATAATCTCTTGATGGAAGCCGGTACTTTCTATTGTTGTTGGGTTTACTTTCTCAAGCAAAAGTCTGAGACCTTCTCAATGTTCAACAAATTCAAGGCAATGGTTGAAAAACAATCAGATTGTACCATCAAAACATTAAGATCTGATGGAGGTGGTGAGTTTACTTCACAAGAATTCAATCAGTTCTGTGAAAAGGAAGGAATCAAGAAGCAAGTCACGTTGCCTTATTCACCACAACAAAATGGTACATCAGAACGCAAGAATAGATCTTTGGTGGAGATGGCAAGATCAATGTTATTTGAGCAAAGTTTACCACTCAAGTTATGGGCGGAAGCGGTATACACCTCCACTTATCTTCAGAACCGTCTACCGTCAAAGGCAATTGAAGACGATATAACGCCTATAGAGAAGTGGTGTGGACACAAGCCAAACGTGTCACACTTAAAAAAAATTGGTAGCATATGTTACGTACATATTGCTGATCAAAAACGGAAAATATTCGACGCTAAGGCAAAGCGTAGAATTTTTGTTAGATATAGCAATCAATCCAAGGGGTATAGAGTTCTCATTCTGGAAAATGAGAAGGTTAAAGTATCAAGAGATATTGAGTTTGAAGAAAACAAGAAGTGGGATTGGGATAGACAAGAATAAGTCAAAAAAAAAATTGTGCTACCCAAGAATGATCTACAAGCACCAAAAGATCAAAGTGAAAGGATATCCAGTTCTGTTGATCAAACCGAAAGTATCTCCAGCCCGGTCTCCTTTCAATATGGTGACCATAATGACGAAGAAGGAGAAACTTCAGAGCCACCAAAGAAGTTCAAGTCCATGGTGAAAATCATGAGAATCGCACCAAGAGTGGAACTTGACGAAGCAGCTCAAGTAATAGAAGCTTGTCTTCTTGCACATGAAGAACCACAAACTTACAATGATGCTTGTAGCAATAATCAATGGAGAAAAGCCATGAGTGAAGAGATAGAAATGATTGAGAAAAACAAGACATGGAAACTAGTAGACAAGCCGGAAGAGAAAAATGTGATAAGCGTGAAGTGGATCTACAAGATCAAAACAGATACAAGCGGAAATCCGATTAAACACAAGGCGAGACTAGTTGCAAGATGGTTTTCTCAAGAATATGGAGTTGACTATCTTGAGACATTTGCCCCTGTCTCAAGACATGATACAATACGAGCTCTACTTGCATATGCGGCTCAAATGAAGTGGAGATTGTATCAAATGGACATCAAATCTGCTTTTCTAAATTGAGAACTAAAATAGGAAGTCTATGTCACTCAACAACCTGGTTTTGTGATTGAAGGACAGGAAGAGAAGGTGTTAAGGCTATACAAAGCCTTATATGGCTTAAAACAAGCCCCAATGGCATGGTATGGAAGAATAGACACATACTTCATTCAAAATAGTTTTGAGAGAAGTATAAATGATGCTGCCTTATACATCAAGAAGCAAGGAAGAGATGTGTTGATCATTAGCTTATACGTTGACGATATCATTATCACTGGGAGTAATGTTTATCTCATCGAGATATTTAAGGAAAATATGAAGAATGAATTCGAGATGACAGATCTTGACTTGTTAAACTAATTTCTTGGAATGGAAGTAAACCAAGACGATCAGGGCATATTTCTTTCACAAGAAAAATATGCATACAAACTTATTGATAAGTTTGGAATGAAGGAAAGCAAGAGTATAAGCACTCCACTTACACCACAAGAAAAAGGAAAAGAAGATGAGAAGGAGTACGAAGATCCGACTAAGTTTCGAAGCATTGTTGGAGAGCTTTTATACTTATGTGCATCAAGACCTGATGTGATGTATGCAAGTTCCTATCTCTCTAGATACATGTCATCACCACGTGTGAAGCACTATCATAAAGAAAAAAGGGTGTTAAGGTATGTCAAAGGAACATCAAGCTTTGGAGTTTCATTTACAAGTGTGGAGACACCAAGATTAATAGGCTACTCGGACAGCGATTGGGGTGGTTCTATTGAAGACAATAAAGCACATCAGGTTATGCTTTTAGCCTTTGATCGGCTATGTTTTGTTGGCAATCAAGTAAGCAACAAACAGTAGCTAAATCAACAGCAGAGGCAGAGTATGTTGTTGTATGTGCAACGGCAAACCAAGCCGTATGGTTACGAAAACTTATGGAGGATTTCGGATCAAAGTTTGAAGAAGAGATTCCAATCTTATTTGACAACAAGTCAACAATAGCTATAGGCAAGAATCCAGTGCAGCATAGTAGAAAAAAACATATAGAAATCAAGTACCATTATGTACGTGAAACGGAGCACAAATGACTTATTCAACTGGAATATTGCAAATGCGATGATCAACTCGCAGATATCTTCACAAAGGGACTAAGTGTTTCAAGGTTTGAAGATCTTAGAAGGAAGGTTGGAGTGAAGCCGAGATATGATTAAGGTGGAGTATTAAAGTATAATCAAATCTCGTATAATACAAAGTCACATTTGTATAAGTTGGTTATTAAATCAAGAGTCACGAGTTGTCACTCGTATAGTTGCGTTTTCTTCGTACATATTCGTGTCTTATCAAAACAACATTTCGTTTGTATAAGTAGGTTGAGTCTAGTCCTTGAAACTCAATTGAATGTAAAATACAATCAAGTCAATATAAGTTTGATTACATTCATACTCTGTTTTCTTCAATACCGTAAAAACATCAAAACACTAACAATTTTCTCTAAGATCATACATTTGAAAACCATCACCGGTGATTGATAGACTTAGCTTTGAAACCAATTACTTATCTGATGGGGTTCTGAGTAATAAATTACATATTAGGTTTGAAACAAATGCTTGCTAACCTCCTGGACAAAGCTAATACTACAAGATGACGATGATAAAGTAGAATCCATTAAGCTCTTATACTATTTAATTCAATCTAATCGACAATGATTGTACAAATCTAATTCCATTATACATTGTACAAATCCAAATGATATCCTAAAATAACTAACCAACTTGTATCAACACAACACTGGCATTGACCTGGTTTTGCATGGTTTCTTGTATTATAGTCAACATAAGGAAATATTAAACCTGATTAAAAATTTTGTATCGTAATTATATAAATATTACTTTTGACATGGTTCTTATGGACCTTATCCATCCAAATCAAATTTTCCAACGACCCTTTATTTCTAATATATGCAAAAAGTAAGTGGAAATCTAATAGTCCCATTCTGATTCCCCACAAAAATAAATATACTTCAAAGTATCTTTCATGTTTTGCTACATATTATTACCAGTCGTTCAGGGGAAAGGAGATAAAATCCATTTTTTATTTTCTATAATTAAAATATGCAAATGAAAATTATTTAGCGTTTTAACATTTTATTCCCCCATATAATATTAGATATCGTTACATATCGAATATATGTTATCCTCGTTCTCTTCCACTTGCATTTTTTTTTTCTTTTTTTTGCTGAATACTTGCATTTTTATTCAGTGCTCAAACATTGGTATGTGGATAATTACGTGATCTTTTTTTTATTCAATGCTCAAATATTGGTATGTGGATGATTACGTAATATTTTTAATAATTGTTTCATCGTAGGAAAGGATTCTGGATTAAAGACATTTGTATGCATGTTAGTAAAATTCGAATAATTTAGGAGGCACATTTACGTTGACAACCAAAAAAATAAGTGGACGTTGTCTCAACAAAAGAGGCATATTTCCATCGATGCATTATTCTTGTTTATTTAAACATTAAACATTTTGTCTGTTCAGTGTTGTACTTGGAAGTTTAATCATCCTTTCGCAAGTAAGAAAAGACAGACATCATTCTAATTTTATATACCGTAAGTGAAAGGCTGAAAGTTCAATATTTCCTCAGTTTATTTTAATTCAGGTATAAGAATCATTATCAATACTCACAACACAAATAAGTATACATTAATAAAAATAAATAAAAAAAATTAATACATCTTATAAAAGAAAAATAGAGGGGGTCTTTTTCAAGTTGAATTTACAAGTCTGTCTATTAAAACCCACTTTTTATAGATCAACGCAAATAAAGTTAACATATTCAATCAAAAATCTTAATGGAAAATCTTAAAAATCAAAAGATCTTTATATGTATTAATGGAAAAGTTTTTAATAAAAATAAACTATTAACTTGATAATATTTACACCTCATAAGTCATACTAGGGGTAGCCATTTCGGTTAAATTTCGGGTTCGGTTCGGTTAGTTCGGTTTTAAAAAAAATATAACCAAACTTAACCAAATATACTTTAGATAGGTTTATATTTGGTTTGATTTATATTCGGTACAGTTTAGTTTGGTCTAATTTTAGTTTGATTTGGTTTTATTTTTGTTGAAAAAATAAATCATTTATAAAACTAAATCATATGTTAAAACCCGCAAATGAAAATTTTATGACTTCAAGCTTCAAAATTCAAATAAAATATGTAAGAGATAAATTCAATAAAATATAAAAATAAACTAATTAAAAGTATTAAAATTAAAAGTATTAAAAATTTAAACTAAAAATATTAAGAACTTAAAAATATTAGAAAATAAAAATAAACAACCTAAAATGAGATGACAAATTGACAATTCTTTCCATGGGTATTATCTAGAAGAAATTTATCAAGTAAATAATGTCTACTATATATAAGATTTATACAATATAATTTTTGCACCAAGTTAATTTCCTTAGTACTTAGTTAATCTATTTACTACCAAGTTAATCTCTTTAGCAGAGGAAAAAATGAAATCTACTATTTGAAAATTTGAATTACATCAATATATATATAACCGAGCCATTTGAGTTTTGAAGAAATCTAACATAATGATTTAAATATAAGTTTTGGTTCAGTTTGGTTTAGATTAAATTCGGTTTGGTTCAGATGGTTTGATTCGCTTCGATTAATATGCCCACCCCTAAGTGATACTATTAAAAAGGTTTTATTTAGTTTTTTTTGTTCTTAATCGATGGCAGCTCAGTAATTTAAAAAAAAATAAATACGAGAAGCAAAACGAATGTTCTAGTTGACAAAAAAAAACCACAAGGAGATTAATGACGTAAATGGAATATGCGTGCAACATTTTTTATTTTTTATTGATTTAGATATTTTTCTATTGGATTGTATTGTCTATTATATTATTTCTTATTAAAGATAATTGATCTGATTTTAGCTTGGAAGACCAATAAACACCGTTTAAGGTTTCAAGGGTTTACCCGAAAAAAGAGAGAATGTAATAATTAATTGTACACAGTAACATCAAAATTAAGAGAAAAATACCCTCTAACTTTTTTTTTAGGTCAAATACCCTCTAACTTTAAGTTATAAATACATACTACTATGGGCATTATTATGTTGTATTTTATTCTGATAATAATGTTAAGATGCAACACACCATTCAAATAAATTATCATTATGGTCACATCACATACAACTAAATAAAATGTTAAGCAAATTTCACCAAAAAAACTAGTAAAAAAATTTGAATGCAAATTTTTATTTTGTATTTCCAGCAACGATTCTGGTATGAGATCACATAGATTTGATTCCTCGATCATGTATTATTGTTATCAATTTTTCAATGCTACTGTTCTTTTGATAATGCTTCTGTTATGATGTTAATAGAATAACGGCATAGAGATTAGAATGAATTTTTTTTTAAAACAATAATTACATGATGCATTTTAGGCGTTTCTACAAGTATGATATTTCTATAATTGACATTTTCTCTGCACAATACCAAAATTTTCAGATTTGATGGAACCCTTACCCAATATGTCAAGAATTATAAGTTTGATCGAACCCAATCTAATCCATAAACCCTAATGAAATAAAACTTTTTGACAGTTAATGGATCAAATTTTTTGACACTAAACCAATTTTTACATTCTTATAATGTTCCGTCAAAATACAAATATGCAATTTTTCATTGAAATACAAATATTTATTTTTCTGCCAAAATATAAGCATGAAAATTCCCGCAAAAATTGTTTCATAATTTATCGCCGAAAATAGATCCATCATTATTCCACCAAAAACTTGAAAATTTCCAAAAATTTTAAATCTGTATATTTCTGCTTATGTGAAAAAATCAAATCTCCGCCAAAAATAGATCAATCATTTCTGCCAAAAACCCGATTTCGTAAATTTTCCAAAAAGTTGTAACTCTTAATGTTTCTGCAAATATGAAAAATTCAATATTTTCTCGTCAAAAACGGATCCGTCGTTTTCACGAAAAAAATAATTCTATAATTATTTTTAAAATTTATAAATCTGTATGTTTCCATCATTATGAAAAAAATCTATAGTTTCCACAAAAATAGATCTGTATTTTTCTATCAAATAGTTGATTCCTGTAAACATTTGTAAAATTATAAATCTGTATGTTTCCATCAATATTAAAAATCTGTGATTTTCTCTAAAAACAAATCCATTATTTTCTCGCCAAAATTGTTTCTGTAAACTTTTGATAAATTATAAATATTTATGTTTCTGCCAATATGAAAAGTTTATCATTTTCTGCCAAAAACCAATTCTTCGTTTCCCCGCCAAAAATGAATCTGTTATTTTTCTCCAAAACAAATGGATCTATAATAATAATGATGGTGATTTTGATAGTGATTATTATTATTATCATTATTATTTTATTATAATAATAAATAATTGATTGATTTTATATTAATTATTTATTAATTAATTTTATATTAACTATTAATTTATTAATGAAGTAAGTCAACCTATTTAACCTATTAGCTAAGTTGATTCAAATCATTTAACTGACTGAATCAGATCAACTTATTATTCATTTAGTTCTCAATCAATTACTTATTTAATTCTTAGTCCACTGGGTTGGGTTAACTTTTTGACACCCCTATATTTAACGTAATATTCTAGTTTTTTAGATTATTTAAAAAATGTAATCTCCAAATAATGGGTCAGTAATGTAATGGATATCATTATATTTTAACGATATAAATTTATTTCTTTCCCAAAGTTACTCTTTTATGCAGGTGATCTGAGTAGACAATCCCGTAATTAGTGATTTAAACATCATTTCAACTTTTTCACATATCGAATATTTTAATTTAGATATTGGAATACATTACACAGTATATATTACTGTTAGCAAAGATTAAGGTCGAATATTCTTTTTTTGGATACACGTTTTTAATGATAAAAATTAACCATATTACCGATCTAATCAATACGTGTTGGTGGAGAAGAGAAGTAGAAAAATTTCAGTCGTAGCAAGAGCGGCTAAATTTGATGACATAACTACAAAAGTTACAGTGAAATTTCTATAAATTAATATTCGATAAATTAATAATTTTTCTCGGTCCCAAATTGCTATTTTGGTTCAAATATCACCTTTATAAATTAATGAACATGATAAATTAATATTTTTTATAAAATACATAGATCCCAACATTATTAATTTATATAAGTTTGATAGTAAACATCTGTCCAAGATTATATTATCAAATTTTTACATTAATTCAATTTTTAGTTAATGAATTAATATATTTTGCAAATGCACCAAAAAATTTTGGTTGGCCTGTTTCACAAACAAAATGTAAAGAAGCACAACTAAGCTTAAGATCAAAAGTATATTTCATCAAGGAGGAGGAATCTTTGTATCAAACATTTAAACATAAGGGAATCTTGTGAAATAAACATGTTTCGTTCAATTATAAAAGAAGAATATATTTCCTTTATCTTGAAACTCATTGTCCCTTGTCAAAATAACAAAGATTCTCTGATATCCATTTTTCTATTTTCTTTGCACTCAAGATTCACATTTTCATCCCAATAAATTTCTATTTATAACAGTAAAAAAATCAAACAAAATTGGAAACATTAACTTTTCTTTTCTTCCTTTTAATTATTAACCTCAGAAATAGTACTATAAATTCCTGCATGACAAAGCTTTCCAAACTCAAGTCACAAAAAATCAAACTAAATATTCTCTGTTTCTCTTAATGGCGCTTCGCAGAGCTATCACTAAGCGTCTCATTGACAATTACAGATCAAATGGAACACAACAACAATCGATGTTCAGACAAATCTCTTCACCAGTTACTAAGATTGTCCGACCGTACATGACCTCACCGAAGCTTACAGACCAGATGGTCGGAATCCGCATCGAGTCTGTGTCTTCACCGAGACAAGAAGAAACGGCTGTGAAGGGTTTATCAGTGAGTGAGACAAAGAAGTTACTGAGAATATATCAAACGGAGAAGGTGAAAGAGAGACTAAGAGAGATTCGTAAGAGTTCTGTTTCGTATTGGGAATTTGTTCAGATCTGTTGTGAAAGCTGTGGGAATGATGAACAAGGTTCTCAAATTGCTAACTCTTTGGATCATTCTGGATGTGTCGTCGTATTGGGAGACATTGTTTTTCTTCATCCTCATCAGGTGAATTAACTAACTAACCTTTGGTTCATTTTTAAAGTAATTTTGGTTTATAATCTTTTAGTATGTACGTATATAAGATTTGCTTTTGATAATACTTAAAAAAAACATAAATAGATTCGATATAGAATATGTCCACGCAACTTAATTGTTTTTGTAGATCATCATATTGTTTAGCTTATAACAGTTATTAATTATGTTTTATTTAAGGATGTAAAACCTAATATTTCTTTATAAGGTTTTTTTTAAAAAATATTGAAAAACTACGCAATGATTTAGCCTTTAACAAAAAAAAATACTATATTATGATTTACTTATTGTGTAAAATATTTATGTAATATCCGAGATTTGTTCAGACTTCATATCTCATCTTTCTCAAATTTTATAATCAATATTTTTCTTTCTTACCAAATACTTAGACTGTCTCGTTTCATTTTTTTTTCTTCTAACTGTCATTTTAGGCTGTCTCTAAATCAAAGTTTCATGATAATCTTTTCCGGTAATTATTCAAAAAAGAAATATTTTCTAATAAAATTATGCTGTTTTATTCTAGATAGCTAAGTCCATGGAGGCAATGATCAACCAAGCATCAGCACTCCCAAACGATCCAAGGAAAGAAGAGTTCGTTCAGCTTGAGACTACAAAGAAGTATATTGACATAAAGGCCCAAAGCATAGTAAGGGCCGAGTTATATTGCGGTCTCGGATTCTTAGCTGCCCAAACTATAGGGTTTATGCGTCTTACCTTTTGGGAATTAAGCTGGGACGTAATGGAACCAATCTGTTTCTTTGTCACCTCGCTTCATTTTCTTCTTGGTTACTTCTTTTTTCTTCGGACTTCTACAGAACCATCATTTGAAGGATATTTTCGACAGCGGTTTAAGACCAAACAAAAGAAGCTTATGGAAAGACATAGATTTGATTTTGTAAGGTACACTGAGCTTAACTCATTGTTTACACCGCTCTCGTGTAAATCTTATGTTCCACCGGTCTAGCTAAATGTATAATTCGCATAGTGTGTGTAGTAGACTTGGAATTGGGTCTTTAACTTGTACGTGTATTTGGTAAAGTTGGATTCCTAATTTTTATGCATAGCATATAACCTTTCTTAGTTTGATGGGCTTAATTAGTTTAAGAATAAACGTGAGGGAAAAAAAAAGAACACACGTGAGGAAAGTTTCACCACAAACATGCTTACGTTCGTCCCCATACAAATATTAAAAGATGAAACTATAAAAGTATTTTTTTATTAATTTATTAATTTATTACTATTTATTGTTTCTGACAAATTACGTATCTTTCATTATATAGCTATCATTCAATGCGTTTTCTTAAATTATTAATTTGTCAGGAAAAGTTAGATCCAATATAGAAAAAGGGGAAAATTTCAGAAAAACTAAAAGTTGATTAAAAGTTCCAGTTTATATATTTATGGTTTATATTTCTCATTATAAACCTCTAAAATGAACATTTATTATTTTAAACCATTAACTTTTGAGCTTATAAAACATTAACTAAATTTTAAAATTAAAAACTCTCAATTCACATACTAACCTGTTTTAAATCTCACAAAATGACTTAGGATCTAAGAAATACATTTTAGAGTTTTAATTTCTTTATAAATTTAGTTAATATTTTATGATTTCTAAACTCAAACAGATGTCAAATTGGTCAGTTGATTTAAGCTGCAAGTGTCATTACACCACGTATTTTGTGAGTATTTTGTATACATAAAAAAGCTCTTTGAGAAAAATACATATAAAAAGAAAGAAAAGCGAAACGTTGGTATCCATGTATAGTCGAAAGGCTAAGTTGGTGGAACTTTAATCTCCCAACTATAAATTATAGTGCGAAGTCGTTTGTGATTTCGAACACGTCAATAGCTGCTGGAGGGATGATGTATCTTGACCCAAAACGCAAGAAAGTGACGGAAACTATTTACTATAGTTCAAATATATTAACTTATTATAGATTATATTCTAAAAATCTCCATATATACTTCAGATTAGTTTACATATATGTGGTCGCCCAGCTTATCCACTATTATTAATGAGTATTCATTTGAAGAAATCAGTGGCCCGGCTCCTAATTCAATTACTCTCTCTAATCTAATTATTTCCGCATGCATAATCCGATTATTTTTATATTGCAAATATAAAACAATTTATTCAGACATTTAGATCGATAATTTATTATATTTTTGATTAATTAGCTAGGCGTTATGCTCATTCCGACTGTCCGACTAGTGGCTAGCGATTTTTTAAAACATGGATTATAGATAATTGAAGAATTTTTATTTATTTATGAAAACAGTTAAAGGCAATATGAACAAAGTTGAGTGATTTTTATATTAAATTCCATCATTTAATAACTATTTACACATATTTTCTTGAGATTTTGAGCTAAACCAATTCATAATAATTATTATTATATACTCGTTCTCTTTCATTTTAAAGGTTGTTTTCAACTTTAAAATTTGTTTTCATTATAAATCTTATTCTGTATTTTAATGCATTTTTAATACAAATATATACTTGTATTCTTATTATTAATATATCAACCAATGAAAAAAATATTTAATGTATTAATGAGAGAAAAACTTGACAATTCATATTTTTAATTAGCTTGTAAAAATCTTATCCTCTACACTAATAGAATTAAAATACATATTTAAAATTTTGTGTCCATTCACTTTTTTTTTATCTAATTCCTACATCCAAACACTAACATATATACTAGGGTCAGTCTGTCTCGAGTGGTGCGCGGATTTCATTTTTTGTCTATATATATTACCCATGTTCTAAAAATCCCCGCCTAGTCGCTAGGCCTACCCTCGCCGCCTCGATTAATGATTAATCCCTCGAAAAAGTCAGTCAACCGACTACTCCCCGCCTAATCCGATTAATCCCCGCCTAATCCAATTATTTTCCGCATAATTATGTATAATCTAATTATTTTTAAAATTTCAAGTATATTCAGACATTTATATTGAGAATTTGTGATGTTTTATAATAAATTAGGTTAAAATTATAAATAAAATCATAAAATAAATTATTAATACTATATTTTCATGTATTTGCTATAATTTTAAAAATAATATTATTTAAAAATTTAATATAATGGATAAATATATTTTTAAAATATTAAAATAACCTAAAACTAATCCCCGATTAATTCTCGTTTACTCCCCGATTAATTCTCTAGGCGCTAGACCACCCTCGACGCCCGACTAGCGCTTAGCGATTTTTAAAATATTGTATATTACAATGAAAAGTTGACTTTTTTGTTCATGTGTTTTGTGTATATATATTTCAGTGACAAGTTGACTTATTATATATATATATATATCAAATTTATTGTATTTTTTTGTACGGGGGATTTAAGGTTGTGTCTGTAAAATTATGTTGTATTTCTATTTTTTTGTTTTGTTTATCATCTGTGTAGTGTCTTTATTTTTTAATTTATATTAGTTTTCTATTTTTCATTCTTCATAATAACATATTTGTTTTTGGCAATTAATTTTTTATTTATCAAAATACTGAGACTAGTTAATACTTAATACATGACATGTGTTGATTCTCTCTAATGAGAACACCTTGAGACAAATTTTTTAATTATCATATCATTTAAAAATAATAGAAAAGGGAAAACATAGGAAATAGTGCACACTATAAAAAAATGTTTTTAAAATATTAATATTTTATTAACATCTAAAAAGTATCATTATTTTAATATGAGCATAGTCTATAGAATCAATAAAGATATTCTTAGAGATTTTTCAATAGAGAAACTTTTTTCTCTCCCTCTTCACCTTTTCAATTTTTCATTAATTTAAATATGGAGTCTGTAAAGAGCACTTAGAGTATGTCCATTGGTTAGCATTATTTAGGGGTGCTAAACCATTTTTAAAATTTAATTTAATGTAATATTAAAAGTTAAGCATCTTTAATAAGTGCTTAATTTTTTTGACCTCTAATGGTTAGCATCCATTAGGGGTTCTAACAAAAAAATTAGAATTTTAATTAACTTTGATAAATGTACATGATGGAAGCACCATCACACATAAACAGAATCAATACAATTACAATGTACAGAGAAAAAAAAACTCTACAAGAATGAGAAAACAGAAAGACCATCAAACAGAAGAAACCACAAGCAAAGGACCAGTGAATGGAGGAGAGAAAGAAATCACAACCAAAGGGCCAGTGAATGGAGGAGAGAAAGGGAAACACAATTGTCGTTTCTAAGTTGATGAGGAAATTAAATGTCAGACTGAAACATATAAACCACAATACATCAATCAACAATCCCAAAAAGAATGGAGACTAACCAGATGTAAAAAATTTGATAAAGCTTCTGCTTGCTCGGCATTCTTTTCATCAACAAGATATCTACATAAAAATAGTCAACATGAGCATGAGCGTGAGCATGAATTGGAACTAGTAATATACTAAGTATAAAACCAAAAAGGCTATTAAATAACTCACCCACAGATCCTATATTGAAACTCTTCATCAGAAATCTTAGTCCTTGCATACCCAAACATATGAAATCCTATTTATGAAAATCAAAAAGAACCCATAACTAATAACATTTAACAAGAGGATTCTATACATGCATTAGCCATTATATGAACTAAGCTAACCTGAGAAACTCAGACACTGCCTCGGTTTCATCACAGAGATCGAATCTCATTAGCCAAAACAAGAAATCAAATAGAGAATTACTAGCATAAATTAAGTTCATGGATAGCAAAAGAGAAGACAAAAATCAAAGGGTTCACAAAATTTAAGAATTTAAGGATCGGTTTTTAACTAATAAACTTTTTTTCTTTTTCTTTTTGGGCTTTTAATAGTAAGCACCTCCTTCAAATTTTGTTAACAGCCACTGTTGAAGGTACATTAGAGATCTCGAAAGGAAGTCTTTAACTTAAAAATATATAAAAATATATGTTAGATTGTCTTTAAATGTATTAAAATGTCTGCACATAGACACTTTAGACATTTAATGTGTCAGGTTCTTTAATTTATAACAATAAATTATATTTAGAACACTTATATAAAGGTCTCGGGTAATGATTCTCTAAGTGAGAGACTCCAATGGTAGTGCTTTAATAATCAAATATCCAGCATAATAAAATACTCACTATGTTTACAAATAAGTATCATTTAAGGTTGTTTCACACATATTAAAAATATATATTATATTCTTTATTAATAACATTATGTACTTTTATTGGTAAATACATCAATTGATATGTATAAAATTATAAATTCTATAAAAATTATGCTGAAAGTACATAATGACAATTAATTAAAAACAAAATTAGTTTTAAAACTCCACATATTTATAAACAGAGCTATATTAGTTCATTCCAGAAAAATCATATTTTAAATGTAGCTCTACATTATGTATTAGTGTGTTATAGATATTGCCAAAAAATTATGTTTAAAAATCTTGTTATAAAAATATGGGTTCCTCTCACAAGAACTTGAAATATGTCAAATTGTAATTAACATTATCACGATATGTGTCGATTGATCGTTTAGATTCTTACACGTTAAATCAATTAGATTATTTTAGTTTCCCTTAATCAAAAAGGAAAACTAATGAAATATATATATAATTAAAAATATATATTTTAATTTCCAATTTTCTGATATGGGTTAAATTTTATGATTCTTTTAATCTTTATTTTAAAATTTAGATTTTCTATTATTTAAAATTCATTAAAAATTACACATTTTAATTATTTGGACTAAAATTTGATATAGTATACTCCAACCCAATTCATAATTCTATTTGGTTAAGTGTTAAATAAATATGAGAGTAAACTGTTTGGATTAACTAACACATAAATCATATACTTCCCCTATTTTAGTGTTTTAGAGTTTTTTTAATTATAATTGTTGTTTTTTGTTTTCAATGCATTAGTTTTATAAAACTGGTAGTATTTCCCATATAATTTTAATGTACTGACCAATGAAAAATTTATGTAGTATATTTAATAATTTATTGGGGTTAAAATAGAAAAATTCATGTTTTCTTAATTAGTATGCACAAAACCTTAAACTACAAATAAAGTGAAAAATGGAGTCTATAACGAGAGAGTTTTTTTCTGTAATTAAGTTATCCATATTATCATATCAATTACTTAATGATAAAATATATTTCAATCTTTGTGAAGAATTAGTTCTATTGTAATAATGTTTTTTAAATGATCATTACTTAATCATAGATTGGAATGTTCATTGGAATAACAAATAGCTAAAACATTGAAATAGTAAAATGAAAGATGCTATAAACTTTGATTACAAATACAAAACATATTTTAATAAACAATACATATTTATAAGTAACAGTTTTTTAAAATAAAATTTTGCTTACTAATTATTTTAGTAGCACATGTTAATATATATTTCTAAAAATTATTTAAAATATTTCTTTGGGTATTAATATATTATGGTCAACATATATTAATATTTTAAACTAAATTATGTATAACAGATGATAGAATTATGTTATATTATTTATTTGTTATGAAAAAATTGTATTTATTTAGCAGTTATTGTTTAATATAATTATATTTTATTAACTAATATATATAAATAAATCAACAATTTTTAGTATTAAAATCCTGCAAAACGCACGGGTTACTAGTCTAGTTTACTTAATTGCATAGATCAAATGGTTTAATAGATAGACCCATGACACATAGGTTTTATGTAGTAACTTTATCTTATCATCATAAAATAATAAGTATTTTTAATTGTATAAAATTCAGTAAATTAAATAATCAAAATTTTCACAGAAGATTATAAAAAATATATTTTAATGAGAACATTTTGTAAAGAATGCAAGAAAAGCGAACATCAAACAAGTTATAAGTGCAAAGTCCTCAAATAAATAAGAAAAAAAAATTAGAGACAATATATTGAGGGAAAATAAATAAATGAGAATTTAAAAATGATGATAATGGTTTACTTGCAATTTATAAGAGATTATAAATTATGTCATATGGAGATGATCATCAAACTCAACTAAGTGAGTCATATAGCTATATCAGTGGCATCATGAGTGTCAAGAGATTATCTTACATATGAATTTTTAGAAGTACTAAATCAAGATTCAAGACTAATCACTAAATACTTTTATCTGATTTGTCAACAAGAATTATATATAATTGGTACAAGATAAAAAAAAAATTGGTTAAAATGCATGATACTTTCGGTTTACGAAAAGAACGATTTGAAAAACAACACCTCTCTTAGATATAAAATTTGACGAAAATATTTTATTGTTAGAGGAGAAAAATGTGTAAAATGATATCTCCAGGTGGATTCAATTGTCAACTACTCCTATCGGTAATAGGATTGACTAAATAAAAAAATATTGGTTGTTTCACGATGCTTCCTTACGTTTACGATAAAACCCTTAAATATGAACTATAACTTAATATAAATTTTTATTATCTTAAAAATTAATAATAAAATTTGAAGAATATATGAGAACTCTTATCATATGATGTATTAATTTTGAAAAAAAAATTACTAAATTTTATTGTTAAAATGTAATTAAACCACTTAATATGTTATCTCAAATTATCTTTATTAACAGAAATTCAAAACAAATAAAATAAATTTACATATATTTCTTTTTTTTTGTTAATAAGGAGGTTATGGGGTTTTTAATTTTTACCACCCGACTAATCCTCCCAAAGTGAATGTAACTGTCGAGTCACCTACTGACCACCAGATTTTCTAACAGGTCTAAAATGTGGCTCCATTTCTATTGGCCAAATAGAATGGTTTAGATAATTATGCAATTGAAGGAAATATATTCATGACCTACACAAACAAGACAATTCCTCCAGTAAAGTACTCCATTTGGTAACATATATTTCTAGTTAGAACAGCCATTAAAACTATATTTAAACCAACATTGATTTATGGGTTTGGTGATTCCTCCCTATTCAACCATCTCGTACCAACTCATGTACGATGGAAGTCAATATTTTTTTTGGATTTTAATGTATATTACGATTTTATTTATGCAGTTCATGTATGTGGTAAGTAATGTTGGAAACAGTAATTTTATCCAAATTATCCTCTCGTACCAACTTATGTACTATATCCAAGTCAATAAATATTTGGACGTCAAAACAGAAGTCCACAATTTTTTTTTTTGGATTTTTATACTTATATATGATTTAGTTTATGTAGTTTGGTATGTTTTCATAGAGTAATTTTGATACTTCTCTCCAACTAATGAATGATTCAAGTCAATAATTTTTTTTTTGGATTTTTATGCTTATAGGATTAAATATATGTAGTTTATGTGGCATGACTTTAAAGTGTAATTATGGAAACAGTACTTTTATCCAAAAAATCCATAGAACCATATCAATACAATTCAAATTAGTAAAATTTTAATTTATTTTTTGGATTTTTATACTTATTAGGATTTAATATATACAGTTAATATATATGATTTTTGGAGTGTAATTTTGGAAAGAGTACTTTTTATCCAAGTAATAAAACAAAACCAATACCTCCTAAGACTATATTTAGTGCATGAGTTTCTTATAGAAACAAAATTCAGATAAGGATTGATGAGTTGGATTGATGACAGCAAATGTCCCAACAATTTATCTTTTAAAAATATCATTTAGCTTTACAACAATACATATAAATGTGCATTTAATACCTAAATATATCAAAAATATTTCAGCTTTAACTCAAAAATTTATACTCATTTGTACCAAATAATTTGATTCACTTTAATGTATGTTTTGCAGTAATAATAATAATATTAATAATCATACATTATATCCTACCCTACACCCACTCCTACCCAATCCTTTAAACTCTCTTTCATCCTGTAGTGTCACTTGTGAAATTTTCAAGAAGCAAAAAAAAAAAAAAACTCAATATTTTTTGTTTGGGTTGATGAAATCTAGATCACCTGTTTTGAATCAGTCTTACCCAAAAACCCTAACTAATTGAAGTTTTCAAACCTTGAGAATTAGTAATTTAATCTCTAAGATCCTCTCTGTTCCTTTATTTTCTTCTAATTTATAAATTTTTTTACTGAACACAAACTTGAGCTTAAAGCTGATTTTTTGGAGAATCGATGAAATGTACTGTGGCGATAGATCTCTCTGTGTTTGATTGGATCGAGATTTGATGGAAGTGAAGCTAATTTTTCTGGGAATTTCATGGAGGTTTTAGCCCAGTGTCGTTCATGTTCTAATCTTCGATTTGTAACCAATTTTGCAATTTTCAGTGTAAGTTGTTTTATTTTATGGATTTAGGATTTTTGGGTTTCGTGTAATTTTGAAAAATGCTTGCTTTGTTTCTGACAATCTGAGCTCGATTTTTTTGTTGTTAAACAAATTAGTCAAAGACTCAAAGTTATTACATTTATCAGATTAGATAAAAATCAGATCTTTGTTTTTCTATTGTAAACATTCCATTTTCTGCAAAAGTTACTTATTTTAGGTTTAATTCAATATGTGAATTCGTGTAGCTATAGCATAATTGCAGATCTGTTTCTTTCTTTTTTTTTTGCTATAAAGATGAAATTTTTATATCAATCGTTTTGTTTTTATTTATAGGGTTTGTTGATTCTATTGTGGTTTGGAGCTAGTGAAGCTAAAGCTAAGCATCATCATCATCATCGAGTATCATTGCAAGATGTGGAAATTGGAGGAGTTGATATTGTATCTTCTCATTCTTGTATACATGATCAGATTATAGAACAGAGGAAAAGACCGGGTCGAAAAGTTTATTCGGTTACTCCTCAGGTTTATCATGAGCCAAGAAGTGGTTTAAAATCTCATAGAGGAAGAGTTTTGCTTAGTGTTTCTGATGAGGAAGAGAAAGATGTGAAACAACCTATTAGGATTTACTTGAATTATGATGCTGTTGGTCATTCACTTGACCGAGATTGCCAAAATGTTGGTGATATTGTGAAGGTGGGTATTATTAACTAGGAGGTAGTGTGTTTTTTAAGTTATGGAACTAATTTGTTTTATTGAACTTAGTTGGGTGAGCCTACTTTACCTGGTGTTCCTGCTTGTAATCCGAATGTGAAACCACCAGTCTCTGGTGATTGTTGGTATAATTGTACTTTAGATGACATATCTGGGGAAGATAAAAGGCATCGTTTACGCAAGGTTCATTTGATATTTTTGTTTCTTTTAATATGTGAGTGTTACTGGTTATGTAGAGGTATTGATTTTATGAATCTTGTACGTGAAGGCTTTAGAGCAGACAGCAGATTGGTTCGGAAG
Source organism: Nasturtium officinale (assembly GCA_963854855.1). Classification (NCBI taxonomy): domain Eukaryota; kingdom Viridiplantae; phylum Streptophyta; class Magnoliopsida; order Brassicales; family Brassicaceae; genus Nasturtium; species Nasturtium officinale. Next base: position 2,691,067 of record OY978506.1, read on the forward strand.
AGCTTTAGCTGTTGAACCTGTGAAAGGGAATTTGCGTTTAAGTGGATACTCTGCGTGTGGTCAAGATGGTGGTGTGCAGCTTCCTCGTGAATATGTGGAGGGTAATTATATTTGGCAGTTCTATGTTTATTGATCTTGAATTAGTAGGTTTATTTTGATCTAATCATTTTCTTTTAAATTATACAGAGGGTATTGTTGACACTGATTTAGTTCTATTGGTGACTACAAGACCTACTACTGGTAATACTCTTGCTTGGGCTGTAGCTTGCGAACGTGATCAGTGGGGACGTGCAATTGCTGGTAATTTGGCATCTTCTCTAGTTGATTAAAACTTTTGGAATCCCTGCATTGCTATGAGTATTAAACTAAAGCCAAGAGTTGTGATGTATTTCAGGGCATGTTAATGTTGCTCCCCGCCATTTGACTTCAGAATCTGGGACTCTGCTTTCAGCAACTCTCATTCATGAGGTTATGCATGTCCTTGGCTTTGATCCGCATGCCTTTGCTCATTTTAGAGATGAAAGGAAAAGAAGACGGACTGAGGTATATTATGAGAATCAAATGGCCTCCTAATCAAGCGAAAAACTTAGCTTTGATTAGCATGCCTGAGGCTTTTTCTTTTTGCTTGTTTCTTTCCCCTTTCATATGGATGAGAGCTCCTTAGAATAATCCACTTTTTCATGTTCTTAGGTCACTGAGCAGCAGATGGATGAAAAGCTTGGTCGGATAGTGACACGTGTAGTGCTTCCACGGGTTGTCATGCATTCACGGCATCATTATGGAGTGAGTTTCAATGTTTTGTAATCACTTCTCAGGAAAGCATATAGGCAAGTTAATTCCTGTAACCTTAGTTTTGTGTCCTGAAGTTACTAAGAATCTGAAATGTTCAAATGAACAGGCATTTTCTCAGAACTTCTCGGGTTTAGAACTTGAGGATGGAGGAGGACGTGGCACATCGGGGTCCCACTGGGAAAAGAGGCTTCTCATGAATGAGATAATGACTGGATCAGTAGACACAAGATCAGTCGTTTCAAAAATGACTTTAGCCCTATTAGAGGACAGTGGCTGGTATAAGGCTAATTATAGTATGGCAGACCATCTAGATTGGGGACGGAATCAGGGGACTCAGTTTGTCACATATCCATGTAATATGTGGAAAGGCGCTTACCATTGTAACACAACCCAACTATCTGGCTGTACATACAACAGAGAAGCTGAAGGTTACTGCCCAATACTAAGCTATAATGGAGACTTACCTCAATGGGCCCGTTACTTTCCACAGCCTAACAAAGGTATGTCCTGCTGATTATTTGGAACGTTCTGATACGAGAACATAAATTTTCAATTATGTTTAAACTATGTTTCCCTAGGTTGTTTCCTTCTTAGTCAAATTATTATTCTCGTCTTGGAAAGCATAGTATGCACTGAATTATGCTACTCAATGATCCAATCCTGTTTTCTTTTCTTGTCTGGTAAAGAAATTTCTAAGGAATTTCATACACAACATATTGCAGGTGGTCAGTCTTCCTTAGCAGATTATTGTACATATTTTGTCGCCTACTCAGATGGGTCTTGTACAGATATCAATAGTGCACGTGCACCTGATAGAATGTTGGGTGAAGTGAGAGGGAGCGAATCCAGGTTATTGCTGGTTAAATTTCTCAATGAATGTTTGTAAATATCCACATGGCATATTGCTCATAAAAGAATTTGGCTTGTATATAGGTGTATGGCCTCATCCTTAGTGCGTACTGGGTTTGTTCGAGGTTCCATGACACAGGGGAATGGTTGTTATCAGCATAGATGTAGAAATAATTTGTTGGAGGTATACCCTCTAAATTTTTTCCCTGTCTTAAGATATCATTTTGTTTGTTTCGTTAGGGCATACGCTGTTATATTGTACTGCAGTTCAGAAATCACACAATTCATAGAACCATTAGTCCTATATTCAACTTGTTTCTACCTTTATCATGGCTTCTTTATTAATGTATTCTTTTTCATCTACAATGCCACCTTTATAGGTTGCTGTGGAGGGAGTATGGAAATTCTGCCCTCAGGCGGGTGGCCCAATTCGATTTCCCGGTTTTAATGGTAAGAAAGCTCTTTTAACTTGCCAAACGAAGAATACCATATTGTTACAAAATCTTTGAACCCATTAATGTTTTGGTTTGTAGGTGAATTAATTTGCCCGGCTTACCATGAACTCTGCAGTACATCTGTAGTGTCTGTGCTTGGTCAGTGTCCTAATTCGTGTAACTTTAATGGAGATTGTGTTGATGGGAAATGCCGTTGTCTCCTTGGTTATCACGGTCATGACTGTAGAAACCGTAAGAGTCCTGTATCCTTCATATTAAAAAAGGTCTCTCTCTTCCCCTAAGATCTGAGCATACAAGCTGTGCCTTTCACCATGCAGGTTCTTGCCCCAATAATTGTAATGGACATGGAAAATGCACAACTCAAGGTGTTTGCATATGTGAAAATGGATTTACTGGAATTGACTGTTCAACAGGTAAATATCCTTAGTTATATACATTGTGTCAAGAATACATTTATCGATATTATATCTGATAACAATTCTTTTCAACTTTACAGCCGTGTGTGACGAACAATGCAGCCTACATGGAGGAGTCTGTGATAATGGAGTTTGCGAGTTCCGTTGCTCTGATTATGCTGGCTACACATGTCAGAACAGCTCTAAACTAGTTACAAGTTTATTAGTTTGCAAAGATGTGTTGGAGAGAGACATATCAGGGCAACACTGTGCTCCAAGAGAGCCTAGTATACTTCAACAGCTAGAGGAAGTTGTGGTCATGCCCAACTACAATAGGCTCTTTCCAGGCGGGGCTAGGAAGTTATTTAACATTTTCGGTAACAGCTATTGCGATGAAGCAGCAAAAAGACTAGCCTGTTGGGTAAGCATCAATATCTTGCAGTTTCTACAATTGTCTAAGTTCCTCCATGACAATGACATCTATTCTTTATGATCTTTCTTACCCAGATATCAATCCAGAAGTGTGATATCGATGGAGACGATAGATTACGAGTATGTCATTCAGCATGTCAGTCCTACAATATGGCTTGTGGGGCTTCCTTAGACTGCTCTGATCAAACCCTATTCAGCACTGGGGAAGAAGGTGATGCTGAATGTACAGGTTCAGGTGAAATAAAACCGCCATGGTTTAGTCGTTTGTTGAGTAGATTTGTAGCAAGTTAACTAGGAAACAATTCACAAGGGAGAAAGAAAGATTTGTGTGTACAAGGTAGATAGTGAGGCAGAGTTATTATTATTCTCAAGTTGTAATTTTTCTAGGGCTTTATAAAAGGGGAAGAACCTTGTTACGTAAGTTAGGGGCCTTGCCTTAGTCCACTTGATTGGTGAAATTAGGATGTCTATCTGTCCTTTTGAGTGATAATTGAATTATGTATTCGAATATATATTATAGAAATTATTGGGATTTGTAGGCCGAAGGCCTGCCAAGAGAAAAATGTGAAATATCTTTAATTTATATTTTTATTAGCTCTATGTCAGTCTTTCAACTTCAGTCTTCTAGCTGAGAAAACAAAAGTTGAATTTATAGAAATTCAACATTATTAGTTTTCTTTTATAAAGCAATACAAAAATAGTGAAATATGTTCCAAAAGCAAAACATAAATAAAACATATTTCAGTTCTAGAAAAAAAAAACTTTGGTCTCAATTTCTATAAATTAATAATATTAGAGACCTATGTATTTTTTAAAAAAATATTAAAGTATCATATTTATTAATTTATAGAGGTGGTATTTGAACTAAAATATTAATTTGGTACCGAGTAAAATTATTAATTTATCAGTATTAAATTATAGAGATTTCACGGTATATGGTTTATTTATGTTTTGCTTTTAAATCTAATTACATGTTGTATATTTGATGAGATGTTCTTTCTTAAGATTAATATATATTTTTAAAAGGGAAATATCTTTAATTATCTTCTAATTAGCTCAATGTTAGTGTCTCAACTTCAGTCTTATAGCTCTAAGTTTGATGTATTGTTTTAGAAACTAATTACATGCTGTATATTTGATGGGCTGTGTTTTTTTTGTTAAGATGAACATATATTAAAAGAAGTGTGAAAGAAATGGAGTAGTTACACGTTGTTCTTGATGGGATGTACTTCCTTACACATTGTAACCAGCGATTTTAAAACTTTTTGGTCCAAATCGGTTGGGGTATTTTGGTTTACATCTAAAGTTACTGAAATTAACTATTTGTTGCTTGGGTGTGTGGGATAATAAGTATAAGTAGAACTTTTATAACTTATTATTCGATAAATTAATAACGTATATAAATTAATAAATTATCATGATCTCAAATTATGTCAGTATAATAATTAACACATTCTGATAAAATATTGAGATAGTATTTTTTCTGAAATCGTTATGTAGATATATGGTCACATATGTAGATATATAATCACATTAATAATCATATAAATTTGTTATATATAAAAATATATTTAGTGAAATATGATTGTAATGTTCTTATTTATTTGTAAATTTGTAATTTTGTTGAAGTTTATCTCTACTTTCTTAAAATATCAAGATAAATAATATTAATTTCTCAAATTGCATTAAAAGTTATTAAATATATATATATAATGATTATTTTCTAATGTATAAATGCATTAAAACTCTTCGAAGTATTGTTTTCATTTTCTACTTTTATATAGTATTTTTGAAATTCAAAACTCTCTATAAATTAATAATTATAATTTATCCATATATTAATAACCTCTAAAAACTAATAAAATTTTACGGTCATGTAACTTCTTATCTAGCCACTCAAAATATTGTCAATCATCACTCAAGTATGGCCGGAAAATCCAAGTAGAGTAATGATAGAGAGGTTCAGTGCGAGTTCTAACATTTTTATAGGCCCTAGACCAAAAATAAAGTTTGAACCCCCAAAATTTTTATTTGCTAAGTTGTTTACTAAAAATGAAAATTTTAACTAATTTTTAGTTTTATAATAATAATAAAATATACAAAACAATATATTTAGAACCCTCTTCTATCTAACTTTTCTTAAAAATCTTATTTATTTACATAAAAAAGTTTTTTTTTTTCAAAAAATGGGGCAGACACGAGAACGGGCTCTGAGGCCGTCGGCCAACCTACCCCTATAAATTAGCTCTGGAGAGGTACCATCGTTGGACATCACATGGAAACCAACAGCGGGTGGAGTTCTAAAAGATGGAGAAGGAAATTAGTTGTAGTGGTTTTGTGTGTGAACTCGGAATTTCTTCTGCACCAATGGCTGAACTGTGGGGAGTTTACTATGGCTTGTTTATCGTATGGGAGCATCAGGCTATGCGAATAGAGTTTGAAGTGGACTTATGCGAATAGAGTTTGAAGTGGACTTGTAAATTGAGATTGGTTCTCTTACGGCAGAGATAAGTGGCTCTCACCCTTAGTTTTTCCTTGAACGGTTGTGTTATATATGTTTTCTTATTGAAACACTAGTTAGCCCATATTTTGGATGTGTATAGAAGATCTAATTGTCTCGCTGATGGATTAGCGACCTATATGTTTTCCTTACCTTTAAACTTTCATAGATTCGATTCTATACCAGATTCGGTTGCTTCGATTATGCTAGAGGATGCAAATGGATCCACGAGATCACGTCATGTTTGAATGAAATCGTATATTTTCTTAATAAATAGATTCGTCTCCCCATCCTTTACCAAACAAAAATCTTTTTTTTTGTCAATCATGTTCATTAATTAGAGCAGATGCCTTTTACTGCTCTTGCAGTTATTTTATTTTTTTGTCTTCATAAATCATTTTTACTATTTTTATTTTGAAAATGGTAATATTTTAAAATTAAGTAACTTATAAGTGAAATTGAAAACAACATAGTCATCCATTTTTTTGCTAACTCAAAAAGCACTAATATTATTTGGTATAGACATATGTAGTTATAGAAAAGTCCAACAAAACAGTCAAAGTTTAGCAATTATCATTAGCAGTAGGGTTAAATAAGAATATTTTAATATCATGATAGAGAATGTTGACCCAAAGAAGACTACCATGATAGATAATTCAAAGCTAGATATACTATACATCTTATTAACTTTTATTCTAATAATTATACTACTAGGTGCACCACATTTTCTAATTAATTTAATATAACCGGGGAAACGAGTGAGAGATTACTCTTTCAAATTTAAGGTAAAAATGCCACATATTATTCTAGTTATCTTAAAACTAGTTATTTTTTGCATATTGTAAAATCTTAATCACTAATCCCTGTCTTCACAATTGACATTTTGGTACCAATAAATTATTAAAATACTTTTAAACAAAGAAGTCATAATATTTGGACATGATTGTTAATGGATTTGGTTTTAAATGTATATGATCAGAAATTTGTCCACAATCAAAATTGTGTATATATAACAGGTCAAAAGGGACGTGTACATCCTTTTCACAGCTTTAGATCCAACTGATCGATAGTTATTATACTTATATATACCCTTTAAAATACACCCAATGACTTTTTGAAGAAATTTTGGATACTAGAATGCAAGTATATATTTTTATCAATGTATTGGTAATTATATGTTTTATCAATATATTGTTTACTCGGTCGGTCATTAATTATTTATAATTGGATTAGTGAATCGGTATATATGAAATTTAAATTTCTTACATTTGGATATCATTCGGCCAACACTCTATACATAAAAACAAAAATATACTCTAATTTTTTTTTACAAAAATGTGATTTTGGCAAATGCAAAAGGATAAGATCACAATATTCTTTTATCAACTACTTGGCATCTGTTTATAATTATTGTATCTAGAATAATATTTTGTTGTAGGAAGAGACAAGGAATGCCCATATAGATATATGCTTAGTACATCTAATGAAAATTTTATACCAACCAATCGATTATGCATTATTGTTGTTGAAACAAATCAACGATTCATCTCGCTGTGGATCATGTTTTTCATGCAAAACTTAAACATATCAAGCTTCGCTATCATTCTATAGACAAGAAATCTTAATTTTTAAAAAAAACATATTTAAAGGTAAGAAGGCACAAATAAATTTTTATTAAAGACAATTAAGATTAAAGTGCCTAAATAAAGTTTTAAACTTATTTATACAAAAAAATGTATGATGAAAAGTTTGAGAGCCTTTGCTGTCAAAGTGTAATTGCCAATATTACAAGATGATCTGGCCTAAATTTCACTGTTAGCTCAACTTGTTCACTATTCCTTTTGAATCAATTTTACTGATTAGATTATTTTAATTAGGTGATGTAATTTGGTGTGTTTAATTTCTCATGTATAATTCATATGGTTTGGATTTTTTTTGTACTTGCTCTTATGTGGTATAGATTAGGACCCGCAACTATGTGTGGGGTTAAATTTGTGTATTTTATTTTTCATAAATATATTATTCATAATCAGAAAATATATATTTTGATATTTTTAGTATTTGATTTTAATCAGTTTATTAATTTTAAAACAAAGATTATATCATTTAAGTCATTGTAAATGAGATGTAATAACTTAAAAGTCTTAAAATTTATGAAAATATGAAATTTTTACTATTTTATTATTTATTTAGTATAATTTTTAAAATTTCAAAATATATTTATTATTATTATGATAAGTAATTTTGGTGTAATACATAATAATTAAGTTATTTATGTAATTAACAATATAAAATTATTTGAAGTTGATCTAGATGAGCTATTATTCAAATTAGTATTTGGTCTGAGTCATACCTAAGATAAATGAATATATTTGATTTTCAGATAATATGAATTATTAACTTAAACATAATTAGTTTTGTATTTTTGTATTCTGAAACTTAAGAAAATGAAATTACTAATGAAAGTTATATATGAAATATCATAAAATATGTTAGATCAATGATCACTATAACATTCATATTATTTTCTTCTGATCTTATTTATCCAAATGTGATGACATATGAAACATAAAACAAAATTACGTTTTGACCCATAATATCTCCTTTAAATTTATCTATTATCATCCAAAAGTAAGAGAGTTTTCAGGAAAACTAGAGATTTTAGAAACCCCAAATTTCGAGATGTTACAAAACAAAAAGCGTTATACTTTATACCCTCGGCTATATTTAATTTCGCCTTTTTTACATCATTATAATTACTCCTAGGTCTTTGACGAGCACAATGGCCCATAAGGAACAAAGCCCGAAGTTCTGAAGGAAGTTAAGGTCGCTGTTGGCCTTACGTAACAAAACTATCGATCAAGATCAAAGATTCATATCTTATTTTAATAATAATAAAAGTATGCCTTCCATGAGCATGATATCTTTTCTACCACACATGTTGCAATATGTATTTGTCGATCCATTATTCGTTATAACCAAAAAAAAATATACTAAAACTATAGATCTTTTACTTTTAAGGAACAAGTAAAAACAATTGACCATGTTACAAAAACAATTCTCAATATATATATCAGAGTGGGTGCAGTGGAGCATACCAAAAGAGGAAAGAGGCAGCAGAAACTTTTTAGTTACCAGAGAATCTTTTCCAACTTATATTAAAGTGTGATAAAACAAGATTGCGATCTTTTTTTGAAGATTGCAACCAAAAAAAAATCATCTCTACTAAAACTTGTACTACAAACAATACCATTACTACGACTTAATCTCATCCTCTTGTTTATAATTCCAAAAAAACACATAGAACACTCTTGGAAGACGTTCATATGTGATGATAATGATTCTTCCAAATTCCATATGATTAACCATGTTAAATTTTGTTAAGCTGATAATCTAAGCTGACTTATTAATTATTGTAGTTCTCCAAGTTAAACAATTAGCACTTGAGAAGAGTTAAATCACTGGAAGGTTCCGCATAGTCCATCCCCCAACTCGGCCGGCCCAACGTGAATTCCAAATTAAGATGAACGTTTGTCGCCTCTTCCTCCTCATGTTCCTATTTTTCGAAAAAAAAAATAGGAACATAAGGTTATAATATAAGTATATATGTGAGATTCTACACATCTATAATAACATTGGTACCATTCATGTGGCTCCCGGGTTTAAGTCACCGCACTATGAAATAAGAGATGAGTGAAAAAATATATAATGTACCTTAGTGTGATGAGTTCTTCCCAAGTGAGAATCAGCTTGTGTAGATATACTCATTGGTACTCCTTTTGTGGATGACCTAGAAGCTCTGTTTAAATTTTAATAATAAAAACAAATTTTGAGAAATCTATTTTTGACTCATATTGTTGGAGAGTGTCTTAAAAATAAAACAATAATAAACTTGAAGACACTCATCATTTTAGTATCTTAAGTGTCTTTATGAAGACATCATTCTAGACTATTCATCCAATTAAAAATATACATGTACTTTATTTAATTAGTTTTATTGTTAAAGACACCCGCATAAATATTAACAATGTTTGCGCTCTAATTGACCGTAGTTATGCCATTAATCTTCAAATATGTTTTATTTGGACCTAGCTATATTTTCTTCCTTCATCAATTAATTATGTAAACTTATTATCTTTTCTATTAAAAACAAATAAAGACTTTAACGGATTTAATGGGGGATGGAAAAATAAATGTACATAGGCCAATAGGTGAAGGTCATATTCATCAAAATTGACGCAGGACTAAGGCAAAGAGATCAACTGAATTGTTTTTTACAAAATAAATAAATAAAGTAATTAACCTTTGGGTCTTTTGCACAGATGATGAGTTTGGCGAATTTGTGTCAGTTCCTTCATCAGCTTCTTCATTATTATTATTGTCCTTTATCTTCTGCTCTGCCTCTTTCTCTACCTTTCCTTCTCCTGTTTATTCCCAAGGGAAAATACACACAAATTTTATACAAAAAAAAATGAACTCTTATTTACATTTATATCCACTCGGAGTACCAAAAATCAGTGAAACCCATTTAAATTCATACCTGATGATTTATCAGTGCATTTTACTGTTCTATACATCTGCATCAACAAACAAACATCGTCCTTTGAATTTCAAGAAAAAGGAAGAAAAAAATAAAAGAAATGTATGGCTAAGTTTATTTCAAATATTCCATCATGTGTTAGCTATAGTGAGCCAAATACATACAATTTCATAAATATTTACATATATATATATGCATATGTGTCTGCATTCGTATGAGATTCCATTAATACTAGAAAGAACTATTATTATTAGAAAACATTATTTTAAGAAAAGGAAATGAACCTGCAAGTGACTCTTGACATGAGCTAGGGTTAGATCTTTCACGTTCATCAACTCCAACACTGATTTCGGCGTTGCTCCTGAGACCAACCAAATACGTGAAAAAACTTAATACTTTGGTTTCAATACGTTACTAATTAAGACACAAATCTTGATTAGTTATGTTTTGTTTTTTTTTTAAGAAAGAAAAATGTAAGAGGACAATACTTTCATGGCCACCAAGGAGTTGAACAGCATGAACGAAGTGAGCATGAAGAGTAGAAGTCCATCTCATTCTTGGAGCTCGAATGCTACGTTTAAGACCAACCATTGATGATGACGAGCTTCTCTTGAAATCTCGACCGTAGATTTGGGGTTGGAACACATGTGAGTGTCTCTGACTCTGACGATGATCCAAGCCTAAGCTCAAGAGAGGTTTGTTGAAGAAGTTGTTCTCATGGCTCAGGTCACTGAGGCTACTTCCGGAGTCACTGCTATTAGAGCTCCGTTCACCGCCGGGAAGAGGTTTTCCGGCGTGAGAGTTAGGAAGGCTGATCTGAAGAGACAGATCTGGGACTGTGTTGAAACTTCTCATACTGCTTCTTGACTCTAACATCATCATCTCACTGTTTTCACTAACAGTCCTTCTCTATTTAAATAGTGGGGATCAAGAATCAGTGGAGAGAGGATAAGAAAGAGAGAGCGAGAGCTGAGAAAAAAAGAAAAAGGGAAAAGTGGGTATATCTCAATCCTCGTCATTATCTCATTAAACAAATATATTCTTTATTTATTTGTTTATTATATACTGTCTGTTATATTTCTTACAACACATTTTTGTACAACTTATATAGAGTTTATTTCTTTTATCTTATTACACTCTTATCGTAATATATAATATCAAATGTTAGTTCCCACTTAAAAAAATATAATCAAACCTTTTTAGTTAATTAAAATAATTCAATCTATATACATGTTAATAAAATTTAAATAAATTTAAGTGAGGAAGTACATACATTACACTAGATCTTTTTGTTAAAATTAAATACTCGTTTCCATTTTATTTGGAAGCATTGATCTTTTGACTTTGCGTTTAGATATTACTTATTATTTAGATAAAAAATTAACAAGGTTACTACTGACTTTGCTGGTTTTACAAAGTTCTTTAACCAAAAAGAAGGTTTTAAAAATATTCTTGTTAATTTGTATAGAACCATGAGCCGATGTAGGTTAGGAATCAGGGGCAGTTGCCCTTCTTAAAATTTTCAAAACTATTGTAATTATGTGTTGAATTTTAATTATGCCTCTTGATTAATTTTTTATGTTTTTAATATATTTTGCCCATGGTAAAATTATGTTATGTATCTGCCACTGTATATAACTATAAATCAAAGAGTACTAGCTAACAATGGCTGTTATACATTTGTAAAATAAAATTCAAATATTGCGATTTCAAATTAGATATATACGCATTAAAATGCTAAGTCCTCATGAACTAACTAACAAAGCATCAAAACACAGAGAGGCTTATATATGATTAAGTTGGGATTATAAGGAGTATTGTGGTCTGGTATCGAATAAGTGAATTGAAGTACACCTGAAAAAAAAAATTAATAATTTCCCCAATTAATAAAAACAAAGGGAAAAAGAGTTGGAAGATGCAAAGCAACGTATCTTTTGATTAGTGGTAAAAAGGTGAAAACAAACAGCAGAGGGAAGGTGGGTGTGATAATTAGATAATGAGTACCCTATGATTTGCATGTTTACTAATTTAAATATACAAAATAAAAACGATTTAAAATTCCAATGCAAGAATAATAGGCTTTTAAAAGGTCGGCCTATTAGGGCTTGATGGAAAATATAACAGAGTTTGTATTTAATATTGTACTGCAAAGCTTCAAAGCCTCAGATTTCAAAAGTTGACTGAGAAAGCAACTGCGGTTTTGTCATGGGGATTCTTGTTTGAATCACAAAGTCGCTCCAAAAGGAAAATTTGTTTATCTTTTGAAAAGTGAAGAGAGATAAAGACAACTAATTACTCCAATCGTATTAACTGCATTCTATTTATTTATATTTCTATTTATTTTTACCATCGGAAATATTCTGGTTTACACAATTAGTATCTTATTGGTGTGATTTCTAAATTATCATATTCATTTTTAATCACGTTTATGTATGCCTGAAACTTCTCATTAATGTTTCTTCTTCAATATTTTCTTACAAATAAATCGTATGAAAGAAAACAAAAAGTGTACCTTAAAATCTACATTGACCAACATAATAGTTAGAGGGTGGGCATACGACCGGGTAATGAACTTTTTATATTAATATTTACCTCATTTGAAAAATGCAGATACAAAAGAAATAGAGTTCGAAGTGTACTACTAGAGTAGTATAGTATAGTGTACATATATTTACGAGTCTCAAGACGCGAGATTAATGGCTTGGCATCGAAAAAGCCAAAGTGGTAATATACGATGGAATATTTGGAAAGATAATTTGCTTTGTTATTGATTGACGGAGACACCTTTAAATTTCTCTTGTTACATTATTTAATTAACTAATTTCTATCAGCTTCCTTTTGTTTGTTTGCACTCCCAAGGCTCTTTTCTAGGTCAAAAAAAAGTTCTGGACTCTCATGTCTCAAGGCTCTTGCTGCTCTTTGCTTTGATACTGCAAACAAAAAATTAATTTATTTTTGATTAAAAATGATTTTTGTTGAGGAACGTCATTTTATGAGGGCTATGATATATTTTACATGCTAATATATAAGGGTTATTGAGTCATATGGCTATAGATATTGAAAATTTAAGAATATGGTAAGAGTTTTTTATTATTTAATTCTATGATTTATAAGATTTGTTTCTGACCAAAAGGTGTTGTTCACAGTATAATCGTGTGACTAATTTTTAACAACTAATAAATTTTAAATGGTTATTTATTTTATTAATATGATATATAGGTGGAAGAAAGAATAGAAAAATTCTCGCAATGACTCGATCCGGTGAGATATCCGGCGATAATCTGTTACGCTTTTTAATAGTTATTTATTTTCTTATAATGATTTATATTATTGCATATGGATAATAATATACGGTAATTTTTGTATCATTTTAATAAATTGTTTCTTTATATAAGTACGAAGAATATTTTTTGTGCATCGTCATAATGAAAGTAGTTAATATATTGTTTATTTGTTTTACATGATAAACTTTTAATAACATGTTAAATAAAACATTAGCGAAATATAAAAATCGATTTCACGTTTCACTTTTAATTTAGTTTGATAAAATATTTTTACTCATTTTTTCGGTTTAATCATTTATTGTTTATAGAGATATATGAATATTCAGTAGTAATCTAGTTATTATTTTGATAATAAATATTCTATATAAGTACAATAAATGGTCATGTAAACAGTATGTTACCATGAATACGTAGCTAACCTCATATGTGGTATACATACTGGCTTAATATTATTCATGTAAGAAAATTAATAAAATCATCATCTAATATCATAAAATGAAACTACCCGATTTAAATATAACAGTAATAAAAAAGAATTCAACATTTGGCTAGGATTGGTAGCCATGTGACAATTGTTACTGTTGACTATATGTAAATATGTTGTAACATGTTCTAAGATGATTTGAATCAATAACATATAAAAGTAGGCATTCTACTGGATAAATAATATTATAACTCTAGAAACTTTTAATTACCTTTTCTATCTGCCTAAAAGGTTTAAGATGATAAGCATCATGAGCTGTCAATTGTTTTATTTATTCTTGTATTATGTTTGATCGCGTGAGATGAATAAGATGCAGAAGTCATTTAAGTGTTGCTTAAGCATTGCAACAATCTACCCTTCGGAGATGCAAATATACGGAAAATTATTAACAAACTAAATCCAGTTAATCATACATTTCAAGATATTCCATGGAGAGGACAATGCATTAATATTAAATGTGTACCCATGTGATGTGTAATATATATATAGTCAAATGCCCATTTTCTGTTTTATTTTCTAGGAAATATTTAGTACATATTTCAGCTCCCAATCTCTCACCTATATAAAAAGATCTATAACATTTCAACTTCTATAAAATATTTTAAGTGTAAAAATGTTATAACCAAATTTGTATGTCCTTAAAGGCCAAATGAAACCTAACTCTGCCATGATGGCTCGAGACCGATGATGACCAATCATCCTTTCTTGCCAAATAATTCTTTCCCCCTTTAGTTCATGAATATATTAGTTGAAGTTTTAGATAATCTTTTTCACTGGTCAAGGATTCTCACAAAAATGTGTAAAAATATGTGTAACCACAATGAAATAACATACAAACCAATTATTTTTAGATTCAATTATTTCTGCTCAAATATGAGAATACAAACAAATTGTTGACTACTAAAACTATTGTGTAGTATTTTTTGTAATACATTTTGATTTATTAAAAATCAATTGTAATAAATTCTCAAGTAAAAAAGCACTCCAAATTTTGAAGGATCTTTTTTTGGTGTGTCCAAATTTTGAAGGATCTTAACCTAATTAAAAATAATTATCTTAAATAATTATATAAATATTATTCTATACTTGCAAATGTATCATATCTTATTGAAGATTCTTCTTTCAATCGTTGATCGTATTTTTCCCCCACCGATATTCATATTTCTCTCAAGGATATTTAAAATTTCATTATTTAATAACTTTAATCATATTTCCAAATAACTTTCATTATTATAAAACTTTCGATATAAATTTCATCATGATGAAAAAACTATGTATAACTTTCATCATATTTTTAATAAATTTAGTAATTTTGTTTTGCCTCACTGGTAGAATCAACCAACTAACATAACATCTGAGAATTAAATTATGTTGGTACCAAAAGGTACGCCATTTTTCCTGGGGATAGACTAATAATTTATTGAATCTAGAAAAACAAAAAGGCTAATTAATAATTTTGGCATGGAATAAAAAGCAAACTAAAAATCCAGTCTCTGTATTGTAGCTGGGTGCACGTACTAAGCAAATATAGACCAACCTGTACATGTGCTTGGACCTATTGTAAATATTACCTCCCCATTTTTATTCACAATGAAATATTAGAAATAGAGGTGGACATTTTAACCGAACCGAAACAAACCATCCAAACCAAACCGAATTCAATTTGAACCAAATTAAACCTTATATTCAAACAATTATGTTAGATTTATTCAAAACTCAAATGGTTCGGTTTAAATTAAATCGAACCGATAAACTAATGACAAATCGTTAAGTTTTTAATATTTTTATTTAAAATTTTAATACTCTTAGTTTAATATTTTAATACTTTTAACTTAAAATTTTAATATTTTTAGTGTGACATTTAGTATTTTTAGTTAAAAATTAAATACTTTTCATTTTAATTTTTGTTAGTTTATTTTCATATTTTATTAACTTTATCTCTTGCATA
Organism: Nasturtium officinale; assembly: GCA_963854855.1. Taxonomy (NCBI): domain Eukaryota; kingdom Viridiplantae; phylum Streptophyta; class Magnoliopsida; order Brassicales; family Brassicaceae; genus Nasturtium; species Nasturtium officinale. The sequence continues at coordinate 2,706,746 of OY978506.1, forward strand.
TTTTATTTAAATTTGAACTTTGACGTTTTTAGTTTACGGTCTTTCATATATAATTTAGTTTTATAAATAATTTATTTTACTCAACTGAACTAAATTAAATTAAACCAAACCAAACTAAACTGAATATAAACCGAACGGAATACAAATTAATCCGAAGTGTCTTTGGTTAAGTTTGGTTAGAATTTTCTGAAAACCAAAATAACCGAACCGAACCGAACTCAAAATTTAACCTAAATGTCTACCTCTAATTAGAAATACACTTAATTCGAGAGAAATACATTATTTTGACTTAACAATTACATAAGCCACTTATTTTACTAGTTACATACACATATATTAGTGGAGATTTTGCTAATAATAAAAATGGATTTATCTGAAAAATCCGGATGAAATTAAACAAGAGTCAAGAATAAAGAGAAGCAAGTTACATTTATTTTCTAAGTGAGGTTTATAGAATTTCCCACTGTTAGGAAGCTCATAATCGCATAATCTAACTGAAATAAAATATAACATTCATTTATCTTAAATAAAACAATTTATATAAGATTTTTTTTAAAAAAAATCTTGAATACACCCAAATAAATAAATAAAAATCTTGAATACACCCAAATAAATAAATTTGGTTTTCTTAAGGGGAATACATCTTGTAATAGCAATAACAGTATTATAGTAAATAAATAAAAAAATAGTGGTAAAAAAAATAGTGAAATCATTAATTACAAAATGTTGAAGAGAGGAGGACAGCAGAAGGCGTTGTATTCAACGGGTAGCATTTTGTCGTGGCACGTAGAAGCTGCATGAGCGCACCCCCAATATTCCCTCCTCATTTGTTATTGTGTTTTTTCTCCATAAATTTCCTTAATGAATGTATTATATTTTATTTGTTAAAAGGGTCAACTACTTCACAAAATCCCCAACTACTAGAACATATTTTCCACTTAAAAATATATTATTTAATCAATCATAACCGGAAGTTAATTTTAAAGATAATTAAGATTGGTTATAATTTATAAAGATTGGAAGTCGATTGAACAAAAATAATTAAGATGGTTAGGTTATAAAATATCAATTGAATTTGATATATTTTAAAGATAGCTGAATTCTTAGCCGCTTAATGGAAGAATTCTCAACATTTAAGTAAAGTGATGCGCATTATGATCATAATTATCATCTCCATTAATTTAGCGAGACAAAGACACTAAAGCGACCAATAAACGGATGCTAGTGGTAACTTCACCTTGCCAAGGTGTGCAGCAATCACCAACCGTCAGTCACAGTTCTTTGTATACTTGCAAACACAACTAGGGTTGGGAATTCGGTTATCCGATCAGGTTTAGATCGGGTATTTCAGGTGTTTGGATTTAGAGATATAGGAACCGATTAGATATTTTAAGATTTTGGATCGGGTTCGGATAAATACCTATCGGTTTGGCTATCTTCGAATTATACACGAACTCAAATAATTTTTAAACCAAACTTAAAACTAATATATATCCATATATATTCAATAATTATTTTTGAAATCAATCCAAATTTATTAAAACTTGATAAAATGTCAAAATAAATCCAGAAAATTCAAACCATCAAACAAAAACACAAAATTTATTTCCTCCTTTATTTTTAAATTCATGAAACATTTAACATTAATGACACAAAAGTTCAAGTAAAATTATATAATATAACTAAACTAACATATATAAAAATGAAAAAACTAAAATATTTCAACTTTATATAAATTCATATTACTTTGAATGAAATTCAGATTGTTCGGATATACTCGATCGGATACGGATATCTGATGAATAAAAAATATATACCCAATCAAGTATTTTAATACATCCATACCCGATATAAACTCCTTATTTTGGATCGGATTTATTTTGGATCGGATTTGGATATCGGTTATTATGCTGAGACCTAAACACAACCCACTAAAACTATTAGATGATTTCTGCTGCGAACTTCATATCAACGGTGTTTTACCGTAATATCCAAAATGATTCTCGCAATATATTTTAAATGAATTTTAGTTAAAAAAAAAAATTGGGCAACCGATTGCAGAATGATTTTTTAATTTAATGTTTGGTTGAAACAAAAAGAGTTTTCAGGATCCAAATCACCATGAATACTATGATTCCATTGCCAAAAAGAAATACGAGAAATCACCGCAACTCAACAAATCTGTGACTCGATCAAGTGTATGCGAAAAGACAAACAAACAAATGTTTTTTAGCTGTTCTTAAAACGGCAGTCACAAGAAAAACGAAAAAACGAAATTGGAAAAAAAAATATTAAAAAAAGATAGAACGATTGGCCCTAGATTTTGTTTGGTTTTGTTTCTAAAGTTATTTCAAAAGACTTGTCTAGGAGACTAGAACCTAATCACCTATGCATAACATTTAGCATTTTTTGGGGGTTGAATATTAACATTTACCATTCGATGTTTTGCTCATATGTATATTAATGTGTTTGACGTTTTATATTTTGTTTTGGGGAAGAAGCGATCGAGCCCCACATTCCTCGGCGCCAACATTGCCTCTTCTCTCACATGACACTTATTTATAATTTTTGATTGCTTCAGAGTTTAATTACATCTCCCGACATCTACATATGCCTCTAGTTTATCCCAAACGCAGTGTCTTGTATTAAAAATAATAATAATTTACGGATCTTCTCCAAAACATATCCTATAAAACTCATTGAAATTGATTAGATCAACTTTAGGCATGCTCCATAACTAGGCAAAAATTTTGGAACCGTACCCTGACTTCAAATCGGCTAAAACAAAACATCAATGGTTACCTAGGGTTTTATTTATGTTGATGTATATCTGTAAATCAAAAATAACTAAAAAATGTCAAATGTGGTATATTGATTTATAATTTTGAAGTATGTTATTTGTATAATGGATAACTCAAATGATAACTCAACATCATAAAAAAATCTTATAAGTGATGTTACGATTTTGATTTTTTTTCTTTTTTTTCTAACCACGTAAATGTACTGCAACTCAAGTTTAATACTATCTAATTTTTACTGCAACTTACATCAAATAATAATAATAATTCTGATTGGTAATTTGATGTACATTTGATTTAAGTTGATGTATGTCCATAAATCAAGTATAACCCAAAAATGTCACCAATCATAAAGTTTTAGGAATTTTGAAGTTAAGTTTGAGTTATGAATGTAGTATCTTTGATTTATAATTTTGAGGTATATTATTTGTAAAATGGATAACTCAAATGATAACTCAACATCATCAATAATCTCAGGTGGTAGAATGTGTTAGAGTGATATTATGATTTTGACTCTTTTTTTTCTTAACCACATAAATCTACTATAACTTAAGTTTGATACTACATCATTTTTACTGCAACTTACATCAAATAATAATAAATACTGCAACTCAAATTTAATAATACATGTTACCAATCAGAACCAATACTGCAACTCAAACCCATACTACATGTGTTCTATAGAAATATCTAAATTTGTTGCAATTAAATACTTTATGAATAATCAAATTGTGAAGTGCAACATAGAAATTTGGTTGTTTCAAGAACTATTTCCATCGAAATTTGGTCATGGTTTATAAGTTTTAATTAAATATTGAACCGCCTTAGCATCACAGTTTGGTATTGTTTTTAAAACTGTGCATCATTGGTTGGTTTAAGAAATATAATTAGAATGAAACTTGGTTTCACGAGTACTAAGACTGATATTAAGAGCTGAGAGAAAACGAAAACTATATTTCTGTTTTTGTTATTAAGTAAAAAGATTATAAAATTTGATTAAGAAGCAAGGGTCAGCGCTTAATCCGCACTAGATTCTTCGGGAAATGGAATAGTCTAACCTCTTATGTTATGAAATCAAATGCGCAATATAATTCAAGTGGTAATATTAATACTAGTTAACAATACAAATTAGTACTAATCGAATAATTCCTTCTTGATTTGCTTGGATGTATCCTAACGGGCGTGTGTTAAATCCGGTCAACATATCTCTCTCCTCTCTCTCGCATTTGTTCTTTATTCCATATTCCATGTGTTTGTCTTGTCACAGCTCGAGCTTTTCTTGCATTTTATTTTTGTTGTTTATTTTGTAATTTTCTGAAAATAAATGGTTTAAAATTTAAATTAGTACATTGGAGAAATGTACGGGCACCTTGCCTACACTACGCAACTAGAAATTTATCTGGTTATAAAATTAAAATTCTTGGTTTGGATTACCAATTTACATAGTTTTTTTTTCTTAAGTGAACTTAATATCACTATGTAATTATTAATAAATATTTATTTTCATTGATTATAAATGAATATTTCAACATTATTTATATACAATTGAGAACCAATATTATATCTCCAAAGTGAAGACTTTTGAAGTTTTTTTGGCATTTGTAAATCTTTGGCCCCAATTTTACTATTTAAGCCTGTTCAGACTTTTTTAAAACTAACTTTGTAAATTTTCATCTGAGCAAGTTCTAAAACAGGTTATGGTTTCCCAACTTTGTCGATAAATTAGAGTTGAGAAAATATCATTTTTAATGTTCTCATATTAGTTTGATAAAAAGAATTTTTTTTTGTTGTACTTTGAGTCTTTGATTATAGATATACACAATAACAACATGGTACCTAGCTCATAGTGAAGAACATGATACCCCATAGTGTTAAAGTCACCATCGTTTAATTTCTCATAAATGCCTCTGAAATAAACTGTTACTTGCCAATTAATTTATTGGTTAAAGTATTCACCATTATTTGTAATAAATAATCAAGAAACAAGAGTGGACCACAAAGCTCAAGGTACAGTTTTCATGAAAATAGAAATGGTAAACTAAAATGCTTCGGTCTTAACATTCCTTGTTTTTTGACTCTTTCATTCTAAAACTGCCTTTTTCTGGTTATTTTCTTGTCAGCTCCTACACAAGAATAAACAATATTCCATTTACTCATTTTCTTGTAAAACACTCATTAATGCTCTCACTATAAGATGTCTTTATCTCAAAGTCGTAATTACCCATATCTCATTTTCATGATCGAATCCATATGAATTCATAATATCATCATGACGATTGGTTTCTTTTATGACGTTGTATGTTGGTTCTGTGGTCGTGTAACAGTTTCAAAGGCATCTATGTTATTGGAGTGACGATAATGATATATTGAAAAAACTTTCAAACATTGCAATTATTATTTATTTTGTTTATTTCTGAATTTTATTGGTCTTTTTAGGTATACGTTCACTACGTAAGCAATTGAAATGTGTCGGACAACTTTTGGTGGACCATGTTCAGTACAATAGACATAGAATATAAACTTTTATAATAAGCTGTATTTTTTGTTCTCTTTGTGACGGAGTAAAATGTTTAAGTAGAAGCTTTAAAATGTTAAACATACGGGTTTTAACGAGACGAGTCTCTGTATACGAATTTTCTGGAAGTTTAGGGTTTTCGTGATTTGGAGATCTTCATGGGTTCATAGACCAATTCGAAGGTATATAAAATTCAAGTTAGTTTTCTATAAATGCATTACATGTGTGTATATCTTATTAGAACAAGGAACGGAGTATTGGAACAAGTTCGGAGTTAGTCGGTTGATGTTGGCATGAGTCATGGACTTAAGGTACAATTTAAACGATATTAGAAAATTTTAAATCAAGAAAAACCTGTAGTTGAATAGTATATGAGTGGATACATTTTACTGAAGGCTTACTTATTTATTTATTTGGAAGAGAGTGTTTTTCAACCTAAAAATGTCAAGTAATTATAACTAGATAAGATCTTGACGTAAACTATATTTCCTAGTTTTTAAAGACTCTCAATTACTGTAAGTTCATAGAGAATCGCTGTAATAAAGATTAGCGTCGAATCCCACATATACCAAAATTACACTAAAAGCTCAGTACTAATTAAAAACGACTAATCATGTAATCGGTAAAAACATGAATAGTTATTTAGTTGGCTACATGATGACTAATTAACGACTACAACTGTAGCTGATAGTCGTGTAAAAATCGGAACGTAGTTGTTACAATTTAGTAGCTATTTGCGATTAATAAGCGATAAATGACTTGGTTAGATACAGAGCAGTATTAGTAGTCACTTATTAGTCACTAATTTTTGTGACTAATTTGCGATGATTTTATGTCTATTTGACGACTATTAAATGACAACTATCCAACTAATTTAAATATGAAGATATGAATACGTTAAGATGTTGCTACTATTGGATGATTGTTTGGACTTTGGTGGGTAAATAACAACTATTTAGTGACTATATTTAAAGTGAAAACAAGAATTTGATATGTTTTGATTGGTTTTTATTTTATTTATTAAATTGACAAAAACGTTTCAAATTTTGTGATTTTAACATGAAAAATGAAAAAAAAAATTAAACTAAAATCATTCATGAGTTATAAGAAATACAACACATAGAAAAACAAAGTTCAACAAGGTTATATAGAGAGAAGTACTACATTCATTGAGTGTATTAGTTATTTAAAAGGTAGAAAAGAGAAGTAAAATAAGGAATATGTGCAGCTGATTTAGTATTACCAAAGTCGAGGTAGTGCAGATCACTTTGTCGGAGATATTTAGCCACTATGGCTAACTTCTAGATCTTGTCTTTTTGCTCAGTCACAGTTTGGGAGTGCTCAGCCACAAGGGGTGCATTAGTAGCTTTATGCCTTCTGATTTTACGCTGAGCTTCTTTGAGCTGCTCTTGGATTAACGCAAAAAGATAAAGCATATATCCCCCGGTTGCTTTTGCTTATCATTGAGAATAGTGTGCTTGAAGCTTTCAATTCCTTAAAAGTTCCTGGTGAATCCTTCTCAATGGACTGAAAGTTAAGAGAAATAATTATTAAAGAGAATAAGGATAATTCAAAACCACAAATAATCCAAAAGCTAATTAGCAAATCCAATATGTATAAGATAAGAACAATAATCAATAAGAGCAAACATCTCTTTGATGCCTCTCAAACACACACCATTACAATAATCAGTTCCAGCTTATATATATGTTTTAGGGTCAAAGTTCCAGCTTAGATATCAACCATCTTTCTAACAGATATAATATTTGTTATAACAGCATACTGAAGACTAATGCTATAGGACAAATCCGAATTCAGTGTCTGGTAACAGAGAGAAAGATAAATACAAGTTATAATCTCAGAATTGGATAATCATTAAGTGGATAAACATTTCCAAAGTGACAAACTGACTATGTTGGAACAAGTGAGACAGACAAATTCATCTTTAGAGTTAATAAGATCATCATCATTAATCTATCTCAACATCAAACAAGGATATAAGTGTGAAATATATAAAATGTGAATTGACTTGAAGAAACATTGCTGTACATTCATCTGTTGTGAGCTCCCGAGGTCTTGAAGCACGGTCTGAAAGAGTATCTCTTTGCCTCGAGCTCAGTCAACTTCTCTTGAACATTCTTCTTATAAGTTGCAGCGATTTTCTCCGTCTTTCCATCAACATAAGTACCATCTGCCCTTGTATGAACCTTAATGAAAACCTCAGCAAGACTAACTGCTTTTTCCAATCCCTCTTCATACAATGTTACAAATAAACAAGGATGATGAAAAAAATTTAAAGTTGCAAAGATAATAGAAAAAATAAATAAGATAAATTTTGTAAAACTTTTACTAACCATGTCTTGTTGGATTTTGTCATAAGACTTAAGAAACAGTAAAGATGAAGGATAAGAGAGTCTTAAAAGAAAACCCGTTAAGGCCTTTAGAAACATGTGGTCAAAATAAAGAATTCAAATGTTACGTGATACAAAAATCCAACCACCCTATGATGACAGCACAAAAGTGACATATCAATAATTGGAACCAATGATTGGTAACCACACATGAGAGCTAGCTGCGAAACAGGAGGAGGAGCATGTGTTCAACAAAGGACGATCACATGGTATCGTCTTCAATATCGAATTTCAGATGAGCAACAATGGCGAGAATGAAGCGTAGATGAAATCTTAACACTCCAAGCTAACCAAAGAGCAAGCCACATGTGTGAAGCTCTGAAACTTACTAGCTTTCTCCCATGAAGGACTCAACAAAAACCCAAATACTGAAAACACCAAAAACTACTTCAAAATTTTGAAAACCCTTTAGGCGATAAAAACGATTAAACCGGTCAACCTAAATGCAACTAAAAGAGTTTTTTTTTAGAGATTTTAAAAATGAGAAAATAAATAAAACATTGATAAAGATAATTTTCACGGATTTTACAAAACTGAAATGAAAAAGTTGATTTTTTTCTTTTTTTAAGATGGACTATCAACAAAGCGAACTAAGGAAATGAATGGGAAGACACAACCTTGTGATGGAGCTTTAGCTTTAATACCAGCTAATACACCCCTATGGAAAAAACTCCAAGGGAAGTACCTTTGTGGTTGGGAACTCGGTATGGATCATGACACGGATTGGTATGGGTATCCCGGAGAATAGATTCCTAGGAAATACTGGTTGCGGGTTAGCTGTGTAACAATGAGCTGCTTATGGAAGCACGAAAAGAAACTTTGGATGTAAAGAGTTTAAGATGAAACAGTCGACCAGATCTCGTGAGAGATAGTGGAGGAAGGAAGATCACTCGAAGATGACTCATGATGAGGCTACTCGGGTATTCTCGGGAAAAGGGAGATAAAAACGAAATGAAAGGGGAAGTGAAAGATAAAACATGAAAGGGAAAGAGATGGATCGATAGCCGATCATGCAGTAAATGCAAAACTCTGCAATATGACTGGACCGGCAAGTTCAAGGATTCTCCGGTGAACTAATTCCTAAGTGAGTCTCGATAGTGAAACGCAAGATCTTTAAAAGATTATTCAAGTCTAACTTATTAGAAGCGAGATTCACAACTTTATATAGTCACATACATTAGGTTTAGCGATACAAATTAAAAGATAAACATGCCCTTTGGCCTATAACCCACAAAAAATAATTCTTCTCTGTAAATCTAAGAACTCTCGATTACTTCAATAAAAATCAAAATGTCCCAAATGGAATAAAAATGAGGAAAAAGATAAATATTATACTCAAGATAATTAACGTAGGTATAATACGCCAATAGAATAAAAACTTAGTAAAACCAATTACGAATAAAAGCCAATGAAGGAGAAATAAAAAATTACCTAAACGTGACTTTATTGGAGCATTTCCTCGGTAAATTTGATGCTTGATCCACGAAAAATTTGAACCTGATTCTGTATTGTTTCTCTTTTTCTTTGTTGATCCCTCTTTCTGGTACACTTGTGCATTTCGATGAAAGCACAAAACAAAACAAAAATTAATTTGGCTTCTCTTTACAAAAATAACAAGTTAACAACTAACATATGGCTTCCGTGTAAGCTGAACAACAATCATTTTTTCAATTGTTCATACAGTTAATACAGACTTTGTTTCCTTACCTATAATATTAAACAAAGATTATACGCTAATGTGATCAAGACACTAGTAGCTACTACGACATGAGCCCATTTTTTTTATTAGTTTATCTACGAATTTGTAAGTTTCAGACCTCGTCCATAAAACTATTGATTTTTGTAGCTTAATCTTCACTTAAAATTCAATTGGAACTGGTTAAGGCATCAAGGTTTTGTAGTTAACAGACTGTGTTAATAATAATAAACAAACAAGATTAGATGATAAAACTCAATCTGAAAGAATCGAAGAAAATAAATTTCTTTTGACAAAATAGTTAAAGTTTGTGGTGGATATGTACTAAAAATCTGATTAAAACTCATTGCCCTTAATTAAAACTCAAAGTCTCAATTTCAAACTCAAGAAAGTATATTAATCCTAAAAATAATCAGTGGTTGATTTATCTGTAAAGTTCTAAGAGGAAATAGAGTAGTGCCAGAGGAAACGAGTCGAAAAAGAATGGAGTGGAATAGAGAAAAAAAACATAAATTTATTCGGTTATCCGATTAATTAACCCAAACCAAACCAAAAATTTGAAAAATGTATAAATTGATCAGACTTTAAAGTCTAACCGAATTCTTTTCAGATCGGTTTTTTCAGATTCCGATAACTCGGTTTTATGCCCATACAAAAGATACCAAACTATTACATAAAAAAACGTAAGTACCAAAAGGGACAGCTTAACACATGCGAAGACAAAACTTGTAAAATTACAAATTTACCCCCTCTCCCTAAAAGCTAGCTTTCCTTAACGACGTGAAATTAACGGAGCTACCTAACGGCGACTTACCATACCCAATGTCAAACGAATCATATCGCCGGAAAATCTCAATCACAAACAACCTGGCCACCAAAACAACAAAATCTTTGCCAGCACATTGCTTATTCCCCACCGTTGGATTCTCCGTCTCCGGCCCATTAGACCAAACCACATACTTCAAAAGCTTCTCTCCTTCTTCACCAACAAACCTCTCCGGTACAAAGTCATCGGCACGATCAAAAATCTTCGGATCTCTTGTAGCCAAAGGTTGATATCCATAAAGCATTTGACCAGCTTTAACTTTAAACGCAGCGTCATGACTTTCAATAACCAAATCTTTCTTCGCTCTACCGTATTGAGCCGGAACCGGTGGTTCAAACCGAAGACATTCATAAACCAAAGATTTCATTAATTCCATTTTCTCTATCCCTCCCATCGTGAGTTCTCCACCGTTTGATTTAATCACAGATCTAATCTCTTCCGCTAATCTGATATGAACTTGATGACCCGCTCGCCCGACCCGTTTAACTAAGTTCGGGAAAAGTATTTTCATACCTCCCCATGTATTAAAACACGTGGCGAAAAGAAGATTATGAGCAGCTTCTTCTCGTGAGATACCTAATTTATCGGCTTCGACGAGAATATCACCGGAATACTCCAAGAAGAACTCGTATAGTCTTGTGTAATCAGATTTAACTAAAGAAGAAGGTAAACGAAAGTTATGGAGAAGAGGATCTTCTATAAGTTTTGGTAAACCAATAGATAAAACTGGATGAAGATTAAACAAAACCCATTTAGTAATCAACGACGGTGCATCGGATTTAAGCTTTGTGTCGGCAGGATCTACGCCGTAAAAAGCTTTAGCTAAGAAGTCAAAAGCTGCTGCGTCACTTGGACCGGAGATATCAGCTTTACCGGTTAAAGAAAGCTCTTTCTCAAGAGCATCGAAGAGTTTTGAGTACGTAGCTTGAAACTCTGGAAAGATTCGGTTTCTTGAAGATTTAAGAAGGAAGAATATCAAAGATTTGAGTTTTGAGTGGTTTGGTTCTGATGGGTCAAGGTATGATAAGATACGATAACCACCGGTTAAGTCTGTGGATGGCATGTACGTACCGGTGAAGAGGTTTTTCTTTTCGACTTTATCGATGTCGAATAAAACTGGGAAGCTTTTACCGTCAAGTAAAGCTACGATTTGTGGGCTTTCAGCTATGGATCCTCCTGGTGGCATGTTGACTTTGAATACTGTGGAGTTGTATTTACGGATTCTTGATTTGAAGAATTCTTCAGGTCCTTGGTTGTAGAAGTAGTCTTGACGGTCATTGTGTGGTCCAAGAATTGGTAAACCGTAGTTTCCTGGGAGAGATCTGATTGGGAGATCTTTTGGTTCGGTTTTTGGTGGTATGGTTAGATCAGGAGATGAGTCTGAACTTGAGGCTTTGAGTTTGTAAACTCGAAATCGAATGGTGTTGGATTTGATTTGGATTTTTGGGTGAAGAGAAATAGGAAAAGGAGTTGAAACAGAAGCCATGTGTGTTGGTTTGGTGATTAATTGTGAAGAAAGATGAGTAGATTTTATTTTATATCGCTAAAGGAAGAAAATGTATTGAATGATGTCTTTGATTTTTATATTTATAAAGGAAAGATATAAATGTGAATGAAAATTGTTTTTTAATTTAAAAGAAACGTGAAATTAGTATATATGGGTGAAGTGGAGAAAATAAGTCTGACCACCGGCCGAGGCTAGCTGGATGTTCAAATTAGCCATGTGCTTTGACTAAATTTTCATTTAAAAATGTAGTTATGAATTATCTTCTTTTTCTTTTACTTTATTTTTTGTAGAGCTTAGTTCTTTTTTTCTATTTATTTGATTCACTTGAAATGGTAAGATCAATATTTTATTAAAAACACACGTTATAAAAGCGTTTTATCTGAAAATTTTGGTTCGATAGCGATTTTTATTAGTTTATATTGAAAATTTAGCATGCCCCTAACGTTAGTTTTGTATTGTAGTCCACTTTATTGTTTATTGGCGAAAATGTATCTCTACTAAATTTGAACATGATAATATTTTTTTGGATAAACATGATAACTTGTTTCAACTTTCAAGTGTTTATTGGTTTTAACTTTTACGTTTGGCTGGAAGATGATTTTTAAGTCATCATATATATCTTTGTGAACTTCATAACGTATTGGAACACAACATAGGATTCTCATAGTTTTAGATCTTTATAACCACACACATCCAGGTTACCAGTGGCAATGGATGAAAAAACATTTTGTGAGTTCAATGCCACAAGTTTAATAATTGCTAATTGCTATGTTATATAGTTCTAAATCTTTAGACATAATTAGTTAGCAAGATACATCAATGGGAATGGGAAACAAAAATTTATGCTCACTAAACATATTATTCTGTAAAGTTTGTAATAGCTAGTTTCAGGATTGTAAACCGTCCATATTTTTTTATTAAGGATAGCCAATAAATACATACATACTGGTTTTTATTAGCAAATTTGTGGTCGTCATGATGTTAGCAAGGTCGTGCCTTATAAGTTTGGAAAACAATGGCCTACGGCCCTTTTCTTTTTGGAAAAAAAAAATCTCAAAGAGGAATGTTTTGTATGAAAACGTGACTTTTTAATCAAATAGAAGTCTGAAAGTTTTTTTTTTCAAATAGGAAATATATAGAAAATAAATTTAAATGCTAGTATAAAAAATTAGGATAACTAAAACGTATTTATATTTTCACTTATTCTCCTAATAATTCAATTTTGATATGTGAAAATTTGGAAAATATCCTATTTATGCTCACAAATTTGAAAAATGCATTCTTTATTTTAAAAATGAAAAACTATTTATTTTGAACCATTGGTTTCCTAAAATACAACTTTCATGAAAGTTAATAATAACTTGCCAAGAAAATATATATTTTTAAATAAAATCCATTATTTTTAGTAATAAAATAATTATTTTATTTAGAAGAAAATTCATTGTTAATCATGTAAAGTAAATTTAAATTTTTTTAATGCATAATGATTCCAAACATGTCATTTTTATAATTGAATCAATCAAAGTTAAATTGAGGAAAAACAAACTATTAGATTATGAATTTTCAACTCAAAACCAAATAACAGTTAGTGACTATGTTTTATTTATTGCTGGTGATCTCTCCCCAATGAGATATTATTCCCAATACAAACTACATGATTTGAGTATCATAAAATCTAGTAGAATTATACATGACCATTATTTCTATTAATTTAGACCATTGTATTATAGTTATGAATTTGGAGGTAACCGATCGCAATCTCAAAAGAAATGAATGAAATTATACTAAAACTTTTTTAAAAAAAAATCTACATATGCGAAACAACCGGCGTTGTGAAAAAGCATCACAATCTTACAAAACGGTGGTAAATTTCATCATCAACGTTATCCAAGATCGCATAGTCTCATTACACTTTACTAGGACAGCAAGAATGGAGACCTCTTAGCTAGATGGATCTCTACTCGGCTTACAACATAAATCCACTCTATGCGTTGTTTTTTTTTTGCTCTGGTTGTCTCACTCTTCCCCTCACAGCTTTGAAATATTCTCTATGATCAAACTTTTTTTTTACGTATACCAGAGCTCTCCTGCTACTTTGACTTATTGTTGCTTCGTATATCCTTCAAAAAATTTATTCGTAAAAAAGTAAAAAAAAAAATAGTATATTCGTATTTTCCTGGTTGATTGTCTTTCCAAAAGAGCAATAAAATTCTTTATACTGTTTATATATGAACATCAAATTGATAACGACGTATATTTTTTTTTTAAAGTCTAACGATTATAGCATTCAGGTATTTCAAGTGTTTTGTGTAAACGAAAAATTGCTTAGTTTGTATAAAAAAAGTTTTAAGAATTTAAGTAATTTGGCAATTTGATATTTAATAACCTGGTCTTTTGAGGAAGGTCGATGGAGGCATCTTACCTAGATTCGGATTGGGGTGTTTCACGACATTTTGGTCATTAATCGGAAAAAAATATCTCGTATTTTCGTTTCTTTACAAATGAACATTTAATGATATCCATTTTCATTTCAAAATAAACACAAAATTATTTTCTCAACTATTTGTCAAGAAAAAAAATGAAATAAAGAGTTGTTTAATCGATTTCAATTATGGAGACCACTGAATGGACCCTGATCCAACAACAAATGAATCATAGTTGTGATAGAAATGTAGCTAAAACAAAGGAACCTAGTTGACAACTTGTGTTTCTTTTTCTTTTTGGGGCACACACCTAAATTAAAGGCAATGTCAAACCAAAATTTGATTCTCGATGGTCCTAAACAATATGGGGAAAATTTTGAATCCGTAAATAAATTTCATTTATACACATAAGTATATGTATCATAATAGAAAAATGTCCATCATTAAGTATGTGGAAATCTAAGCAAAAGTTTAACACGATAAGTGGTTAAAGCTTCTTCCTCATAATCATCAACCTCAGCAAACATAGCAATTCCACGAGCAAAGGCGAAAGCTCCTGTCCCTCCAACTACTTCCATAACCTCTTCTAGTTTATGTGCCATGTCTCTGCTCCTAATACTAACACTTCCATTGTACTCAGGAGTCTCCAACGTTAAATATATCACATTAAAATCCGAGTTAGCAAAGTCTTCATGAGGAATTATAAACCCCTCAGCTTTACCTACGACCCGAGAACAATTCTCGGGTCCTTCAGTGAGTGTTCTTCGAAAAATCAATGCTCCTGCTCCTCCTCCTCGGCCGTGGTGAGTCCGGGCCATGTGTTGGCTAGACTGACGAGAGTAATATGAGGAGGATGGAGTGTTGGTTTGTTGAACATAGAGGGAGAAAGAGAAGAGTGATTCCGGCGGGTCGTAATCAGGAACCGGTGAGAATAAAGCGAGTAGAAGAACGACGGTGAAAGCAGTGGCGACAGCGATGAGGAAGATGATTCTTGTTAGCATGATGGAGAAGAAGAAGAGAGACGAAGAGGATTGTGTAACTGTTTTTTTTTTGTTTTTAATGAATATATTTGGGTTTAAAGTTATATTAGTGGTTTTGGTGTAACTAATACTTCCACAACGTAACGAAACCACTATTTTATTTTGTCCTAAAGTTGCTATATTTGTTTCTTAGTTGAGTTGATCTAGAGTTTAATTAACTTTAGGTCAGTTTTGTTATTAAAGAAATATTGGCTGTTTGATTTAGTATAGTTTTTTTTATAAGTCCACTTATCAAATAACCAACGGTTAAGACTAAATTTATGGGTAAAGGACAAAAATTAACCTAAACAATTTCAAAAGTGCGGAAACATACCCGTATAATTAAATAGTGCTATTATATATATAAACTAATGAATAATTCAAATTTTCAACCCAAAACTACAAAATCGTGCCAAAATCGAAGTCAACGGTGGTTAGTCAACTGTTACGCCAGATGACTTAAGTTAAGGAAAAAAATTTGTCGCTACCTGATTTCAAAACAAGGTTTGGCGATATCTCATTGGAAAGCACTACCGCTAAGCTACAAACGAATTCAATGTTAATACACACATAATTATTTATATACTATATATTTCATAAATTTTTCAAAAATGATATCTATCTACATTCGAACCCAGGTTCATGTGGTATCATGGAAAGGGTCTTACCAGTAGTTTACAATCATAATCATTGTATATTCATATATATTTATTTATATACTATATATTTTAATAGTCTTTAGTTTTTTTTTAAAATTAGTTATCAAGTTTTATTCCAAGCTGAATCTAGGAAACCATAATCAATATAATTGCATTATAATGGTTTACTGGTAGCCTAAAACCATAATCATTGTACTTACACACATATTAATTTATTTACTATATCTTTTGTATAACTAATATTTTTTTTTAAAAAATTGGGGTTCACTCTACAATTGAACACTAGACTTAGTATATCATCAAACAAACATTTACTAATTGATTTAGGTGAAAAAATTGTTTTCCTTCTTTGAAGTTTTAAGCTACACAATCACCTCTAATTTTATTAATCTTGAAAAATATTGTTCTAAATTGATTTCAAGAACCCGTTAAATACCAAACACATTTAAAAAAAAATAGTTGTACAAAAGATATAGTATATAATTAATATGTGTGTAAGTACATTGATTATGGTTATAGATTACTGATAAATGATTATGGTTTCCTAGATTCAGGTTGAAATAAAACTTGATAACTAATTTTAAAAAAACTAAGGATTATTAAAAATATATAGTATATAAATAAATATGTATAAATATAAAATAATTATGATTGTAGCATACTGGTAAGAGCTTTTCCATGATATCATATGAATCTGGGTTCGATGGTAGGTAGATACCATTTTTAACACTTTAGGATTTATAAAATATATAGTATATAAATAATTATGTGTGTATTAACATTGAATTCGTTTGTAGCCTAGCGGTAGTGCCTTCCAATGAGATATCGCTAAATGTAGTGAAAATTTTTTTAACTTAAGGATAGCTTAAAACGACGTCATATAGTAACAGTTGACTAACCATCGTTAACGTTGACTTCGATTTTGGCACGATTTTATAATGTTGGATTGAAAATTTGAATTATTTATTAGTTTATATATATAATAGTACTATTTGATTATACGAGTATGTTTCAACACTTTTGAAATTGTTCAGATGACTTTTTGCCTCTTACCTTAAATTTATAGACTAACCAACACTCAAGGAGAACTTTTAATAGCCAAAGAACGTATGTGAAACTCAATTGATCTTCAGAAGTGTAGCGGAGAACTTCATTGAACCAGAGCACATGAATTGATTGCTCAATGGAGTCTTGATAGCTTATCTAAATTCATCTTAAACCGAGATAGGCATGGATCATATAGCCTCAAATATTTTTATTTTATTTTTCTTGATTCAGCATGTCTCCCTTAATAAAGTATATATATAGTTGATTTCTTTAGGTTTATATAATTATATATAATTGATATAACATAATTATCCAAAATTATAATTATAAAGCAAGATTAGTGATTTTGGTAAGACCCACTACTTTCCTTTGTATGCAAGCTGCAATTTTTCATTCTCTAGAGGAGTTTAATATGACTTTAGTTCGGTTTGTTGTGTATAAAAATACAGCACCAGTTCAGATTTATAATCAAGTTAAGTTCAGTTTCAGTTTTTATGTCTAGTCACTAAAAATAAAACATGATTCTTAAATAACCAAAGAATAAGGAAGTTAAATTAGTAAGTTTATAGACTAACTAAAGGTTTTGCCTTACGTACATGGCCCATGCTATTGACAAGATCTTTACGCGTACAAACAGGGAACATGTTGATGTTCTTGAGAACTTTCAATCGCCAAAGAACGTATGGGAAACTCAATTGATCTCGCGACGTGAATCGAACAACTTCATTGAACCAGAGGCACATGAATAGATTGGTCAATGGAGTGTGTTCTCTTACAATCACAGAGGCTTCAGATAAAGCTGTAAGAAAGTAAAAAAAAAAAACATATAAAATTTCCTTGTGAGTTTTGTTATAACATAGTTAGTAATATATAAGAATTGTTACCTTTTTTCCCGTTGAATCTTTTATCTTCGGGTAATTTATCTTGTCGGTATTGGTTTATTTGCACTTGGACTTCTTCTGGTGTAGCTTTGTGTTTCTTGACTACAGCTTTGGCCTCGTCATATACGCTGCTTCGAGCTCCATGTTCTGAGATTGCAAGAACTGAGTTTGTTCGCCAAAGAAGAGCATCTAATACACCAAGTGGATCTCTTCTAAACTGGGATTTTGAGTCTACCCAAATCGAGTACTTGGCTTTCGAGAAAAGGCGATGTGCCAACATCTGCAAACATGTAGATCTTCGTGTAAACATTTTACTATACCATGTTTAAACAAGATCAAAAGATGTAAGAATATTGGAGAACCACAAGCATTATATAAATCAAGCAGATACTATTAAACATGACACAAAACAGACTCAACCAAGTTTAAAGTTTGGTTTTAATGGAAACTAACTCTTAACCAAACCTGGGCTATATCAGCCTATATGCAAAAGTGAGATACATTAACAGAAACACACAAAAGCAGAAGTTTGAGGATCCTGATCACACAATGAGTACCGTGAAGGCGTGAACTCAACATAATCTGTAGTAACAGTTTAAACCCCCAGCGGACAAGATAGCTACATGCACTAACAATAATAACAAGTGCCTCTGAAGTAGATGAACTGTACCTTTGGGATCTTTCCATTAAGCCTTTGGTCTGTAAAAGGCAGATCCTTTACTACCACAATACGCCACTTTCCAATGTAATCATTCGCACCAATCTTATGACCCTCTGCTTCCTGTGTTGCGACAGTAACTTCATCCCAAAACGCAACATAGCAAACCTGCATCCACAAAACTTATTCAGCATTGGATGCAACAGACAAAGAAGTTCAACAAAGACTTAACGATTTTTGTTCAAAATGGTTACTCGATATGTAAAAGAAACAGTTCAAGATGCAGTAGACAGGAGAAAACCAGAGTGATAAACCTTTTGACTTGATGCCTTGGACATTCCAATAGGTTCATAAAGGTTATCTCCACCACCAAATGCACAGGTCGAGACTACTACTTCACATGTTTGCATAAACTTCTTATCCTTGTCCGAAATCTTAAATCCCCCATTTTCGTTGAAAAATCCACAATGCACTGAAACTGTTTCCCTTACCTGATGCCAGAAAAAAACACAACATTCAGCAATCACAAATATAGAAATTTCCAAGAATGATTCGAAATTCAAGTTCTTAGCCATGTAGAGTTACCAGTCATGACCTGAAAACTATTCTCTCTCTCAGCAAAAGTCTGGTTTCCCGTGAATAAGTTAAACCGTGTCCCATTACCACGCAAAGCTTTTGTTTCACCCATAGAAATATCTGTATTGGTTAGATACACAATTTTCTTAACGGGTGAGCCCGAATCTTTATGCTCTAGTATATCAAGATGCTCAAGCTCCTCAGGAGGTAAAAGCTTCAAACAACCTACCACAATCCATAAACACTATCAAATGGTAATTATAATCAAGATTCAACCAAACAAAATCAGTACAAAAATCAAAATTTTCAGTTCCTTCCTTTAAACAACCAAACAAAATCCATAAACACTTCCACTACCAACTTACAAATAATACTAAACATGATCAAATTGCTGATTGCCAAAATATCATTCGAGAACACACAAAATCTGAACTTAAACAAATCAATAGCATATTCAAGAAAGTCTCTTTTACCACATTCATGCCTCTTCAGTAGCATCACTAAATCAATCTACCTATCATCCATATTCCAAGATAAACAGTACCAAATTCAAAAATTCAGATCCTTTCTTCAGACAACCTAACACCATCCATAAACACTTCTACTACCAACTTACAAATAATACCAAACATAATCAAATTGCTGATTGCCAAAATATCATTCTAGAACACAAACTCTAAACTATAACAGATCAATAGCAGAGATATATGAAACTCTCTTACACCAGATTCATGCCCTCTTTCAATAGCAGCACTAAATTAATCGAACTATCTAACACAATCCATAAACACTTCCACTACAATCATACAAATAATACCACATAATCAAATCACTAAATTCAAAAATATCATTCCATAACACACAGATTAATAAAAACTCAAGCGTTAACCAATCATTAGAAAATTCAAGAAACTCTCATTTTTATATTCAGATCAACTACACAACTAAACCTAAAGATAAAGATAATCCGTATTCCAAATTTAAAAACTCACATCCTTCAACAACCTAACACAATCCATAAACACTTCCCACTCCAACCATACAAATAATACCAAACATAACAAAATCACTAAACCCAAAAATATCATTCCATATCACACAAAAATTAATAAAAACTCAATCTTTAACCAAAAGCAGATTCAAAAATCACATTCAAATCAACTAAATAAGTAAAACCTAAAAGATAAATAGATTAAAACAGAAATGAACTCAAGCTTTAACCAAATCATAAGCAGATTCAAAAACCACATTCAAATCAACTATACAACTAAAATCTAAAAATAAAAAGGATTAAAACAGAAATTAATAAAAACTCAAGCTTTAACCAAATCATAAGCAGGTTCAAAAACCACATTCAAATCAACTATACAACTACAACCTAAAAGATAAAAATATTAAAACAGATATGAATAATAACTCAAGCTTTAGCCCAAATCATAAGCAAATTCAGAAACCAAATTCAAATCAACTACACAACTAAAACCTAAACATATTAATACAAAACTCAAGCTTTAACAAATCATAAGCAGATTCAAAAACCTCTCTTTTGCACAACTATACAATTAAAACCTAAATATAAAAATATCAAAATAGAAACTAATAAAAACTCAAGCTTTAACCAAATCATAAGCAGATACAAATCAATTACACAACTAAAACCCCAAAACATAAAAAAGATTTAAAACAGAAACAAATCAAAGCTTACGTTGTCTAACACCACCAATAACTTTCATAGTAGGATCCAATCGATTCAAATTCCCTTCATTTTTCTTACTATGGCTCTCTTTATCTCCACCATTCAAATCTTTAACCTTCTTCAATTCACTAGATTTGATTCCAATTCTCGTTGATTCAAATACAAGCAACCCAACAGCAAGAAGAAAAACCAAAACCACCCAATATCTAAGAAAAAGCCTTAGAATGTATTGAGGAAGCTCATAGCTTGTTCTGTGACTTAGTTTCTTTCGCTTTCTTCGTGTTCGAGATCGGATCCGATTCAAATCGTTTGATTCTTCGTCTGATACTGAGATTGAGACGCTGTTGTTTGTGTTGTTGAACATTGTTGATTTTGAAAAACAATTTAGGATTTGATCTGTGGAATGGTTTGTGAAAACGAAAGAGAAGAAAGCTTATAGGTTGAACCAACCGGTTTAAATTGGTTCAACTGTGATTTAGAAACATGTTCGGTACGACCAGGATTTAAGGTTTTTTTTTTAAATTGCTTTCAGTAATGAAATTGTCAAATTTTCAGAAATAATGTCAACGAAAACAATATTGTTTTGTAAAAATTTAAACCCGCTTATTCAAACATATAATGATATTTTAATCTATTTTTCTAAGGACATTTAAAAAACAACTATACAGGACCGGAAAATATTGACATTTGTCATTTTGATAGTTTATATTATGATAGATTATTATTAGATTTTTAAATTATATTTATTTTAAGTTCTTAGCATTTTATTTGTTTTATTACTTGTGTTATGTTAACTAAAATTATTAATATATAATTATATGTACTGTTATATTTATTTAATAAGTTAGATTATTATATAATTTTGTTGTAAAAATTAAGTGGTGTTGTTGATATATTTTCATATTAATAAAATTTTTTGTTACTGTTTGATTTACTTTAATATATTAACTATTATCAGTTATTATAAATTTGATCCATCTTTATATGCTCCAACTCGTTTTAATCCGCTATGATTCATTGTAAAAATGATAATATTTGTAGATAAAAATTAATTTTAATTTTTTATAATAAACAAGGAAGAAAATGTGACTTTCTATGAAAATAAGAAGTTTAAAATATTATTTAGCTATATAATTTTCTAATTATTATTGTATTTTGTGGCTTTATTTAAAAATATTAAATAATATTTTATTTAAATATTCTAATTAAAAACATTTTTTTTGGAGATAATAAATAACAATAAACAGTTTAAATTTAAATATTAAGAACTAAATTTTGAATTATCTATATACAGATTTTTATACTGGAATTGAAAAACTAAATAGGATATTATTATAATTATTTAGAGGATTTGAAATAAAAAAAATTATCCAATGTTAATATTTGTAATATTACATGTAAATATATTATTTAACTATATTAATTTTATAATTATTATTGTATTTTAATTTCTTTATTTAGAAATAGTAAATAATATAGTATTTAAATATTCTAATTCAAAACACATTTATTTTGTAGATAATAAAGAAAAATGAATAGATTTAAATTTAAATATTTAAATTAAAATTTGAAATATTCATATACAGATTTTATGCTATTTATTAGAGAATTAAATAAATAAATAGAATATTATTATAATTATTAATAAGATTTGAAATAAATAAAACAATTGTCCAATGGAAATATTTGTAATATTACCCGTAAATATGTTCTTTAATTATATTAATTTATAATTATAATTATATTTTTGATGACTATATTTAAACATAGTAAATAATATATTGGTTTAATATTCTAATTTAAAACATATTTTGGAAATAACAAATAAAAATTAACAGATTTAAATTCAAACAATAAGAATTAAAATTTGAAATATATATATATATATATATACAGATTTTTATGCTATTTATTAAGAAATTGAAGAATAAAATTCAATATTATGATAATTATTAATAAGATTTGAAATATATAGACAATATTTGTAATATTACACGTATATATATATTCTTTTACTATATTAATTTTATATTTATTATAGAAATTTTTATGACTTTATTTAAAATAGTAAATAATATATTATTTAAATATTCTTATGCAAAGCATATTTATTTTGGAGATAATAAATAAAAATAAACAGAATTAAATTTAAATATTAAAAATATAAATTAAAATTTGAAATATCTATATACAGATTGTTTTGCTATTTATTAGGGAATTAAATAACTAAATAAGATATTATTATAATTATTACTAAGATTTGAAAAAAATAAAAAACTATCCAATGACAATGTGTAATATTCCACATAAACATAAGATATTTTACTATTAGGTATGCCAAATAATAATATAGAGATATAATTGGTGATTGGTTAAAGTCCAAAGGTAGGTTTAGGCTTCAACTAGTTTAATGGTTACAGTTGCAATTGTGGATGGGGAAGTTTGTAAAAATAAACGATAAACCTGCTAATTTATTTTAATACATTAGTTAAAAACAAAACAAAAATCATTCATTTTAATATTATTAAAATTAAAAGAATAAAATATTAAAACTTATTACCAAAATAATGTAAAGATTACTTTAAATATTATATTAATTATAATCCTAAAAATATATTAAAACGTAAACCCGCTAGTTTATCTTAATAAATTGGTAGTTCATCAACCCCACCAAATAAACCCGTTGGTTTTCTAGAATATATATCAATTATTTCATCATCTTAAAACGTCTATATGATATGTGTTTCATTCTAATCCATCAATTGATTAATCTGGTGATTTATAGACTTGCTAATTTAGTTTTTTGATTTTATTTTTCCATAGGTAATATGTACATGATTCTCGAAGATATGTTTCTGCTTAAGCGCAACCAAATACGTTTACATGAAGGAATCCAGTTTAATGATGACCAAAATATAAGCGTAAACATATTTTGTACCGTGATCGTATATATTTTCAACCATAACTAAAACGTGATCATATGAAAAACTTAAAAACTATAACCGTAAAATTTTATAGTTATGATTAATCGTAAATTATTAACCATAATCATAAATTAACCGTAACCGTATAAAAACTAATGTTTTAAAAATCGCTAGGCGCTAGTCGGAAGGCGAGAGTGGGCCTAGCGCCTAGAGAATTAATCGGAGAGTAAACAGGATTAATCGGAGATTAGTTTTAGGTTATTTTAATATTTTTAAAATATATTTATCCATTATATTAAACTTTTAAATAATATTGTTTTTGAAATTATAGTAAATACATGAAAATATAGTATTAATAATTTATTTTATGATTTTTATTTATAATTTTAACATAATTTATTATGAAACATCAGAAACTATCAACATAAATGTATTAATAACAAAAACAAAAAAAATTTATACTTGAAAATTTAAAAATAATTGGATTATAGATGATTATGCCGAAAATAATCGGATTAGGCGGGGATTAATCGGATTAGGCGGGGAGTAATCGGTTGACTGACTTTCTCGAGGAATTAATCATTAATCAAGGCGGCGAGGGTGGGTCTAGCGACTAGACGTGGTGTAATCGGAGCTAGGCGGAGATTTTTAGAACAAAGATAAAAACTATAGGTTAATTGTTTAGTTAACCGTAACCGTTTCATTTTAAATAATTATACCATTAAGTATTTTAATGTACTCTTAACTAATATTCTAATATTAGTTAATGTACTTGTAATCAATTTTAAATATAAATTTTAAGTGTTTAACCAACATACTTAACTCACCCATTTTCCAGGTTATAATTTTTTTAAACCTGATATATATATATATATATATATTTTGTATAGATTTTCTTATTAAAGTAGCCGTTTATTTGTTGTTATAGATTTTATAGATAAATTATTTGTTTATTGATATTTTTCTAATTAAATTCAAAATAATAGATTTTTTTTGGTAAATAACTGAGCAGCTGAGGTAAACAAGGAGAAGTTTCAAAGAAACTAACAAATAATAATTAATAATAGTAAAAAAAACAAAACGAGCTGTTTGCTTTTTTTTTTTTAATTTCAAATATTTGTTTTCCATTTTTTCAGTAACCAAATTTTCTATAATAGTTTTCTATACTTTAAATAATTAAAAAAAATCTTGTCGCGTGTTCTATTATATCCAAAGCTAAATCTTTCTTTTTTTTTACAAATTTGCTTTGCTAGAAAGATGTCATCCTATGGTGCTCAAAACTCATTACCAACCATCATCAATACACAAGAAAGTGCAAATCAAGAAAAAACTACCACAAACTTGGGAAAGAAACGTGTAAGTTCTTCTGATATGTTTCAGGTACATTTTCCGAAAGAAAAAATTAATGGAGAAATGAAAGCATGTTGTAATTATTGCAATAGAAGTGTTTTTGGAAATCAAATGCAGGGTATGGATCATATAAATATCATTTGGAAAAATTTCATTCTGAAAAATTTCACTCAAAAACCCATAGTAGTAGTTCTTCTACTCTTTTGTCTTTTCATTATTTATAGAAAAAATCTAGAAGAATTAGCAAAATTGGGTTTTATTAATTATTGCAAAAAGCTTTAAATCCACAAAGTAAGAGAGTTCCTCGAACTACTCTTACTCGTAGTCTTAAATCTCTTTAACGAAAAACCAAAAATGATTTACAAATTTTGTTTCTAAATTTGAAAGTAAAGTTTCAATATGTTGTGATATTTGGAGTGATCATTGGAAAATACATAGTTATATGGATATTACATGTCATTGGATTGATAGGGAAAATGATTTTGATGAAAGACGTACGGCTGATAATATTTTCAAATTAATGAAAATGATTTTATAAGTATAAAAGTTAACAAATAAATTATATTCTATTTCATTTGATAATGCATCTGTCATACTGCTTCTGTTTATGAATTAATAAATAATAGTAGTTCTATTTTAGGTGAAAAATATTTTCATGTTCGATGTGTCCAAGATGTTTTGTTAGATTCTTATAATAATCTTGTTTCACCCATTAAAACTGCTTTAATTTTTTCATAATCTTATAATGAAAAATTGGTTCCAGTTTTGTAAAACAAATACAGTATTTCCTAAAACAAATTCTCTTGATATTCCCACTTGTAGGAATTCAACTTATGACATGGTTGTTGGTTCACTGTATTATAAAGAGTTATTATGCAGTTTTTTTCAAGAACATTGTAGTTTTTTTAACTCTGTGCCCAACTCATTGGGATGATTGTGATGCACTTTTAAAATTATTGAAATGTTTTAACAATGTTACATATTTATTATTTGATGTTTATTATCCTACTAGTCATTTACTTTTATATGAATGTGTTAATATTGCCAATGTGATGTATGAACATGAAAATAATATTGTTTTGTCAACATGTGTTAAAAATGAGAGAAAATGGGTAAAATAATATATGGAATTCTGTCTCTTAATATGCTTACATCTATTTTGGATCCTCGAAAACATAGGGAAAATATATGATGGATATTATAGATTATATATGCATATGAACTGAGTATTAATCTCAACTATTTTGTTATGTAACCCTCATTTCTCATTATCTCTCTTCATTTATTTTAGAATGCACGTATACCTTTTTTAAAATTAAACTATGCCGGGTACAACTAAGTACAAGCAACAGAACAGAACATTTTCAACAGAAAATTTTAACCTTCTTATAATTTAAAAATTTTAAATTATTCAATTTTATAATTTTATTATGTTATATTATATTATGTTAATATATATGTGTTTATATATATATATTTATTATAAAATTACTTAAACCGCCTAAAATCGCTTAGGTCCCGACTAGGCGTTCTAGGCGCTAGGCGGAGGATCACCGCCCGACTAGCGCCTAGCGCTTTCTTGAACATTGATTATAGGTAAATTAATAAATCTAATATTTATTTAATTTATAGAAATTAATTTATTTTTATCATTTAAATTCTATAATAATATTAGATAATTTGTTCTTATTTATCTTTAAATTTAAAAACATAGTTGGATCATTTGAATTAAATTTAAAAACATAGTTGGATCAGTTGAAACCCTAAATTTCTGGGATTTGTCAGGAAATTAGTTTACCTTTGGATGTAGTTGCTCTCTACTGCTTCAGTATCTCTTCTCTTCTTTGTTTCGTAGAGACAGAAAACTATAAAAACTCCGTTAACTTAATATGTATTCTAGAGAGCTGCAATGTCAGTGTTGAAGAAATAGTCAAATTTCTCTTTAGTACAATGGCTCTTCAGGATAAATATGCTTCATCTGATTCAAATGATTATATGAGAATATCCTGAAGATTTAACAAATACAATAAAAAGACACTCACACACTACATGTAAAAAATATCAAATATGTCCAACAGAATTCATAGGTATATGAGGAAGTCCTTTTAAATAGAGATTATTGCTTTTGATTTTGACTATGCAATTTTTATCCTTCAAATAATTAGATTAATCAGATATATGCAGCAAAAATCCAGTCCTCAAAATTTTTTTTCTATCCTTCCAACCATTGATTTAACCCCCAACAAAAGTTAAAGATCACATTGCAAATGAAACTCTAGAGTCTTGTTTCCAATGTCTGAAGAGCCACTTTGACTCTATTTATGAAGATAATTACAGTTATTATCTGCAATTGATTCATTTTAATTAATTTAATTCATGCCATCCAGTGCTTTCAAAAATTGACTGAGAGTATTTTGGACTTCAAATAATCCAATGCTAATAAAAAAATGAACTGAATACATTATTTATAGAAGTAATAATAAAAATAAATTTGAGAAAACACAAAACCCTTAAATATTTCTGGATTTGTCAGGATATTAATTACCTCCGAATCACGATTAAGCCCAAATTCCTTCAGCTTCAGCATCTCTCCTATTCCTCGTTTTGTGGAAACAGACAAAGATACAAACTCCGTTTAAGCTCAAATATATGTTACCTTTTGCTTTTCACATTATGTTACAAAGTGTTTCATCTCTCTACCATTATGTTCCCTGGTGTGATCAATTCGGTTGTTATGTATCATATCAGATCTGATTTTATCTGTCTTTTTATTAGATATGTTCTTGATGTACATGATAACATGTTCTCAATGTATGTGATGGCAGATCACGGACAAATGATGAGCTCGGGCGAGTCAACTCAAGCTTGACGGCTAGGGCTAAACCTTCTTTACCCTCTCTCTCTCTCACTATTCTCTCTCTTACCCTCTTTCTCTCTTACCCTCTTTCTCTCTTTAGGGGTTGTAACTTGTAACTGCTTATGAATCTAACATTAGGCTTAGACAACTATTTTATACTACTATATAATATTTAGGGTTTTGGCTAAATGTGCTAAATGGAAATATATATTTTAGGGCTTTTCTTACACCAAAATTGATGTATTGCATCTCTCCATCAATTAAAAGAAATTTATCTCACATTTTTGTGTAGTAGCAATTTAATATGTCACAAACAACTTAGATCCAGAAGACCCTCATGTTGGTCTAAACACCCCACTATGGACATTTACTAGTTAATCAGAACATCAACCCTTCCAGGAGTTCCAACTAATGTTGGAGATGTAATTGGTTACTTTTCTAAAATATCTTGTCCAATCTAAATTGATTATGACATTTTCCAGTAAGTTGAAATTACAACAGCCATTTCTTGGAAAGAGTTTTGCTATACCTTCCATAAATTTCTTTTTAGCATTTTATGCTCTTTTCTTGGACCACTTCACCTATATACTGGGTGATCCTCTACTCTGGTCGTAGATGTGAATATTCCATCTCATTGTGTGGCATCGCATTGGTGATTATCTAGGTTTTTTAGGGATTAAATAATAAGGGTTGTAATTCTCCAACGGTCAGCACTACAAAAAACTCGAGAGAGGAGAAAAAGACTAGGTCAAGCACCTATTGGTGCATTTTTGCCACTGATCTGAAGCTTCCATTTTTCACATTCTATGGCGGTTCCCAACTTGAATTAATAGAGGGGCTCATCTCCATTTCTAAACCATTCATTTCTCTTTAGTTCTATAATGCATGTTCATTTTATGTTTGATTTGGAGCTAATCATGTTTATGATTTTAAGGCGTATTATGTAAATTCATATTTATGTTGTTATAAATTATTAATATTGTGTCTTTATCAGTAGATTACTTTTAATGCCTAATCTAATCTGACCAAATAGCCTTTGATCAATTATGAAAACAAACTAATGAGGGGTAGTTTTGCGACACAACCAAAAAGTAGAAAATAATTTGGGCCTAACTGTAGAGAGAAGAGATTCTTAAACACTAATCATTTGCAGCAATCCTTCTTGTGCTTTGTTCTTTACATTTTCCAGTTTAAAAGGCACATGAGCATGGGTTCTCTGCATCATCAACTCTCCTAAGAATCCACACAAAAATCTAGCTTCAGTATTTTACTAACTAAATTCATCAATTGTATGATTATCTCTAGGCAACATATAAAGAAAG
Organism: Nasturtium officinale; assembly: GCA_963854855.1. Taxonomy (NCBI): domain Eukaryota; kingdom Viridiplantae; phylum Streptophyta; class Magnoliopsida; order Brassicales; family Brassicaceae; genus Nasturtium; species Nasturtium officinale. Next base: position 2,735,911 of record OY978506.1, read on the forward strand.
TTAATGAAGAAGCCAAACTTACTTATTTTTTTCTAGATCACTTTTGTTCTTTAGAGTCACCACATTAAGAGAGACATGAATGTCACGTGCATAATCAAATCTTTTAAAAATTCTTAGTAGAACCTGAATATAAATAATTAGCTAGTATGTTACACATACTTTCTTTCCCATACGTAGTTCCCAAGAAAGTCCATGCTGCTTGGTTCTGTAGCATCTGTCTAAGAACTTCCTGTCTGGTCATTAAACCAAGAACATTAAAGTGGAGACATATTCTGTCCGCAGCTACACTGATGTTGGCAATACATGTAAACACCTAGGACCCAATATAGTGTCCAATTATTAGAAATCTAATTCAGAGCAAACAAACAAAAAGAAAGCTGAAATTGTTTTCCAAACCATGTAAATGCACTACACTTGAAGCCCATCCCTTCCTGCTCTCCCTGAATTTTGGTAGTAGTTTGCTTTATCAAATTTTTAAGGTTTTCAACAGAAATCTTTCAAGGTGTTGTCTACAATGAAACACTGAAGCAAAAACGATTATAAAAAGGTAAGAAACAGCTCACAAAACGGCTGCAGTAACTACGAACAAGCTTGGTTTACCATATCCTTAATGGGCAACTATCTGTTTGCAATTGTAATTTCCTCTAGGCGTCAACTCTGTTTCACGGGCACACCAGCATTGTTGGTTATAATTAAGTTTCATTATATATTAGATTATATATATGTTATAAAAATTATGAAATAAGTCCGTGTTGTGCAGTTGTGTTCTTGTAAAAGTTGTGTCGGTTCAAGACACCTCTTCACTTTTTATTTAAACACCTGTATGGAATCAGTAAAACCATGTCATATTCTCACTAAGTGTGTTAACTTTCTCATAATCAAAACATAAGAGTGTTACATAACAAACAAGAAGGAAGAAGAGTGATTAACAAAACAGAGTGTTGTCCGATTCGATTCAAATAGACTTTAGGAAAACAAAGTCTTACATGGTATCAGAGCTATGGAGACAAAAACACATAAAGTAATCCCAATCTTCAATGGTGATAACTATGGGTTTTGGGAATGAAGATGAACACGATTTTTCAAACAAAGAAACTATGGGAAATCGTTGAAGGAGAAGTTCCAAACCCACCAGCCCAAGGAGATTACAGTCCCGAAGTTGTTCAACTAAATATTCGGTGTGATGAAACAATTCTAAAAGATTTAACAGCACTACAACTTCTCCAATTTGCAGTCTTGGATTCAATATCCGATAATTGCTCCCGCAACAAACGTAAGGGATGCATGGACTGCATTAGAGGTGGAGTTTCAAGGAAGTACTCAAGTCAGGATGATAAGGCTACAATCTCTTCGAAGAAAATATGAAAAGCTGAATATGGAAGACGGTGACAACATCAATATCTTCACAACCAACTTGGTTGAAATCGCAAACCAACTAATGCTTCATGGTGAAGAGAAGTCCGATTATCACTTAGTTCAAAAAATTTTGATTTCACTTCCAGAGCGGTTCGATACTATTGTAGACGTATTAGAGCAAACCAAAGATCTATCAATGCTATCAAGGACATAGTTGATAGGGATGTTAAAATCATGAAAAACTTGTGGAAGCAAGAGATGAACACTTATCGGAAGGAGCTTTCTATGCACGATCAAGAGGAAAGAAGTTTATTTCAAAAGAAGGAAACACACAAGGCAACAAACATCAAGACAAAGCCAAGAGATGGTGTGGTGTTTGCAAATGCATCAATCACAATAAATGTTTATTTGGCAAGGCTAAAGTCTATGTTTGTTTTGACAATTCCTGTAAAGTTTGAAATTTGTATTGGTCGAATTCTCATTAATTAATATAAGGCCAAATTTTAAAATGGCGACTTTGATATTTTTTATGGTCAAATAAGGATCAAATAGTGTATAATTACAACATAAACTTCTAATGGACAGTAAAAATTTCAAAGGGTTTGTTTCCAGGAATTTCCCTTAATATAATATAGAGATAAATGGATACAAACAGCCAATACAAGCAGACAATTATTTCCCACATGACTTTAGATAATGAAATATTGGAAGTCACCTGACCCTATTTCTCATCATATTTCTCTCCACTTTATAGAAAAAGTTCCTAAAGAGAGAAAAGTAACATAGATTTTAAAAAAGAAAAACATAAGTAACCTAAGAAGCAGTTGGAGGTGGAGTTCCTTGGGGTGCCACTGATTGAGTTGCCACAAAGTCGAGGTACTGCGGATCAGTTTGTTAGAGATATTTTTCCATCATTGATAAGTTTTCGATCTTGTCCTTTTGCTCTGCCACAGCTCGGGAGTGCTCAGCCGCAGCTCGAGAGTGCTCTGCTTCAAGGCGTTCATTATAAGCTACCTGCTCTTCGATTTTACGTATCGCTAGACAAATTCAAGCTTGCATATCATGACAGAGAATGTAAAAAACATGATATCAAAGCATTTTTCTTATATACTCTTTTACTCTTGGAGTCTATGCTATCATGTTACATAATTGAAAATACAAATACGATTAAGTGTGTTGTCATATCAAGTGGTGGTGTTCTACCTAAGACAAATTGCTATCATGTTACATAATTGCAAATACACATACGATTATCTCAGACAAATTCAAACTTTTAAGATATATAGTCAACAATCAATTTTAGATTAGTGCCTAACACAGTTTACCGTACATTTATAAATCAATAACCATATATCAGATACATAACCAATTAATTATATATGCTTATCTAATACTAAATAACCAAACCAAAGCATTATAGTAGAAAATCGCAAGGAGAAGACAAATCAGTAGCAATGAGATTAGAAAACATACCAAGTAGAGTTTGGTATTGGTGTGGGAGAGAGGAGGATGGTGAATCTATCCCGGTCTGGCACCTGAAGCAGAGCGTTGAGAGCCCTAAGCGTGTCCTCCTCAAGATCAGGCAGAACTGATTCATCTTCGTCAAAGTTGTTTCCTTGTGAAGAAGGATGACTCTGACCATGAGAGTTATGAGGGTGAGAGCCTTGAGGGTCCTGCAGTGGAGTGGATTGAGGAGGAGGATTGTTCTGGACTTCTTCAGACAAGAGAGTGGCAAATTCTTCATGATTTTGAGGAGGAATGGATTGGAATAGTTGTTGTGGTGGTGGATAACTCCCTATGTGTGGTGTTGTAGTAGACTGTTGAGCTACAAAGGGGACTTGACTGTGAGGCGAGTTAGTAGGAGGAGCTTCAGCCGCTGGTGTGAAATTGTATTGGGAGGGTAGAGGGTTAGGTCTTCGTGAAGGAGTAATGGAGGGGTTGGTGCCTCCAGGTCTCTGAGACACACTAGTAACTGTTTTTCTCCTCTGATTTCACTTAGGAGGCATGTCAGTTGTGTTGAAATATGTGATCTCTATGATAGAAGAATTCAAATCTAAGAGAAGGAGGGAAAGGAAACCTAGTTCACAAGGAACTAGAAGAAGTCTTGGTTAGGATGTAACTAGAAGAAAAGAAGCTGTTACATACTAACTAGAAAACTAACTAAGTGGAAAAGAGGAAGCAAAGGAGAGCATGGGGCGCCAGAACCAGGGCATGGGCACAAGCATGGAGGCGTCAGCAGCAGGGTATGGGCGCAGCTTGAACAAGAGTCCAACAGTGAGCTGCTCCCTTCCCTCCTCTCTTCTTCACGCAAACTCCTCTCTTCTCTCCTTCCTTCTTCACGCCTCTTCTCTTCTTCTCTATGTAAAAACTCTATAAATATACATGTAATGTGATGTAAAAAAGTTGTGAATAAGAGAATAAGAAGATTAAAAGAGTAAAAGAAAGCTTTGCTTATCTCCCTAAAGGCGCCGGTGGAGCTTTAGCTCTCCGGCGCCATGCTTCTTCTTAGTTCATCTTATTTCATCAACCATTATCATTCTCATTCTCATCATCATTCTTATTATCATTCTCAAACAATAATATCTCATTACATCAATACTCACGCCACCATCATCATCCTAAACATTCTCTAAGTATCCAAACCTCAAACTCCTTATGATTCTCACGCCACAACTATCACTCTCTCAACAATCTCTAAGCCTTCATACTCTTAATTTCAACATGGTATCAGAGCAAGTTGAGTGATCTAGCGCCTAATCTCTTGTTATTTTTTTAGCTCTCTACAAAGTCTTCTAATCTATAACCATACACTTTCTTAGTTCTATTCACTCTGAGATTAATATCCTTGAGATCATAAGATCTTCAAGTTGTGAAAGGACTAAGGGTGTGTATTGTTACTAGAAAATGATGACAAATTGAGGGAGATTTCGTTGGGCTCTCCTTGGCTCCTTGCCTTGAGGAGCTTGGTCTTTTGTTAAACACATGAGAGAAAATTTTATGGGGTAATTTGTTCCTCCCATGCGTTTTCTAATTAATGGGGTGTGTGTGAGAGAGTACATATTTTTCTTTGTGTTTCTTGTGTGTGGAGTCTAGATCCACATACAAAACTTTGAAAAAGGGTTGTATCAACATCAATCCCTCGGTGTTCCTCTTTGGAAACAAGATCCAGAGGATTTTTAGAATCATTCATCCGTAAAGTGGCATGTATGGCGTGGGAAATAAGGCATCTAGGAGATGAAGAATGTTTTTGGCGTGATGGTTTAGAAGAGGAGAAGACTGGGTGGTGACCTTAAGTGGTGATCCAAGCAAGCTCCAAGTGAAAACAAATCATTGAATAGGAAGTAAAGTGGCTGGTGATCAAATGAAGACATCCAGCAAGAAAGAAGAGGAAGCACTAAACCGGCTGTAAAAAAAACAGTCAAAGAAAGTGTGAATCTAGTTCACATAAGACTTCAAGGAAAATATGAGACAGCTCATAGTAAAACTTGGAGAAAAGGAGAAGCTTACCTTAGAAAGAGGAAGCTGAAGAAGGTTGAATCCCGGAAGAGACTTGCGGAAGAGAAGTGACAAGAGGAGTTCACATCTTTAACCCGGAAGAGACTTGCGGAAGAACGTGACAAGAGGAGTTCACGTAGAAGACTTGCATGAAACAGAGATGAAGCACAAGGCTGAGATGTTTCCTGCAAAGAAAAGGAAGTGGTCAATATTTTTTGATCAAAGAGACACAGTTGATAAGAGGAAAATCAATTGTGGAAAAGTGATAGAAGAGGCGGTGAAGAGATAGTAAGCAATGTTTTTGGATGGACTTGTGTTGTGATTCTTGAGAGTGTGATTCCAGTTATGGTGATTGGAAACTCACATTCGCTTGTAACTTCAAGCGTTAAGGAGGAGAAGAGTAAGGCTGCTGAGAGAGGTGAAACCTCAGAGGAAGAGGTTAAGAGCGATTGTTGCTCTGAGAAGAAGAAGAGCAACAGCGACTCAGTGAAGCTCTTGGCGAATTCTCAGCCTCAGTAACAGGCGAATCAAACTCTGCAAGACTCATTTCCAAGAAGTTCATGACTCCAAAACCAATCTCATAGGCTAATGCTATCTTTCATTGGTGAATCTTTCAACAAGCGGAAGATTCAGATGGTCCAAGAAGTAGTTGCTCCAAGGTATTGATTAAATGGTGCTTATGGAGGGTCATATTCTTCCACATGGTCTTCATCCTCTCTTGAGGCCGAATCACTTGATCCAGGAGGTCTTGAGAGAGTGGTGATCATACTTAACCATGTGGAGATCCAAGCGGAGCAATCTACAAGAAGAAGTGTGTATAGGCTCAACCAAGCTATTCATGGTGGTGTTATGTGGAAGTAGATGATGTCCTTTGCGGCCTAATCCAAAATGGCTAGCAGACGAAAGCTTGTCCTAATTTGCAAGTGAGATAGATAGTACAAGAGGAGGCGGCATCATTGGCATAATCAAGCTTAGTGCTCTTTCCTTTGCAAGAGTGGTCCCTTGGCAACGGGCTAGTCTTGAGGGGAAGTGCTGAAGAAGATCGGTGAAGCTCCAAATTATGCAACGGCCTTCCTTGTCAAGTTTGGTTCTTCCCATACTCGAACCAAGCTTGAGGGGGAGTGTTGAAGAAGACCATTGAAGCAACAAGTTAGGTGATGGTCCAAGAAGAAGAGGACTATCACATTGTACCATGGATAGGTGCAGCATTCCGAGAGGAAGCCGAGAGAGTCTTATGATAAGTGGCTTAGAGCAGATGGCTCTTTGTATCACATTGTACCATGGATAGGTGCAGCATTCCGAGAGGAAGCCGAGAGAGTCTTATGATAAGTGGCTTAGAGCGGATGGCTCTTTGAAGAATCAAGATCAAATCTATGAAGGGTTAAAGCCAAGATTGATCTTGATAGATGGAGTGTGAAGCTCAGACCAAGAGGCGTTCACCTAGGAAGCTGTGGAACGGTAAACAAGGCAACAAGGGAATCGAAGCACCATATGAGGAGACGATGGCGAGAGGAAGCCGGGAGACACATATGAGTAGCTATGGATGATGTTGTAAGGAAACCGAAGGAGAAACCACCTTGCAGACCTTATTAGGAGTATACTCCCAAGAGTGATCAAGAGGAAGCCAATGACAATGTGAGTATTCTGTGAGCTAGAAGATGTCATCCAAGGAGCTTGAAGTCAAGATTAAGTTTGAGATAAGAAGCCCGAGGAGACATGATCCGAGTGAAGCTTAGAGAAGACAAAGCCTAATCCGCAAGAAAGAGTAAAGGCCATAGGAGAGGAAGCCGTGGTCTCATTGAGGTTAGGAGTCATCAAAACCATCTTTGGAGCAAGCAAGGATCAGCTAGCGGATATCCTTATCATGGCATCATCTTCTATCAATGAGGATCACGTACATGGCAAGATTGGCCTTAAGGACACCTACCGACCAATCTTGAGGGGGAGTGTTGAAATATGTGATCTCTATGATAGAAGAATTCAAATCTAAGAGAAGGAGGGAAAGGAAACCTAGTTCACAAGGAACTAGAAGAAGTCTTGGTTAGGATGTAACTAGAAGAAAGAAAGCTGTTACATACTAACTAGAAGACTAACTAAGTGGAAAAGAGGAAGCAAAGGAGAGCATGGGGCACCAGAACCAGGGCATGGGCACAAGCATGGAGGCATCAGCAGCAGGGTATAGGCGCATCTTGAACAGGAGTCCAACAGTGAGCTGCTCCCTTCCCTCCTCTCTTCTTCACGCAAACTCCTCTCTTCTCTCCTTCCTTCTTCATGCCTCTTCTCTTCTTCTCTATGTAAAAACTCTATAAATATACATGTAATGTGATGTAAAGAAGTTGTGAATAAGAGAATAAGAAGATTAAAAGAGTAAAAGGAAGCTTTGCTTATCTCCGGCGCCATGCTTCTTCTTAGTTCATCTTATTTCATCAACCATTATCATTCTCATTCTCATCATCATTCTTATTATCATTCTCAAACAATAATCTCTCATTACATCAATACTCACGCCACCATCATCATCCTAAACATTCTCTAAGTATCCAAACCTCAAACTCCTTATGATTCTCACGCCACAACTATCACTCTCTCAACAATCTCTAAGCCTTCAAACTCTTAATTTCAACAAGTTGTAGATTAGGTTTTAAAATTGAAGAGAAAAGAGGAAATATGCTTTCAATTGGAAGATGGGAAGTGAAGATTGGAAGAAGAAATGGAAGAGGTTTGTTATTTTGAAGAGAAAAAAAGGAAATAGAAGCAGAGAATCGTAGAGGAGATAGAAAGCACAAGAGGAAATAGAAGCAGAGAATCGTAGAGGAGATAGAAAGCACAAGAGGAAATAGAAGGGGATCGAAGAAGAAGAAAAAGATAGGGCTTTGTGTTATTTTTTTGTCGTGTAACTCAATAGCGACTACCATTTGTAGTCGCATAGTAGTCACAAAATTAGCGACTAAATAGTGACTAAATTTTCCCGTTTGCAGTATAGTCATAAATTAATCGATAAATTATGACTAATTTACCGATTACCTCCAATAGTCGCTATATAGCGAGTACTTGATGACTAAATATTAGTAGTCACAAAATAGTCGCTGATTAGTGGCTATATATTCACCATATTTGGCGACTAAATAATTAGTCGCCAAATGTAGTCGGTAAAACGCTGTTTTCTTGTAGTGTTACATTGTTTGTCGATTTTAGTAAATAGAGTCTGCTCACATGCATCTTTCTCAAAGCCCATCTTTTGAAAATACCCATCTATCCTGCTAAACCAGGCTTGTGGCGCCTGTTTGAGTCTATATAAGGTTTTCCGAAGCTTATAAACTTTATTTTCTGCATTCTCCAATTCATATTCTTTTGGCTGATCGACGTAAACTTTTTTTCATTGATTCTCCTTGCAAGAATGCTGACTTCACATCAAGCTGATAAAAAATCCATCCTGTTTGAGCTGCTAAATCTAAGATCATTCTAACTGTCCATGCAAGCTACAGGAGCATACACTTCTTCGTAGTCAATACGTGTTCTTGTGCACAGCCTTTTGCGACTAGACGAGCTTTGTACTTCTCGATGTCTCCATGTTTATTCAGTTTGGTTTTGGGAATCCATTTGACTCCTATACTTTTAGATCCTTTATGGCAAATCTGTTAGAGACCATGTATCATTCTTCTCAATAGATCTTATCTCAGAATCCATGGCCTCTCTCCACTTCTCACTCTTTACGGCTTCCTCAAAATAAATAGGGTCTGATGATTCTACAAAAAAGGCAAATTGCACCATACCATCGACAAATAAAGCAAATTGGGCCATGTCGTCTTCATCCTCTGTTCTTGTGTCATAATCTTTCATCCAGGCTGGTGCCTTTTTCTTTCTGGTTTTCTTTGAACTTTCTGGACTATTGACATTTCTGATAATTGCTCCATCAATTGTTTCACGATCTGCTTAGGAAACTTCTCCTTCACCTATGGTTTCTGATCCTTCATCACCTTTAATGTCCGATTCACTCTTTACTTGATCATTGTCCAACCCAAATCAAGCTTGATGAGTTCATCGTAGCTTGTATCCCAGTTCCATTTTTTTCTTCTTCAAAGATGACATCTCTACTCACCGTCATTTTCTTGCTTAAAGGGTCAAAAATCTTGTACACTTTTTATAGCAACTAGGGGACTTGAAGCTTGTTGTGAAAGCAAGCCGTTCGTCTCATACTATAATTTTCATGCCAAAACCATTAACTGTTGTCAAGGTTGCTGATACACTTACGCAAATTGCAATGGTATTTAAGATTGATTAGTTTGTTGGACTATGTTGTGTGTTAATGATCCTATTCCAGGAATCTGGAAAAGGTAGTAAGGAAAAGAAGAAGGATCTAATGAAGGAGCTTCTTGTGGCAACAACAGACTGTGAACCTCTTTACTTTTTACTTCAGGTATGCAAATAAAATTGTTACCATTAAAAATTTCTGCTCATTCCTTCAGCTTCATTATTCAACTTCCTGCTGATTTTACAGGTTTGCGGTTAGGGTTCTCACATCAAACTGTATATAATCAAAAGCACTCTAAGCTAGCCCATGTATCAAGAATCCTTTATATGAGGTTTGCTTCCTAAGGATGTTACAACTTACCTTTGTCATTTTTACACATCTTCCCATCTTTGTAGGCTTCAAAGATTGTTAAAGAAGTATTCTTTGTGCTTCCTGTCTATGACATTATCGTTGATGCTCTTTCAAATAGTGGTGTGCATGTGGAATCTTCCTAAAACTTGTAACCTTACTGTAACCCCCGTCTCATCTCCTCTCGAGTACAGAGTCCCATGAATCATAATTTCATATTTACGCAACAATACTTTAAAAACAACCTTTACTATTAAATCTAATACGTAAAATTGTTAAATATCCAATAAATGGATAAAAATCTAAACAACCGAAACTAAAATCTAAATAAGTAAAATAAACCAATGTCGTAAAACAAATTTAACTAAGTTTCAAAGAAAATCACGTTAATCCCAAAAGAAATAGCACCGCATTGTCCGCATACCCAACTACTCGTCATGCTCACCTATAAGGAAAATAAAGGGTGAGTAACAGGAGAGTTACTCAATGAAGTATAGGATGCTAGGGGCAACACGCAAGTCGAACCTGACTTACAATAACCCACGAGAGTCTAGCTCTAGAACATGTAACAATCACGGCATCTACCAAAAAAACACTTAATGGTCCCTAAACGAGATAAGTGCTCGTCTACCCTCCGAAGAGGCTTAACTCTATGGATAATGTCCAATCACACCGCCCAGTGGACGCTTTATCGATCTTAGGGCGTTATGGTGCAGCAGATCAACTTGACGTTCATACCCTCCGCACACATGGCCTCGGGTTATACTGCAGTATCCCGTCCACGTCCCCTAACATAATTCTACAAATATATCACATCACTATCACTCAACATGTACGTCAAAAAATACGTGAAATCCTCTACAACTCTTATGTCCGGTATAACAAGAAAGACACAGACTCAACACACAGACAATACACATTCAAACACTAAACTATCCTAGAAAGATTTAAGGTAATAGTACAAAAAGCGCGGTTAACCCTCACGTTAGACACAGAAAGTCGATTCCTACCTCATGGATGCTCGAACGGTCTCTGGATCTGAATCAGAAGAAAAACTAGTCAAAATGTCTTCATTGTGAAAAACCAACTAAAACCAGTTAATTTTGTACTGATTTGACCAAATCAGACCTAACTGACTAACCCGGACTGAACCAACTAAACCTTCAACTATTCAAAGTCAACGGTCAGCCAATCAAAATTGGATTAAACCTCTCAAACAAATCATAATTAAATTAAACAGCTCAAACCAGTCAAAATTGAATTAAACCTATCAAACTAATCAAAATTAAATTAAATCTGTCAACCCAGTCAAAATTGAATTAAACCGGTTAAACCAATCAACCGAGTCAACTCACTGAGTCAACGAGTCAACCCACTGAGTCACCGAGTCAACTCTGTCGAGTTTACCGAGTCAACAGAATGCATACCCACTTCCGGCGGCGTGTTGGGAAGCGTACGGTGGCTCCGGCGGCTGTCCTCAGAACTCTGGATTCGTCTCGGCGATATAGTTCTAATGGTGATGTCAATTTTACCAAATTCCTCACAGATTAAAATGAAAAATTTCATTACTCTTCATTAGGGCATAAAGAATTATATATATAACGGGAGAATTTTCTCTCTAACGAAGTTATCCACATCATCATGTTAGTATTCAATGAAAAACATTCATGTAATAATTTTAGAAAAATTATTCTACTACAAATACACAATTTTAATAATCATTATAGTTAATAAGCATTAAAGGAATTAATGATAAAAAGTAAATAAAATGTAAAAATTTAAGAAATATAAAAATACAAATTCTTGAAATTATGTTTTAAATAGTTTTAGTTTTATAAACAACAGTAACTAGCGGAAATATATATAAAAATGAGATAAAATAAATTAAAATTTATATTAACAACATTAAAATTTATAAAAATATCAAAAGATGAAAAATTATTAAAAGAATCAAAATTTAGTGATGATGTAAGTGTCAAAAGATATATAAAGTAAATTTTATATGATATAGTCATAGAAACCTTATATTTCAACCAAGTATCTCTTTTGAAATTCTTTAACAGTAAAAAATATGTAATTGATAAGAAAATAGAGTATAAAAAATAGAAATGAGAATATAATTTTGATATATGTTAAGAATAAGTTCATAGTTCTATTAGTTACATGAGAGTGAAGATAACTTGAAAATAATTTGTCTTCACTAATGAAGAAAAATGATTATAAAAAATGTTGAAAATATTATATTGTTTACTTTTAAAAATAAATTAGCATTTATTTATTAAGTTAATGATTAAAATAATTATATTTTTATAAATTATATTAATAATAAATAATTTAATAATATTTTAATATTTGAAATCTCGCGCAACGCGCGAGTACAAGTCTAGTTGTTATAATTAAAAACCAACTAGTCAAAATGTCTTCATTGTGAAAAACCAACTAAAACCAGTTAATTTTGTACTGATTTGACCAAATCAGACCTAACTGACTAATCCGGACTGAACCAACTAAACCTTCAACTATTCAAAGTCAACGGTCAGCCAATCAAAATCGGATTAAACCTCTCAAACAAATAATAATTAAATTAAACAGCTCAAACCAGTCAAAATTGAATTAAACCGATCAAACTAGTCAAAATTAAATTAAATCTGTCAACCCAGTCAAAATTGAATTAAACCGGTTAAACCAATCAACCGAGTCAACTCACTGAGTCAACGAGTCAGCCCACTGAGTCACCGAGTCAACTCTGTCGAGTTTACCGAGTCAACAGAATGCATACCCACTTCCGGCGGCGTGTTGGGGAGCGTACGGTGGCTCCGGCGGCTGTCCTCAGAACTCTGGATTCGTCTCGGCGATATAGTTCTAATGGTGATGTCAATTTTACCAAATTCCTCACAGATTAAAATATATAGTAGTGGGGTCGGTTTGGATCTCCACTCTTGCCACAAGTTTTGGGCTATTACACTTACTAGGGGTCTTCCATTTTAAACCATACTTGCATAAGCAACTACAAGTGTAAATTTTATACTTGAGAAAATCGGAAACACCGTTTTCACATCCGAGTACAAATATGATGGTGAACGTGCGCAGATGATACATTGGTTTGTACTTAAGTCTGATGAATGCTATTCACAAAAAAAGCATAGTTATTTATGTGCTGTTATGCTTTTGGCTTTCCATTAATCAATTATCGCAGATACATTATATAGATGATGGTACATTCGAGATATTCAGTAGACATGCTGAAAGAAGCACTGGGAAGTACGCTTATGTTGTGCCCTTGTGTTATCAACGTACACTTGTTGTGGTGTTACTTTTTGAAAACATTAGAAAAGGCCAATCTTTATACTGAAGTTAAGATAATCTTTCTCTATGCACGTTAAAGACACCCTCTGTAAAATCTTTTATTCTGGAGTGCGATGACGTTGTTGCTTTCGGTAGAGAGGAAAATAAAATTCTTCCCCTCCAGGTAACTCAATAGCAAGGCTCTGATTCAAGTATTTTTTTTTCAATCTTCAATTCTGTCTAATTCATTTTGAAGAACTGCCAAAGTTGAACAATCTGGTTTTCTTCTTGTTAGCCAATAAATGATCAAAATAAGCTTTAGTTGTAATTAGACCAGTTTTGCGGTTTTGACAACAATTGTTTTTGCCAACAATACTGAAAAAAATCAGATCATTTATAAGTTTATTTGTTGGTGCTGAAGAGGATTGTTAAACTGTTATTATACTCGTTGAGATGGATAATTTACTTTAATTAAAGCTACATTAAGTATTTCACTTGCTGTCTAGAATTTACATTTCTTGTTTTTTTTTCTTGCTCTCTCTTTCTCTCACACACGCAGATTTTGAACACCAGAGCCCATAAAAATGTGAATTTCAGTGATATCTTGGAGTATGCATTTTTGATTTTGACATGTTATCCAGGAGAATCTGAATATTCGCCGAGAGGTGAGCCATATTCATAAAAAGGTTATCTTTTTCTTTGATATTAGTGAAGCAAATGTATTGCAAATATGTAATCATTTGTTTGCACCTTCATTTTTACCAAAAGCTTTACGATTCATTTGGGGAAGATCCTGGGTATTTCCAGTGTGCAACTGCTTTAACATCCAGCCATATTGGTGAAATACTAACTCTAAAAGCTTCTGTTGACATTGGACCTTTCAAGACAGTTGATTAGAGAAGGATAACTATGAGTTTAGGATACTGAGTTTTAGATGTTATTAGTTTTTAAAATCTATTATATTTGTTTTTATTTCTATTTTTATGATGTTGATTGGAATGTTTTATTGTTATTTTACTTTACAGATTTAAAGTTTTATAGTTTAAGAATGAAATGATCATTTAGTATTCTTTTTAAAATTGTGCTCCTTGTATCGAATTGGCGATGCACCGCATGCGCCATGACACATGGCTTAATAACCGAACATTTAGGCCACGGTGCGCCATGCGCCATTTAAAATCCAACATTGGGTATATATCTCATACTTGTCTGCATCTCTAACAAATGCAATAAAATCACCTTTTGTGTAATTTATTTCCTACCATCCACTATGTAGTTGCCTCTTTAACTTCAACTGCACTTGCAGAAATTCTGATATTTCTGGCCAATATGTACTCTTTTGGGTATTTTATTTTGGTGAGTATCTTCATCAAGTTTCAGGATATGATTTCCCAATACGACATTGTCCTCTGACTCATAATATGTATGCTGTTTCAATTCTTCATCACATGTATGTTATTTTGCTGTTGTCAAGGAATAATGATAAAATCATTGTACTCAGATGCAACCTATTATCCTGTAAACTGATCAAATAATTGGCTAAAACTGAAAAAAAAATTATTTAGACCGGCAGGGCCGTATCTATGTTAGAAGAAAGAAACATTCGTTTATGACCCACTTTTTGTCAAATAAATGCCTCATAATTTTATAAATTATTTTTATAAATTTATTCTCGTATGATTAATTTTTAATATAAATATTATTTTCAAATATCTTTACTTTTCAGTTACCAGTTTGGCAGATATATAGTTCAAAGCTAATATATGCCACTCAACACGATAACTTCTAGATCACTCATTATTCAATTACAAAACCCAATTACCAGTTTGGCACAAATATAATACAATTTAGGATCATAATCCTCAATTGAAATTATTTTTCGTTATCTTATATCTGTCACTCAAAAGTGCTTTATGTCGTGAAAAATTGGTCTGATATAATATGCTTACGTAGCCTCTTACCATTGACATAAATTATTGAAGTCCGCTTCAAAAATAAAATTTTCTAGTCGATTGATAAAATTTTTTTGGTCAACTTAGTATTTTCTTTATTGGCTCTTGTCAAAGCGTCATGGACCCATCTACATGTGATACACGTATATGCAAAGCATTTTCACGTTATTGGTCTCTTTTATAAGTCCTCGTATTTTTCATTTTAAATTGATTAAGATCCATAACTAACAGCAGATATAAATTTACAAAGGAGAAAATGTAAAAAGATAAAAAAAAAAAAAAATAGCATGCTTCTCGACATAGAAATTCATTGCAAGCACGACTCATCAATTCTTATAGCTTATTAAAACATTGACACAAACTCCACAATAATAAAAAAAAAAAAAAAGCAAATTATCGAACAATCATCATCCCACGAGCCCAAAGATTATTATCGTTGAATGAGTTGCTTAAATGTAGGCAGGGGCGGATCTAGAAATTTATTTTATGGGGGCATAATTAAAATGTTTAGAGTTTTAAAGGTAAAGTAATAAATAACAAGGTGGGCATTATTCAAAATATAAAGAAAATACATGACTTTTAAAAAAATTACCGGGAACAACTGCCCCCCTCTACCTTAACGTGGCTCCGCCCCTGAATGCAGCTGGGTTCTTAGAATAGTACTCGATCTCAGACTGTTAAAAAAATTCGGAAAAAACATTAGAACAGTGCCTATGTACTTTAGCATTGTGAATATATTGAAACCTAAAAGACATTAGTGTACTTACGGACTCCTTTTATGGCAACAACAAGCTTTTGTCCAAGCAAATCGTGGAGGACTTGTTCTGTCTCCAGATCTTCACAGATCGTTTTAAGAAGTCTTTTCAATGTAGCAGCCACATCTGTTGGATTTATATCTGATATTTCATCAAACGAAATGGTGACAAACATAAGCCACAAATGTTTATGAAAATGCATTTCTCAATCGAATGATTTTCAATGGATGGAATTTTACTAACCGTGTTCTCTCTCAAAGGGAAACGAGACCAGTCACCACTTCGTGCACCGTTTGCAGAAGGCGTTGGCTTCTCCGATGTCGGTTGTTATCATTTTATTTCTCTGATTTCAATTCTGGCATAGATTTAGACATTAATAATATTGGATAATGATTATCATCACAATTGCGTTGATTTTCTTCTTTCAATTTTTCATTGACTTTCTCTCTTTTTGGGAGACATTTTCCTTCAATCCGCTGATATTTTGTTTAAGCGGCTTTCTTCGGTTCATGATTGAAACTGTTCCTAACCACTACCTTATAATCGTAAAATCTAATGTACATGTTGTTACATTGAAATGCGAATTTCAATCTAAGATATGGGATACCAACGCGTTCAATTGCAGATTTGAAAATAATTATATTATTTGGTTGTATCTCTCATTTTGCATGCAGTTAACAATTTTTGGTGAGGTTGGTGGTCTGTTCTATCCCCTGTTGGTGTTGGTTGATGATGCTATTCATTTGAATGACTTTTCCGAAAATGTTTATCCTCGACTAAAGAATATATCATCGAGACTCACAATTGGGTTGGTGTTATTCAAAGAAGTCTTCGACAAATACATAGATGTACGGAGCTAAAGTGACATAAATATGAAATCTACATTATTATTAAGGAAGCGAGTATTGACTAATTGGTATCTTGTAGATATTACAAAATATGTAATAAATGCAATGGTCTTTTCTGATACCATTTGGAAATCAAAAGAAGCAATGTCATTCTGACTTACATATCGTAATAAAGTAAGACAAATAGAAGAAAGGAAAATAACAACATACAATGGTTGTTGGCATGTAAGGCTTATCTCAAATAAAAGTGACGTTCAGTTTCATCTTTTATAATATTTTGACTTTATTATATGGCGCATATATCTGATTATGTAATAACTTGTAATTCAATATTTTGTATTTGACTTTGTAATATATTTATACTTTGGTACTTTAATGGAATATCTTGTCCTAAAAAAGAAAAAGAAAATGCATTTCTCAAAGAAAATGTAAAACACTCGGTCTTGCCTTCGCTAGCTCGCTTTCTTTCAACTTGTTTAATGAAATTTTTATGATGCGGAAAAATAAATGAAAATTGTAACCTTATTTAATTATGGGTGAATTTGTAGGATGGTCACTTTTTTTAAAGTATTAGTTGATTAGGGAAATTCACTATTCATAATAGGAGAAATAGGTTTTTTTACTATTTGCCCTTTAGGAAAAGTCTATATGAAACCTTACAGAAATCTTGTAATTACGACAAATACCATCAAATAATTCTTTTTCTTTTCTTCTTTTCCAGTTCTTCTTCTTTTCTCTCTTTTTCTTCTATTCCAATTCTTAATTTTTATTATCTCACCAAATATATATAAAAAATTATAAAATCAAAATTTTTATTTTATTTTATTAATAGAAAAATATAAAATCAAATTATTATCTCACCAATTTTTATTTTATTTTCTGATTTTTTTGTGAACCTAACAAGAGCCATTTTGTATAATATAAAATCCTCTTGTCTACCAATTTTGTACACGAACTCGGTATACGGACTCTGTACACTGTCTTTGTACACCGATTCTGGACATTATCTCTGTCATATTTTGTACACCAAATATGTACACTTGTAATGTACAAGAACTGTTGTATAAGATCTTGTACATTATCTTGTTTAACAGATTATGTACATTACAATGTGCCATGTCCCGCACACCATTAGATGTACTAAATTAGTGTACAAGATTTTGTGCATCTTGTACACCATCTCGTATACTCTTTGTAGGACATTTTATATCATTCTTATACACCATCTCATATAACTTTATTTATACATTACAATGTGTCATGTCCCGTACACTATTGGGTGTACTTGATTGGTGTACGCGATTTTGTGCATCTTGTACACCATCTTGTATCCTCCTTGTTCACCATTTAGTACACCAAAACTGATAATATTTTTGAAACGGGCCTGCAAGATCGGCCCAATTACAATTATGTTCATGTTTATTACGAGAGGGCAATTTGGTCATTGACCGAATCCTCACCTACGTACTCTGTCACATACACACCTATTAGAGCACTACAGTGTTTGCCTAAACCACTAACTGTAAATAGTCACTTTCCAAAAACACATATATTTTGTTGAAAAAGTTACTACTTGCCAAAATATCCCTATAATTATTCCACAAGTCATTTGTATGTTTTATGATTATCTTTGTTTCATCTTAGTACACCTATTGTATGCCACCAATAATTATGTAAGTGATATATGATTGATCTCCAGATGAGGTTTTTAGAAAACAAACGTAAATAATTGTTTCTCTTCTCATTATTCAATGAAGCTGTACAAGAGTTTATATACAAACAATATGAGATAACAATCTAAATTAAAGTTAATTAAACCAACTAAACCAATATATCTAATATCCCTCCCTCAAGATGGAGCTTCATAGAGATTAAGAAGTCCCATCTTGGATACCAAAGTTTGAAACTGTGTAGGATAAAGTGGTTTGGTCAAAGCATCAGCTAACTGATGTTCAGATTTCACATGAAGAGTCTTCAAGAACCCTGATTCAACCTTCTCTCGCACAAGATGGCAATCATTCTCCACATGTTTGGTACGTTCATGGAAAACTGGGTTCTTAGCGATGTGAATTGCAGCTGTATTGTCACAATAAAGTATAGCAGAAGCACAAGAAGGAAGTTGAAACCCTTTCAAGAGTTTGGCAATCCAAAGCAATTCCTTAGTTGTGTAAGCCATAGCTCTATATTCTGCCTCAGCAGAACTACAAGAAGAAGTAGCTTGTTTATTCGATTTCCATAAGACAAGAGCATCTCCAATGTAATCACAATAGCCTGAAACTGATCGCCGAGTTTCTGGACAAGAATTCCAATCAGAATCTGTATATGCTTTGAGTGAAAGATCTGAATCAGAAGAATAAAATAAGCCTTTGCCAATTGTTCCTTTAAGATATCTCAAAACTTTGTGAGCTGCCTGAAGATGAATTTCTTGTGGAGCAGAAGAAAATTGACACAATTTGGTAACAGCAAAGCTAATATCAGGTCTTGTAGTGCACAAATAAAGAAGTTTACCAATGAGACGACGATAAACCAGAAAATCTCTCAAAAGGGGAGAATCTGCAACAGGAATATGAAGAGAATGATGAGGTTCCATTGAAATTGAAGAAGGTTTACATCCACGAAATCCTGTATCAGTTAAGAGTTCCAAAATATATTTTCTCTGACAAATAGAAATACCAGCAGCGGATCTAGCAATCTCTAAGCCAAGAAAATATTTCAATTCTCCAAGATTTTGAAGCTTGAATTTTGACTGTAAACCATCCACTAAAGCAGGAATGACACTATCATCACTACTCACAATGATGATATCATCAACGCAAACCAAGATGGCAATAAAAATCCCTTCAGTAAACCGAGTAAACATACTGGGATCACCGTAAGATCTCTGAAAGCCAAAAAAACAAATGTAGATGAGAATTTAAGAAACTATTGTCTTGAGGCTTGCTTCAAACCATAAATCGATTTCTGAAGCTTGCAAACAAACTTCCCTTCACCTGTTAAATGTTCATGAATTTCATAACCTGGAGGTAACTTCATATAAATTTCTTCCTCTAAGTCACCATTGAGAAATGCATTGGAGATATCTAATTGAGTAAGATGCCAATTTAACTTTGCAGCAATACTCAAAATAATTCGCACAGTAGTTAATTTGGCAACCAGGGAAAAAGTGTCTATAAAATCAATTCCTTCTTCTTGAGTATATCTCTTTGCAACTAACCGAGCTTTATATCTCTCAATAGTACCATCAGCATTGTGTTTGATTTTGAACACATATCTACAGCCAATAGCTTTCTTCCCTAAAGGTAAAGGACATATTAACCAAGTACTAGTCCTTTCCATAGCCCCAATTTCCTCACCAATAGCATCACACCACACTGACCATTTCTTAGCTTCAGAATAAGTACGTGGTTCAGTAGTAAGAGTAATATTTTGAATAAAAGAGCAAAATGAATCGGAAAGTTTAGTATAAGAGATATAGTTAAGTATAGGATAAGGAGTAGTGAAGGAAGTATTATTTAAGTGATAATCCTGCAAATATGTTGGGAGTTTGATAGGTCTGCGAGGATTTAATGCAGAAGGCAAAGAATCCTCAGAAGATGTCACTTCATGATGAAGAAGAGCATCAGAAGATGAAGATGCAGAATGCAAAGAATCATCAGGTGGTGCAGGGAAAGAAATATGAGGAAAGAAAGCCCGTGTTTCTTCTGTCAATGTAGAAGAAATAAACGGAAAATATCCTCATGAAAAACAACATGCCTTGAAATGGAAATGACATTACTCTCTAAGTCTAAGAGTTTATATCCTTTGTAACAAGAAGGATAACCTAAGAAAACATAAGCTTTGGCTCTAGGTTGAAACTTATGTCTATCTGTAGAAGAGGTTGACACATAACAAAGACAACCAAAAGCTCTAAGGAAAGTATAATCAGTTGGTTTCTTAGTTAAGAGTTCAAAAGGGGTTTTATTTTCTAAAACAGGTGTAGGAAGTCTATTGATTAGGAAAACTGCTGTTAAGATACAATCATCCCAATATTCTAATGGAACTTGAGACTGAAACAACAAGGCTCTAGCTACATTAAGAATATGTTGATGTTTGCGTTCAACGACAGAGTTTTGTTGAGGAGTTTTGGGACAAGAATGATAAGACACAATCCCCTTAGCTAGATAAAGATCTATGAACTTTAATTCATGAGCATTATCGGACCTAACAGACTTTACCTTAACATCATATTGTGTCTCAATCATTTGTAAAAAAGCAGGGAAAATAGTCAAAACATCAGATTTTAATTTCATCAAAAAAATCCAAGTTGCTCTACTATGATCATCTACAATGGTTAAAAAATATCTGAAACCATCATGAGTAGAAACAGCAAAAGGACCCCAAGTATCAATATGAATCAAATCAAAAGGTGAATGACTAGTGGTGGTATTAGAAGGAAAAGATAAACGTTTTTGTTTTGCTAGATGGCAAATGGAACAATGTTTATCTTTATTCATATTTGATTTTGATAAAAGCAAAACATCACTTATAATATCAATCCTAGACTGAGCAGGATGACCTAAGCAAGTATGCCACATGTGAGAATCTACTAAAGAAACAGAACAAGATGGAACAACACTATATGCAAGATTAAATGTAGCATTGCTCTTTATTAAACTCCAGAATGTATAAATTTGAAATTTGACTACCCTTTCCAAGCATCCATTCCCGAGTAAGATCCTGAATAAAGCAAGATGTAGTAGTAAAACTAACAATCGAATTCAATTGTCTAGTTATCATACTCACACTTAACAAGTTGAAACAAAAAACAGGAATAAACAGAACGTCATGCAAAACAATCTTATCACTCAAACAAACAGAACCTATAACGACAATTCTCACTGTAGTTCCTGTTAGGCAAGTTCACAAAAGTATCACCTAAATCCTGGAAATCTAGAAACCTAGTCCTACAGTTGCAGACATGGTGAGTGGCTCCAGAGTCTATAACCCATGAACTAGAGGAAATGTCATTTCTAGTTTCGCTTGAAGTAAGCATGTCGTAACACTGTTTATTAGGAGGATAAAGAGTGAGAAAAGTACCAGATATTGGTGTAATATTTGGTACTGAAGTTGAAGTAGAAGCTTGAGAAGTGGCTAGTGTGGGTGTAGCTCTAGATGAAAGAAGCTGAGTACTGAGGTAAGAAATGATCTCTTGAATCTGATCCTTAGTCAAATTTTCTCCAATCTGACTTGTTCCTTGTAGCTGAATAGTATCAACGGTCTTAAGAGAAGTCATGTTTGTACTGGGAGCCGAAATTGAAGCAGATTTTACTGGAGCAGATGTAATAGATGAACTTGGATTTGAAACAGGATTTGGATTTATAGCAGGTTTCTTCTTTCCAGTCCAACCAGGTGGAAAACCATGTAATCTATAGCATCTATCCTTGAGATGTCCCACTGCTCCACAATGAGTACAAACATGTCAAGGTCTCTGTTGAAAATTCACAGCACTAATACTCCCATCAAATTCAGTTCCAGTGTCATATGAGATTTTTCCAGTGACTTGAAATGCAGAAGAAGGAACAAATCCTTTGTTATTAGAACCAACAGTTCTCTGTCCTTGATCTTGATCCAACATATTGTAGATATCACTCAAGCTTGGTCTATTCTTCTTGTTTATAATTTGACCTCTAATATTGGCATAAGAATCATTTAACCCCATAAGGAATTGTATGATACGACTTGTCTTAGCATCATCTAACAATTCTTCAACTTTCCCACACTTGCATTTACACAACTTCTGAGATTTAGTGTTAGCTAAACGCTGGTAGAGAGTCTTCATCTTTGTGTAATATGTTGAAAGAGACATAGTACCTTGATGAATTGTTAAAATCTCTTGTTCTAGCTGATATTTTCGAGGAAGGTTACTGATATGAAACCTTTTCGACAAATCGATCCAAATCTCAGATGCATCAGCAAAATATAGTATACTATCATAGATTTCTTGATTAACAGCATTTAATATCCATGACTTAACCATGCTATTGCAACGATTCTAGATTTTAAACAATGGATCTATCTCATCAGGCCTAGACAAGGATCCATCTACAAAGCTCCACTTATCTTTTGATTCTAATGCCATAGTCATCGCAACATTCCAACTATAATAATTTGTTCCATCTAACTTTTGAGAAACAAGATTTAGACCTGGATAATCAGCTGGATGAAGAACGAAAGAACTCTGAGAATTGTCAAAGAATTCATGAGTTTTAGCAGCTGAATTGTGAGTGGAATAAACTCCAGTGTGATTCCGATTGACAGAAGCATCTCGTGAATCACTATCTCCGCGTGATTGAGCTGTTCTGGGAGCAATCGGTGTATCTGGATCTGATGATTCATGGCGATTTCGTGATTTGTTTCTTTTTGTCATGTTAATCTAAGAAATGAAGAGATTCGATTTGAGAAAAGAAATTGTGGATGAAGTGAGCTGGGAAAACGATTGAAATTATACAATCGATGTAAGATGGATGAAGATCTAGCTTGAAGAAGATGATCGGAAGTAATGAAGAAGAGATGATGAAGATCGGAAAGGCAAATCAGAAAAGTTTGTTACGAATGTTTTAAGAAAAATGCTCTGATACCATTTTAGAAAACAAACATAAATAAATGTTTCTCTTCTCATTATTCAATGAAGCTATACAAGGGTTTATATACAAACAATATGAGATAACAATCTAAATTAAAGTTAACTAAACCAACTAAACCAATATATCTAATAGAGGTAACCGAGACTGTTTCTAAGAACTTCAAAGGCAAGAGATAAATGAGATTCAATTAAAAAAGGGAGAGTTCAAATACCTATTTTCCCGCCACAACTCGATATTCTCCGATGATTTGATACCATAACTATTAATAGCAAACAAATGTTAATAGAAAAACTATTTAATGCAGAGTAACAAGATAGGCAATGGACAAAAACAAATTAATTCCAAAACGTCTTAAAATCTACAAAGAAAAAGATAACAATCTTTCTTTTTTATATAAGAAAAATGAAATATATATTAATTTTACTATTTTGTTTGTCTTTCCATTTTAGTCATGTATCGGCAGACTCATTCTCAATCAAGAATGAACTCACAAGTAATAAACGCCTCTGGGTGAGCTTTTTTCTGCAGATGACAGATTCCCTATAGAAGAACTACCAATCGGAGAGACTTATTTAAAAACATTCAGAATAAATTTGGATCGTTCGACACGTTTCATGTGTACCTTGAAACAAGGGCCTAGATTTAAAACCCATATGAAAATTAGAGCATTTAAACGGGAAGGCATCTGGGAATGGTTTGCTAGAGAAGATGGGATATATTTAAAAAGAAGAGGCCATACTTTTTTTGGTGGCTCGCACAAAATAAGAAAAGAGAAGAATGTTTGGATAACGAGATAAAATGAAAATTTTCAGTACTCTTCATTAGGGCATAAGGAATTATATATATAATGGGAGAATTTTATCTCTAACGAAGCTATCCACATCATCATATTAGTATTCAATGAAAAACATTCATGTAATAATTTTAGAAAAATTATTCTACTACAAATACATAATTTTAATAATCATTATAGTTAATAAACATTAAAGGAATTAATGATAAAGAGTAAATAAAATGTAAATTTAAAAAATATAAAAATACAAATTCTTGAAATTATGTTTTAAATAGTTTTAGTTTTATAAACAACAGTAACTAGCGGAAATATATATAAAAAAGAGAGAAAATAAATTAAAATTTATATTAACAACATTAAAATTTATAAAAATATCAAATGATGAAAATTTATTAAAATAATCAAAATTTAGTGATGATGTAAGTGTCAAAAGATATATAAAGCAAATTTTATATGACATAGTCATAGAAACCTTATACTTCAACCAAGTATCTCTTTTGAAATTCTTTAACAGTAAAAAATATGTAATTGATAAGAAAATAGAGTATAAAAAATAGAAATGAGAATATAATTTTGATATATGTTAAGAATAAGTTCATAGTTCTATTAGTTATATTAGAGTGAACATAACTTGAAAATAATGTGTCTTCAATAATGAAGAAAAATGATTAAAAAATGTTGAAAATATTATATTGATTACTTTTAAAAATAAATTAACATTTATTTATTAAGTAAACGATTAAAATAATTATATTTTTATACATTATATTAATAATAATAATAAATAAAAATTTAATAATATTTTAATATTTGAAATCTCGCGTAACGCGCGAGTACAAGTCTAGTTGTTATAATTAAGGATATTGTCTAGACAAGAGACACTATAATAAACATATATAAAACAATTGTTGTGTTGAATCTACAATTTAATTTATTGTTGGTTTATTTCATTATTTTAAAATATATAATACTTTTGTGTGCTATTCAAATAATTAATACTTGATCTATTAATAACATAAATTTAGATAAACTTTATAAATAGTTTTATTTAAGTACGGCTAATTACATCAAAATCAAGCATAGTTTTGTATAGACATTATAAAAATGAAGACTAATGTACATCTCTACGAATAAGGTACTGAAAAATATCGTGTGGTGATTTGTAGGAATACCGAAAAGTCTTGGGAGCCTTGTGGATGGGAAAATACCATGTGGAAATTGTTGGGCACAAGCTGTCAGATAAGGATGGGATCCATAAACCAAGAGAGAATGTGGAAACACACAGACGGTGGCGGTTGGAACTTTACATTTTGGTATCAGATTCGAACCCATATGAGTATGAAGACATGTGGATGAAAACATGTGGGCTCACATCATTAGGGTGATTTGTCTTGCCACACACAAGGACATTGTGGTATATTAGAGAGGATGATTGGAACATATGAGTTTTGGTATATGGTGGTGCATGAGGAGCATTTAAAATATTTGATTTGGCTACCTATGTCATCAAAGTGAACTATATTTTCTGTTACCTATCCAAAAAGAATTCCATAGTTAAGCGCACATGAGCTGGATCAATCTAAGGATGGGTGACCTACCGAGCAGTGATTTCCGGTATCATGTAAGTGAGGTCAAACAACATGAAAAGATTTAGTGGTGATTTGTAAGGATAATAACAAGTTTTGCCAGCCTCCCGGGTGGGATCTGCGATCTGAGAGAGGATATGGTGGCCCGCAAACAGTTGTGGTTGGGGTATTAAATTTGTAGTTTTTTTAAACTTTATATATTTGACTTATGTTTGGAAAAACACACTCTCGATGTAAATATGTGTCTGTAACTGCTTCATGAAATCTAGAGATGCTAATAATTCTTAACAAAGTAAAATATATGTTAATTAACAACAAACCATATGAAGAGTAGTAGGATGATCCATTTCAATATCGGATGATCCAAATTTTGGGGGTATGGCCCGTGTTTATATTGATGTTTTAACACAGATTCTATAGAGTAAATACACCATTTTGTTGGACGATATGTTAATGCTTTTGATAAGCTCAGGTTTTAAACCATACATAGATATCTCAAGTGCACAGTACATCATAGTAGTACTTAAGGTATTGATCCACAGAGAACAATATTCTAGATGAATAATTATGATGATCTAAATTCAGATAGGAGAACAGGGAGTTTACAGTGAAACTCAAGGTAAACTAACAATTTAAATGCATAAAATAAATGATAAGTATGTACATGGATCTATATTATCAACATGCAATATGAATGATATGCATAAAGAACCATCTAGATATTATGTTATATACTATTAAGTTTCCCCACTCTCGTGATGTATGAACCCATCTATGCTAACATCCTAACGATTAATCGCTGAAATATTTTGTTAATTCCCTAGCAAGCATTATTGTATCTAACCTAATTGTTCTCAGAAGTGTAAATGGCAATAGACTTGGTCCAGTTGTATTCAAAATATAAATACTTGTTCATCACAAATAGTTTAACCCATCTAATAGCCTGATGTGGATCCAATGAATAGATTATTATCTTATTCTAAACTCCTAACTATAGACTAGTATGAAGAACAGTTAGATGATGAAGATAGTAAAGATAATCTCATAAATATATTGACATAAATTTATGTAAATACTCCCAAAAATCCCTAAACATGTCCGGCCTCTATATCTAATCATACATCCATATGAAAGACTAAGAGAAGAACAAGTCATAAAATCCTAAAACATTAAATATATTTACGATAAACTCCTAAATTCTAAAGAAAATAGTATAAAGGCTCTAAGAACTTTTTTTTCTGAGAGAAAAGTCTGATGAATTTTCTGATGCTTTTTCTTCTCAATTCGACCCCCTATTTATATAGGAATCTCATCACCCAGATTCCGTGTCCAAGAGGGAATATGCTTTGGTCTTTACTGATCAGTGAAAAGTACTGATCGACACTGAGGAATATTCTCACCGATCGGTGGTGGCAGATCCATAATGATCAGGGGTGACTTCATTCTTCAATAAACTTCCACTGGTCCAGGCCCAAATCCATTTAAATTCTCCTTATTTGGCTCCCAAGTCCATAAACCTAATTATTCAATCATTACATAAAATTATCTCGTTCTTATTGAATAGATGCGAGATTCTTTGATAAACTGACTCTACAGAACATTAATAAATTTATTTATCAGCTTTCAATGTAAAAGTTTCAAATTTTTTGAGCGGGTTAAATGTAGCAGATGTGGTAGCAGACATGAAAGTTTACAGATAATCGATTAATAAATCAACATGTCGTGCTTGTAGAACTTTAGAGTCGATCCGCATGGAAACAATTATTTGCACACTAAGAATGCATGCCATTCAAAATAAGTAATAAAGGACTTCGAGGGTTTTAAGGCTGCGGAAAGAGCATGACATACTAGGGTTGATATTTATTTGTTTATTTTATTTATGATATTTTTATGAAAATTAATTATCGTATGCAAATTAATTTCGTTAATTAAACTAATATGATTTTCTGAATTACTTAATTTAGTTCATGATCGATGATTTTAATATTTAACTGAATATCTATACTAATAAAAGGGATATTTGAGGCTCAATAAGCTGTCCACCTCAGCATTTTTTATTTCTTATAAACATTTCATGTCAGCTCACAGGTTATGTACTTATTATTTACTAGCCTTAAAACCATATTATTTATTAAATAGTTCATGATCTGACATTATAGGTTTAATCTTATCTTCAGTTACTAATTTTTTTTTTTGGCCTGACTAATGTTTGCACAGTTGCGTCAATGATCTTTATCAGTTTGTGTCAACAACATGGAAATAAGAAAATTAAGTATATCTAGAGGTTTTGATTTCAAGTTTAAAACTGCAAATTTTAAAGTTCCCCATTAAACCAGTCTCTTTGAGATATGTTTCTATGTCCAAACAAGAATTTTAATGTCAATTTATCATTCTTATTTGTACATGTCCTATCAGTCCTCTCACGAATTGAATGCTTTCACTCTTTGGGACAGATCTCTGGCCCAACCAAAGGAGGCAAAAAGTATCTTTCATTTACTGGACAAAGCGTTTATGTCCTAACTCATAAGTTTCTCTTGGAATAATTTGATTACATGCAATTTCCCTATTCTCTCATTTCATTTATCGTTCTTCCATGAATTTGTTATTTTACCAAATAGTCATCGGCTCATAGAGACAATAACAGAGAATGAAAGTATTTATCACAAAGGAGAAACCTTGGGTCCTTTGATTTATATACGTCACACTCCAAGCAGCAAAAAAAAGTAGTGATTATGTTTTCTATAACTTTTATTTTCTATAAACCTTTTTGTAAAGTTGGGGTAGATTGTTATTTTTTGGGTTAAATTGTTGATGTTAATCTATATTTATGAGTTTGGTGTGAAAATAATACAAAGAAGTGAGAACAAGTCACATCAGAACTCTTTTGTTCTCGCAAACTCATTCAAAATTCTAAATGATTACTACTGTTTCCTTACCCCTCTTAACTTGCCAATGCTTTTCTCTTTTTCACTAGCAATATTAGATTCATCTTTTGAGATCATGGCATTGATGCATAATATTGAACTATACAACTCTATTTGGTTTAATCTCTTAGTTATGTTTATACTCATTCTTGCAAGTTTTCAAGAGTAGTTTTGATGAGAAAGGAGATGACTTGGAGTCACTGAATACTTAACTTAGAGAAAAATTTGGTTCTTCTTGATGATTAGAGTGATGAGTTGTATAGTTTTATATAATTTATTATGATCAAAGTTATGGAAAATATAAAGTACGGAGTAAAAAATATGTTTATATTGATGATTTGTTTTTTAGAAAGTTTGTGTAAGATCATTAAATCCTTATTCTAATTTTAAAACTACAAATCATGCAAGAGTACGTTGTTGCTCATGTTTTTGGTAACATGGTGGGAATTATTCATGGACGGATGGACGTGTAGCTGTAGTACTATTTTTCTTACCAAATAGACTGAGATGTCAATCATCGTATTAGGTTTCATTTGGGGAAAATGACCTACACACATGTGTTTGACTTAACACTTTAAATCTTCCTTAAAATACCAAGTAATCTTCTAAATCATATTTACTAGAAATTATTAGGTAAATATTGCATTCAAAATCAATATATAAAAGATCATTTTCATAATATAATTACTGAGCAAAGATAAACATAAACCGCGTGTAGCGCGGTGCAACCCCTAGTTATTATTGAAAAGGGGTTGTTTGCTTTAATTTGGTATCAGAATAGAGTTATTTCTAGCATTTTTAGTTTTTTTGCTATGGGGAAATGGCTGTCTGTTGTGAATTGAGTGTCCTTCAATTTTTGTTGTTTATATGAATTACTAGAAGTTGGTTTTATTGATGAATTATGTTAGGAAAATATAGGATACGATATTTAATTATTATGATTTATATAATATTGCCGAATATTTAGCATATTTAGTAGATTGTAAACCTTAAAGCATAAACACCAAATACGAGATGATAGTGGAAACCCGAACAAATCAATAAATCGTATACAGTTAGTAAAGGACATTAAAATGATATAAACATTAAAAGAAAAGTGTACCCAAACCAATCAACATAAAGACATAGTCCATGATATGTTTTAGGCGTCTAATTAAAAACATCTAAAATCTCTAAAACATCTGAACCATAAACCTTAAACCATAAAATAATGATCATAGCGAAATTGTTACTAATTGTTTTTTTTTTTTGCATAGAGTTAGATTACATATTGTTATAGATAGAAAAGAAATAACATTATGAAAATAAAAGATAAGTTACAGTAATAAAAACATGTATATAAATGAGGTGTACCAAATTTTAGATGTCCAAGATTGTCAATTACGAATGATATAGACATGTAAATGTGTTAGCTGGCCTATTAGGTTTTGTTTTGTATACATATTATGTGTACCAATTTGTAGAAATTTATGAATACTAATTGCTAATGTTAAAAACGTCCAAATGTTTCTACTGGTTTATGGAGATTTGTTTTTATTTTATATAAAGTTAATTAAGTTAATTATTTTAGTATTATTTATATTAGTATTTTATTATTATTTTTGGTGTTCCACAAATTTAATGTTTCTTCATCCCGAGGAGTTACAAGAAATTTCAGAATTTGGTCGCAAAAGTTTTTATATTTTGCTAAGATGAGTGCAGTACCGTTGTCGGACTAGACTTACAGGAGTTCTCGGTCTAAGTTTTGTGTTAAAATATTTTTCATGTACTTGTGTGTTTTATTAGTTTTTGGTGTTTGAATTGCTATTAAATTCTAGAAAATTTACTGAAATTGTTGTAAAAATTAAATTGTTGATTTGCGTATTTTTATTTAATTTTTCTGGCTTAAAATTATTTTTATTATTATATTTTGGATGGTTTTAATTACTTTTATTTTTAGTAGAAATAAGTTATTTAATTTCTGAAAATCATTATTAATTTATTTTAATTATTGTCAAAATTTCAGTGTTGATTTTTTCTTGGTGATTATTGCATTGTTTCTTCCGAACATAGAAATTATCTCGAAAAATCTTATATAGTCTCATGTCTATAATTGACCCAATAGACGAGTTGATAGCCCCTCACAATTTATTAAATACGAACTGTGTCTTTTTGTAATGACATAGATAAATGAAAATAAAAAGAAGAGTCTTAGTTGAGCTCGTGTGACTCGTTGAGATGACATACTAGAAAGGTTATTTATTTATTTATCTTGGATATTCAATTATTGCTGAATTTTGGGAATCTTTAGATTGCTAGTTTTTCTGCTGTGAAAATTTATTGTTTAAAAAATCTTGAATGCTGACTTTGACTGTTTTAATTTTAATGATTTACAATTTTGGGTGTTTTTATTATTTATAAGAATAATAAAAATTGGGTCGGGCACTTCAACAAGAAGAAGTGCTTGTTGTTGTAGTCTGTCTACAAGACTCTTGTTCCAATTTTTATTTTTTTGGTATAGAATGTAAAATTTACTCAGAACACCCTTTTTACATCAAATGCAGCCGGTTTATGAAGATTTTCTGAAAGTTAAAAAATAACCAAATAACATTTAGATTTCTCTTCCTATATTCTTCTGACCTGCTCCATCTCATTCTTCTCTTTTCTCTCCTTTAAATGGATGAAAAGTAATTTTGAAAATGCATAACACAATCTTCAATAGAAATAGGCACAAATGGAGGTTGTGATGTGCCAGTGGTGGACATCAATGCTAATGAGCTTTGATGGTGATGAATTATCTCTCTCCAAGGCTCCGGCGGTGCTGCTCTTTAGGGTTTGAGGTTTGCTTTTTCTTCTCTTTTTGTGTTTTATTTATACATGACAACAAAAATGTTAATTTTTGAATCTTTTTTCAAACAGGTGTGAAATGTTATCTTTGAATCTCATTATTCCATGTATCATTCACTCTCAGCTCATTTAGTAATCAATCATGAATCAAAACTAAATTCTCAACTTAACATTACAAATTTCATGTTTCGTATGAGCGTGGCTAATTATTGACATTGAGTCGACTCTGTCTTTGTGTATCCTTTACCTATATGTATACTCTGAATTTTCAGTTTCATTTTAGAGAAAACACTCTTAGTAAGAAATTTAGTAGTATGATGTTTTCTACATGGGACAAAAGCTTTCACAAGTCAATTTAGATTTCTGAGTTTGGGACGGACCCATAAGTCTGTGAATTTGCTAGAAATTGGTGATTTTTTTTTTAACCCACAAACCTTGTTGTGTTAATCTGTGAGGCATTCTTCATAATGTACACTGAAAATATTGTAATTCTGCCTTGTGCACCCATATCACAGTCAAATTAAGATATGTCCAATTTTTTAAGCCCAAAATTAGTGTTAAGTTAATTTAAGCCCATAAATTTGAATAGTTATGTTTGTAAACCCTAAGAATAGACTTTATAAATAGTGAGACAGATCACTGTTAGATTTCAGAACCTTAAAAGATGAGAGAGGCAGAAGAGAACACTTTTGCGAGCTGATTCAAGAGGCCAAACCTGATTCGTTGCCCCCCTAGCACACCATTCATTTGTGAAATGCAATCATGTACATGGAGAACAGATCTAATTGTAAGTACCAAATAAAGTTTTTTAAAGTTTTGATGTGATTAATAACCGATGAGTTGATCACAAATAAGATCATCAAGGTAGAGAGAAAAACTAGAAAAAAAGAGAGAGATAAACTTTTTGTAACAAAAGGTAAAAAGCAAATGGTAACACATATTTGATTTTAATTCAGTTTGAATCTATAGTTTCTTCCACAAAACAAAGAAGAGAAAGGATGATGAAGCTGAAGGAATCAGATATTAATCTGAATCCAAAAGGTAATTACTTTCTTGAAAAATCCCAAATATTAAGGTTTTCTGTCATTTTCAATTTTTTAAATAATATATTTAATTATATTAAGAATTTTGTGGTGTTTTGAATCATAGATGCAGAACTTGTGATTTCATAATACAGTTTAGTTTTACTAGGAGATATAACTAAGTTTTGTTGGTTAAGCATTAGGGTGAAAACTATCATTTATGATTATCTTGGGATTATTGTTTGCAGTTTCATTTAGGATTTATACAGAGATATGATTATTATCTTATCACATATTTTTGCCATTAAACAGCCTATCCTGCTTTAATTATACAATTTTATAGTCAGTTAGGGTATATTTTAGAGGGTTGAAATATCCAATTTGTTTAGTCTACTTTCAAATAAAAAGTTTCTTTTAAGCCACTGGTTTAATTACTGAGTTGGTGCCGTCAAGGTTTTTCTTTTCGTGTAAGCTTGCTTTGCACCTGGATTAGTTTCTAACCTTCTTTGTTAATTATCATTATTTACCTACATCCCAGATCTAAAAATGTTAGGTTGACATTATCTTGCTCTTACAGTGTCCTGATCAACCTCTCTCCAGTGATCCGTGGGCATTCAATGAGGTAATATTAACCAAACTAACTTAGTTTTTCAGAATTTTTAGGTTTTCTTCTTTGTTTGTTTTTATTTTCTATAGGAATGTTTGGCCAACGGTAATGATTTATTTGTGGCGTTACGTTAATAAAACATAAAATATCCATCCTAAGATTTACTATAGAGGATCAATAGCGCCATATATTTTTAAATTTCAAATTCACATGTGATTCTGTAAGTCTTTCTTATCCATTAACTCCAAAAATACATGCATGTTAAAATAAGTGCATTTTTATTTTGATCCATTTTTTAAATTTACAATACATGCATAAATATATATTATATTAGTGTCTAATATATTTATATACGTTGCATGTTCTTTTTCTTCTCGGTGATTCTTATACATCTTTTGAAGGTAACAAGATGAAATTTTAATAAACAAGTCAGAAAAACAAAATTAATCATATAGACATATTATATATGTTCATACACGTAGATGACTCTTCACATGATATTTTGTAGTTATTTCTTATCAGTTTACTCCAAAATTTCCTTTGTAGTTGGTTTTACAAATTTTGACCCATTATAAGATTTATAAATCTAGTTTTCATGGGTTTTTGCCTTCTAAAAACCACATGTTGTTATTTATAAAGACTTTCGTTTTTTATTATGATCAGAAACATTTCTACGATTTTAGAGGATATATTTTATAATATTCAATCTTCTAACACTAGACATTTTCTGAAAATAATTTTTCGAATAAAAAATTGTAAAGTCTTTACAAATTTCAAAATTTGAGGTTTAGATGGAAAAAATTCATGAAAATCCCGTTTGATAAACCTTATAATAGTGTTCTGAATGCCAATAGCTTCGTTCATGCAGTTGAACCAGATGTGGAGAACAAAGTAAGCAATATAACCATTTAGCAAATTATCTTTAAAATTGTAAAAAAAAAAAAAATCCATCAGAATCAATTATTCTGTTTCATTTTATTCACAGTAATTTGGCGATAACTATCTTTTTCAATTTTCCATATAACACCTTATATACCGATATCTATCTTTATTTATTTTATCTTTTTAATCACAGTCATTATTAAATGAAGATTATTTGGTTGGTAGTCTAATCCACAGAGAAGATTTTATTTTAGCTTAGTAAAAATTAAGTGAAGGATGATATTAATTATTTCAAAATTGCAGAAGCAACTATAAAGAGAATGTTGGAGTTGATGTATATGGAATGACTCACATAATCATATGTAAAGAGTAATCTACATGTCTTAAGATATAGAACAAACTTTAATTGACGTAAAAACAAACTTTAATCATGTGCCTTCAAAATATGTATAGAATCACCAAGAATAATAAGAACATACAAGGTAAATAAATGTTATATAAACTAATTATTTTTATTTAAATATGTATGTATTGAAAATTGCATACTTTTCCGATCACAATATTTTGTATAGGCATACTTTTTGCAAAAAAATGCAAAAAAGTGTGGAGTCCGAGTACCACACTGTTACCAAAAATGTCCCAAATGTTTTGAATTAATGTAGTACAGAATATCTTAGGTTTGAAAATCGATTCAATGAAAGACTAAGCTAAACATCAATTTTTTTTTATTAACTGTAGTTTAATCCAATGCTACTGGGCAATCAAAATATAGTAAACATGAAGTAATACAGTTTTATGTAACTAACTCCGAACTTTATATATTCCTGGTTAATAATTTTTTCATTTAATCAATTCAAAATTTGGCGCAAAATTTGTTTTACTATTAATTTTTTCATGAGTTGTTTAGGAAGACTATAAGTCAATGTAAGTTTTCCAAAGTTTCCACATTCATAATCTTTCTACATATTTTTTTTTTACTAAAAGAACATAAGGTGTCTTCACCAATGATGATGTATTAAACGATATGTTGGAACTCATTTTTTGATAATGTGGCTTTAGTCATTTTTGGTAGATTTTCTGGTGAAGACGTTCAATGAAATGACCAGTCTTGGCATCGACAGAATTATCGCCACGACATTACATGACGGTATATTGGAATGTCAAAAATAAAATTCATTTGAATATCGCATTACACAATTTCAAGGAGAAACTCAAACCATGTGTGTGTCAAGTCATGTTGGATGTTAGTTATGAAAATTGGAATTTAAATAATGGATTTACAACCCAATGATTATTTTATTTATCTAAATATATTTTAGTCATATTGTTGTAAAAGCCAACAATTGTTTTCATTAATTATGAATTTGATAACAGCAAAATAAATTCATAAAATGATAGAATAATGACTTTAAATGTTGAGAATAATTCTCATAACTTCTCTTAACTGCTCCACCAAAATTTTTGAAAGCTTTGTCTACATAGACAAAAGATCATTCCTCTCATTTGGAGGATCAATGAAAAAAACACCACAACAATCAGTCCTTTCCATGTCTCTCTTATTATTTGTTAGAGTCTTGAGAGTACACACCAAAATATCGTTTGCTAGGCTTTTGAATTTGAGTGCTGCAAATCAAAATAAGATGTGGTTGTATCCTGTGATTCTGGTTGCGCTAAACTGTCACACTATGGGCAGTTAAAGAATTAAGGAAATAAATACTCATC
Organism: Nasturtium officinale; assembly: GCA_963854855.1. Lineage (NCBI taxonomy): Eukaryota > Viridiplantae > Streptophyta > Magnoliopsida > Brassicales > Brassicaceae > Nasturtium > Nasturtium officinale. The sequence continues at coordinate 2,771,187 of OY978506.1, forward strand.
TCGACTCTGTATAAACTGTTTCTTCAAAATATTGGTATTATTTGATGTATCTTATTTCTTTTTTTATATCTTAATCTATTGAAAATTTTCAGTTTGTTAGAAATCAATGTCCTACATTCTTAATTCTTAATATCCACTTATAGTTTGAATAAAAATTATAACATAATGTATTCATTTGTCAAAATTGGTTTTATTTTGATTGAGAAATAGAGATTCAAAGTAGTTTGCTTAGATAGCTATAAAACTTTGACTTATTGTCAAATTATCTACTTTGAAAATTAGAAGAGAACCCAAAATAAAATGGGATGAATTTGGGATTTTAATTTTGGGGAATGAACTTATAATCCATACAGATTATTCTTATCTTTCCAAAATATTTTTGATTTAAATTGTTGATTAAATCAATATAAGATATTCCTGAAATATTTAGATATGTAACATCACAAAGACTATTCAAGTCAAAAACAGTTTTGACTCTTAAAATGAGAATCAAATACTCATTATCTTGTCATTTAAATAGTGAACTCATGCATTAGTTTGTGACATTATCAAGAGAATCAATTCTCATTAAAGTCATATTATTTCTCCTCTAAACTGAAGTTTAAAACTTTGGCTATATATAGTCACTGCTTTGTGTCTTCTCTGGGATATAATTTAATCATTTTTCCTTCTCACAAAAATAAATCCAGAAACTCCCTCTTCTTGTTTTAAGTGTAAGTGTCTCAAGAGTATATCATAGTTATTTTTTGTTCGCATATTCTATTATTTAGTGTCGATAATACGGTCTCCTTGTAGTTGTATCCTGCGATTTTGAATCTTTTCAAACAGTGACACTACATGCTATTTTAAGAATTAAGGAAAGAGATCATATCTCGCCTCTACTCTTTTCTGGTTTATTCTAAAATCCTTCTATCATCTTATTTCTTTTCGTAATTCTATTTATATTCGCAGTTTTCATATTCGGATTTTGTAGTTTCTACAATCTTCCGCTAGGTTGTGAGCTGATCCACCAGGCGAGCTTTGATGTAGCCTCAGAACAGATAGTCCCCATGGGTCTATGTGTAGATACTAGCCACATCATGTTTGTCAGTATTTCCGGGTGGCAAAACAGGTTCGACCTTGGTGAGATACCTCTCCAATTTCAAAGTAGTCAAGAAGAAATGCATATTTTGTTGCCAAGACTTGAAGTTGGAGCCATCAAATTTTTTCTGGAGTCATAATGCACTCGGAACACTTGGGACATCATGCATGGAAAGTGGAAGAACATTCTCATTTAGGGTCGTCATCTCACTTGTATTGTTGACGTCATTGACACCATCGTTAGTCATCGCTTTTTGTTTCAAAAAAAAAACAAATAAACCCAGTATTTGTTTCACATTCTCTGTGGTTATAGGCAATAAACTCATAATTCCCTTTGATGATTTTAAAACTTGATCACAAGTCAAACCTTTAGTAAATGGATCCACTAGGTTGTCGGCTGATTTTATGTAATCGGTCGTTATTACACCACTTGAGATCAAGTATCTAATGGTTTTATGTCGTCTTCTAATGTAATAATATTTACCATTATTGAGATTAGTCAATGCCTGAGCGATAGCAGATTTATTATCACAGTGTACAAGTATTTCTGGGACTGAATTCTCTTACAATAAAATATGATTTATTGGTTTTGGTCCAATTGTGACCATTTTGGAAGGTGGTACTACAACGTTTGTCATACACTCCCACACTTTCAGGTATTTGTATCATGTACTTTACCTCCCCAAAATTCATGAAGCAATTTTCCAATGATTTTATGAGGTAAGCAAAGGTTCTTCCACATTTTCTGAGATAACTCAAGGTTTTGCTTTGATTCTAAAGCTTTCATAAGAGTTATAAGCTTTTTACGCGTTATAAATGTTTTACGCGTTATAAGCTCTTTAAGCGTTATAAGATTTTATCAGCTTTTCTTAGCTTTTATAAACTTGATAAGCTTTATAAGATTTTATAATCTTTGTGAGCATCGAATTTTATGTTTCACAAAAGACATATATGTCAATATTGAGAAAATATTTAAAATATTTAAATCAAGAAAAGTAAATAAATAAATCAGTTTCTAAATTGCTAGAAGCGTTTTCAAATTTTTTTAATAATTAATTAATTTATTTTCCTGAAAATAAGTTTTCTGTAAATTGCTTATAAAACATATACACATCATTTTGATTTTCAAAATAAAATAAATAAATAAATAACATTTTTAGAATCTGTAATTAAGCCTAGTTCAAACAATTTTTCAGATAGTTGAGATCCTCTTTTGAGAACTTGTTTCGCAAAACTGACTGCGTAAACTGTTTTGTCAAAATATATTATAACGTCTATGATTTATAATGTTCCGCTAAATTGCTAAACAAACAAACAAATAAACAATTTTATCAACTCACATATGGTAGACCACTCCAAAGCTTAATTCGGATGTCGAGTCACAAGATACAAATTTATTAGAATCACCTCCAATTATTACATTAATGATTTGAACACCATTAATTTCTGGGTATTGATCAAAATCAGGTTTTTGTTAGTCATACTCAAAGAATAATATACACTAACAAAAACCCAAAAATTGAAAAATTAAAATGCATAAATAGATTAAATATTAAATTTCTTTATTAACAAATCTCGAAAATTTTAATTTAAACAGAGACAAATAATTAGATGGAAGAGGATAAATGATCGCAAAAAATCCTGCAATTATTTACCAACCAGCATAATAAAATCTGGATTGTTTCCACAATACTCTATCCACCTTTTTTTTTTTTTTATCAAAACCTTTAAATTTATCAGTTGTTTTGTTATAATAATAACAAAAATTAAAGAATTAAGAAAGTGATATTCATCTCAACTCCGCATAAACTGTTATTTCTTCAAAGTATTGGTATCATTTTTATTATCTTAATTATTTTTTATATTGTTAATCTATTGAAATTACTCAGTTTGCCATATTACAGAAATCAAGGTTTTAACGCTATTTTAAATATTTCTTTTTCAATATTAACATCTATTTGTCTTTTTGTGAAACAGAAAACGTTGACTAACAAAGGTGTCAATGACGTCAACAACACAAGTGAGACGACGACGACCCTAAATGGGAATTGTCTTCCACTTTCCATGTCTGATGTCCCGAGTGATCCGAGTGCTATTGTGACTCCAAAAAAATTTGATGGCTCCAACTTCAAGTCAAGGCAACAAAAGATGCATTTTTCTTGGCTACATTGAAATTGGAGAGGTATCACTGAGGTCGAACCTGTTTTGCCATCCGGAAATACTGACGTGCATGCTGTTGTTAGTGTCCACGCATAGACGCATGGGGACTATCTGCGCCAAGGCTACATCAAAGCTAGCTTGGTAGATTAGCTGACAACCTAGCGGAAGATTATAGAAACCGCAAAATCAGAATATGAAAACAACGAACATAATTACAATTACAAAAAGAAATAAGATGAAAAAGAAATCTTAGAAAAAACTGGAAAATAGTGGAGGCGAGATATGATATATTTCTTTATTCTTAAAATTGTCCGTAGTATGATAGTTTGAAATGATTCAGAATCTCTGGATACAACCACAAAGATACCGTATTCTCGACACTAGAATAACGAAATATGCGAATAAAAAATAACTATTATATAATCTCGAGACACTTACATTTAATAAAGAAAAGAGAGTTGGTGGATTTATTTTTGTGAGAAGAAAAATGATTAAATTATATCTTAGAGAAGACACAAAGCAATGACTATATATAGCCAAAGTTTCAACTTCAGTTTAGAGGGAAAATAATGTGAGTTAATGAGATTTGATTCTCTTGGTAATATCACAAACTAATGCATGAGATCACAATTTAAATGACAACATAATGAGTATTTGATTCTCATTTTAAGAGTCAAAATTGTTTTTGACTTCAATTGCCCTTGTGGTGTTACATATATGAATATTTAAGCGGATTCTTATTTTAATTTAATCAACAATTTAAATAAAAAATAATTTGGAAAGATAAGAAAAGTCTATATGGATTATAAGTCCATTTCCAAAAATTATAATCCCAAATTCAGCCCATTTGATTGTGGGCTTCTCTTCTAATTTTCAAAGTATGTAATTTGACTAAGTCAAAGTTTAATAGATATCTAAGAAAACTATTTTGAATCTCTATTTCTCATTCAGAATAAAACCAATTTTGGCAAATGAATACATTATGTTATAATATTTGTTTTAAGGAATCTAAATTAGAATATGAATCGTTCCATTTGTGTTAAAAGCATTCAATCAGAATATGAACACAATAGAGAACCTAATTTTGTGAGAAAATGAAAATTTGTGATAGTTATTGTCTTGATTTACATAAAAGTCCGGGAGGTTCAAAACATTATGTCACTTCTTGGTCAAGTGAATTCGATAGTTATTCACTATGAGTGGATCAAGGATGGAAATGATATTAGCTCAGCTGTAGTGATTTTTTGTTTATGCTCTCAAAAGTCTTTCTGCCCAAGAATGTCTAGTATGTCTATTATCGAGTCTGTCAAGTTGAACGTTATATATTTAGAGTCATTTCTATTCATGTGGAAATTGTTGGAAGTCAATTTTAGAAAAATGATTAATGTCAAAATTAATGTTGGTTTGAATAAAAAATGGAAGTTTTTAAGTGAATATCTTATATAAATTATTAAGCTAAAAATATGAGAAATTTGATTAAGAGTCATACAAACCAATTCAAATATTGATTAATCCCTATCTTAATAATTATAATTTATATCATTGAGCTGAATGCATATCTAGCCATAATGGCTAAGATGATAGTTACTAATCAACTCATAAAGGTTAAGATTATAATAGCAGATCATACCATAATTTTTTAGATCACAACTGCTCCTCTTTTGGTGGCTATAAAATCATCACTCTTATTTTTATTTTATAACAAGTTCTAAAATGGTTGTGTTGATCACACAAAACCATATACCTCTTCACACTCTTTTTCTCATCTCTTGTTTTTTTTTCTTTGAGAGTATAACACATAAAAACGTTCATTAGATTCTGTTTTTGGGTTGTGCAAAACAAAATAGTTACAGTTATATCCTGAGATTCGGAACGACATCCAACCGTCACACTACGAGGCTTTTTCACAATTAAAAAAATGTATCGGCTCAGCAAATGTTATTTTAATTCTTGTATTAGTATTATTTTCTATATAATAAATTTTACAATTTATTCATTTGCCGTCTTGTAAAAATAACGTTCTTACACAGATATACAATATATAAGATTTCTTAAAATCCACTCATGCTCTTCTAAATAGTACCCCATAGTCAAATGTATGTTTGTGTGGGTGTTCTTTTCCTGAAAATAAAATTACACCGGTTGTCACAATAACTAATTACACAGTTATCTTTCAGTTGAAACATTTGTCCCATTTGTTCAATTTATCAGTTACACCATTTGTTTCATTTGTCAACGTTTTCCTATCTCAAAGTCAATTGATCTATCGATTCAACATTATACAATACGATTAAACACAGTACGATATCCTCACAGTTTAATAACATGATTCAACACGATTAAACTCAATTGATCTATCGACTCAACATGATTCAATATATACAACGATTTCACGGCACAAACTATTTTTTAACGACTGCTTTACATGTACGATATCCTCACAGTGGACATACTCTCCTCCCAACACTTGAAATCACGACAGTCAGGTTCTCTCTACAACACTTCACCTTTCATAAATTTTACATCCTTAATCTTTGAAAGAGCTGTATTCCTTTACACTCAAATTCTAAAATTGATGTAAAAGCCTTTTATAAATAACATTTTCGTTCTTAGAATTTTTCGTTCTTCGGATACAACGAGCAATTGTGGCCTTTTTTACAAATTTAATATAACTAAAATGGTTTAGAAATCCAAACCAAGGAAAAGAGTTTAAATTTAAAGTACGAGAAATTAAAGAAAGCGAAAAAATAAAAACTATTTTTAATCCTCACAAGATCATCTAGGTGTGTCGTAAAAACTAGGGGTATGCATTTTAATCGAATCGAACCATCCAAACCAAACCGAAATCAACCCGAACTAAACCAAACCAAAGTCTATATTCAAACAATTAGGTTTGATTTCTTCAAAAACTCAAATGGTTCGGTTTAACCGAACCGAACCGACAAACAGATGATAAACCGATGTATCAAATATTTTAATAATTTTAATTTAAAATATAAATATTTTTAGTTTAATACTTTAATACTTTTACCTTAATTTTTTCTAATTTTAATTTAATAATTTTAATGTTTTTAGTTTAACTATTGTTAGTTTAATTTTTTATTTTATTCATTTTATTTCTTACATATTTTATCTGAACATTGAACTTTGACACATTAAATTTTTCATTTACGGGTTTACATATATGATTTAATTTTAGAACTAATTTATTTTTCTCAACCGAAATCAAACCGAACCAAACTAAAATTAAATCAAACCGAACCGAATATAAACCAAACCGAATAAAAACCGATCCGAAATATCTTTGGTTATGTTTGGTTAAAGTTTTTTCAAAACTGAATTAACCGAACCGAACCAAATCCAAAATTTAAACGAAAGGCCTACCCATAGTGAAAACAAGCCAATCTTTTGCTATAAACATCATCTTAACCAACTCTGAAGAATCAGTTCAAAAAACTGCTTTTGTCTTTTGAAATGAGATCATATTTGTCATACCCCAGGGAGAAACACGTACGAGTGTTATATGCTCCCATAGTTATTTCTGTCAATTGATCTCCAGAGCAAAACCAACATAGACCTGAAAATTTGTCTGTATCTTTCCACGAACCATTGACATGATAATGACACCCTGTAAAAACTAAAGGCTCCCATAGTTATAATATGTTTGTTCACTTAGAAAAAAAAAAATTTTTGAGTAATTTATTTTTTGTACTAAAACTTTAAGAGATGAAAGATAAAAAGAAAATGGTCTCAAGTCAATGCAAAATTTCAACAATACCATCAAGAATAAGATGAGATGCATTATAGCTTTGAAGAGAGAAGAAAAAAAAAACAAATCTAGAGATTGTGTTTGAATAAGCATCTTGTTTAAACTGCATTGACTTCAGAAACGTTTAATCATCTAAATACTCTTATTCCACCTGAGAACTATTTGGTTATATTCTCATTTTCTCTGTAATCGATAAACTTATAAACTCTTCCAAACCACAAATGCAACTGAATCTGTAAAATGCCATATTTTTAATTGTATAAGACAAACAAAACCAACCAATGCTAAATCCAAGCAAAAATTGTTCCAAATCCGAGAAGAAACGCTTTCAGTTGTATTTTCCTTGAAGCAGTAAGGTTCTGCAATTGAATTAACATTGGAGAAATGCGACAAAGACTTAGAAACAATACTCAATTTAGCAATACAACACACACTAATGTTGGAGCAGAGCTTCGCTACAATATTTTTTGAAGTTGACAGCCTCATTGGTCAGGAAATCACTGCACAAGGTAAAAAAAGCTTGAGAATGTTAAAATGAATGATTAGTAAATGAGACATCATAAAAAAAAAGTCCAAAGAGACTTACCAAAGTTGCTCAGCCATGCGCCCCATTTCCCATCTTGGACTCCATGGATACTCTCTGAGGAGATTTGATTTAACCGGTACACTCGATTGGTTTAAATGCTGCTTATCAAAAACTTATCAGCTCTTTATACCTAACCAACGCCTTTTGATTAGTTTGTTTACTAATAATTTTAATACCTGACAACTCTGGAGGACTAGAGCTGGTTGATTCTTCGGAAATTGAGTTGAAAGGAAGAAATGAACCTACACGAAAAATCCAACATCTTACTATAACAATGCTACATAGTTCCCGTAAAACTGATCATTCTCTAGAAGAAAAGTTTTGAAACATGATTAAAGAAGGCTTGAAGAGTGATAGAATTACCATGAAAGTAAATTGTCCAGAGTAAGCAGTGAATGTAGCCTTACGGCAAAAGGTCTATCCAGAAAAAACAAAATAAGAAAGTTCAGCAGCTCGGAAATATTTCTATACATAAGCCTAAGGCTTGAAAAGTTATGCTTACAGGATCAGCTTCAAGAGGTCTTCCAAGAAATAGAGTCAAAGCCTCAATAAAATTCCTCCTTGAATCAATTGCAGACACAGCTTCCAGGATCTAGAAACTAAGCTTAATAAGTCAAACATATCTAACAAATTGAATACATTATTGCAATGTGTAAGAAGAATTAGTTGAACTGACTTGTCTCTCAAGAGTTTCTTCAAGATGGGGAAGATATTCAGCCAAACACCTTTTTGAAATAGAAATTTACGATGTGTTCATTGTAACGGTTACTACATGCATTGTTTTAAGAAAAGTGAATTGTCTTTGTAAATGTAACTTACATGCCGTCTATCCATGGAGGAAGTTTAACATCCTCAACAGTGAATAATGCTTTTAAATCAGAAGATGATACTAATTTCAAACGAGGTGCCGAAGGTGCTGTTTCATATTTCCGAAGAATCGGATATACTACCTACATCCATAACCAGCTTATCAAGAAGATGGTAGCAATTAAAGAAAAACATGTTGGAATAGGTTAAAAGAGACTTATAGGGAACGAAGAAAAGACCTGAAGATAAATCTTCTGCTGATGCTTCCAAGGGCACCCAACTACCATCTTGTTTATGCTCAAACCCATCACAAGAGGTACTGCAAACTTGACTTCCTCTGGCTACACGAAAATTTAAAGGCAATGGAAATTGGAAAGTCAAATGCATACAAATATACAACGTTCCTGACTTCACAGAGAAATGATAAAAAGAATCTTGATAGCAATAAGTACCTTGTCAACTCCTGGAGTCATTTGCATTTCAATTCCCTGAGAATTGGTGAACAAGAAGAACAAAAACACTGAGAATGATGACATGTGCCAAACTGAAAACATAATAACTTCTCACCCTATCATTAGGAACATCACCGATTCAAGCCTATCATTTTACATGTAGCGCGAAACATAATCTATATTCTCAAAGAACGTAAACATGGCGAATGACGTTCTTACTAAAATGGTTGTTCCCAGAGAAATTTCCAAACCAAAAATAATCTTACTCATCAACACATCATTAGTTATATTACCAATTCAAGCTTAAAATTTCAAATGCCGCGAGAGGAACATAATATATATATGCTAAAAAGAGACCTTAGCTACGCAAACAATATAACACCAAAATGAAGAAGCTGTAAGCTACGTATATGATTCCTAATGTTAAAAAATTATACCTTGCGGGTTAAAACAGTGCTAATCTCAAACTTAACGCGATCATCATCAACTTGACCCACCCGTTTTCTTTGGTAAGCCAAATATTCATCCCTAAAACAATTAACATTGATCAAAGAAAACAAAAAACTTTAACAAACCCAAACACAAAACTCAACACTCAAAAAATAAAGAGTGGATTCTAAAAACCAAACCTCAATCCTTGAATAAGAACAAGTAACCGAGTCGAATCCTGATTATCCCATTCAAACAAAGCCTTATTAAATAATGATAATTGAACATCATTACTACCATTACTACAACAAGGCATAAAATCTTCATCATTTGATCCAAATATGAAATCAGGAGGAGCCATTGTATATTCTGAATTGTAAATTACATCCCCTGCCACATATATAAACCAAAAAAAAAAAATCATAAATCTGTTTAGACAAAAAAAAAGTTGCGAAATTACAAAAAAAAAATGAAACACTTACATTTGATTGTGTCTAGACAATAAGGTATCACCAAAGTGAAACGATCAAGAATTTTGGGATTAAACTTATTACCAGACCAAACATTTTCGATCTACAAAAAAAAAGTGTTATAAGATAATAGAAACCCTAATTTTATGAAGATTGAGGTTAATTTTTGAGAAACTAGGGATGTTGTTGGTACCTTGATGGAATCAGGTGAGTGATTGAGTAAGTAGTGTAGTTGGTCGGCGATTAGAGGTGGGAAACCTTCGAAAGCCATGGGAGGATTTTTTTTTTTTTTTTACGGCGCCATGGGAGGACCTTCGTTGGGATTTTTATCTCTAATTCCCCTCTCGAGAAACAAAAAGTTTCTTCAATGTCATGTTTAGAATTAAATTTAAATCAGAAACTTTGGAAATGTCAAAAAAAACCACAAAATAATTTTAACAGATATATGGGCCTTAACAATCATGCCAGCCCAATCACAAGATTTGATGGAGAAAATCTCAATAATTTCAAATCTATTCAAGAGAAAATGATCTTCAATTATGTTTTGACTTTACAAAATTATGTTTTAATAATGTCGACGTTAAACAGTAATTAGAGATGTTAAGTTGTTGATTTTTGCTCTCAAACTCAGGTTCCTTTCTTTTCTTAATAACTTATTTTTGATACGTTCTTTTGTTACACAACAAAGCTTTTATGTAGTCTTTCTACACTACACTCCCTTACACTATTATAACTATTCTTGATAGGCCATACCACTAGGCACTCATTACACACAAACTCTTAGATAACTTGTTCTAGGACTCACATACTCTCTAACCACTTTTAACTTAGAATTAAAGATTTAATTAGATACTCAGTTAGGTCTTAGAAGAATCGCAGGCCTACCTTATTCATTTTGTAACCCAAAAACTTTGCCCATTATGCCATAGAGGTTCTTCTTCATCTTCAACTTGATGACTTCTTTTTCTTCTTCTTTGGCTTCTTTGTTCTTCACCATCATTGACTTGCCTTTCTCTTTTCTTTTACAGGTTCAATCAATGAATCTATCTTCAACACCCCCTCTAGATTTCTTTGATTGAACTCTGGGTTTCGATTTAAAGTTTTGAACTGTGCTGGCTTGTATTCACGTTTGGTGCTTTCTGTTTTTCTGGGTTTCCTCTTAGAACTTCTACATAGCTCTTTGGCTTAGTGATGTTGATGATTTTGTCCTTGAATTGACTGATGGCTGGATTTACCTCGTCTTTCCATTTTGAGTTCATCACACCAGTTTTCTGGATTTCTTTGTTAGTCTCTCTTTCAATTGGATTCTTCAAGATTGCAGCATAAGTTCTTGGTAAGTTTAATTTCAAAGCTCCCTCTAGAACCATATTTTTCTCTACTTGATCTTGGTTTCTTGGTTTCAGGTAGATGAGCTGAATCAAAAGTAATGTCTCCGATCTTGATCACCTTTGCTTGGATGAGACTCGGTGATGTTTTTCCCTTACCAATGTTTTCTCTTTTTAGAACTGGCCATTGATCCTTTATTTCACCAATATTTCCCGTAGCTTCTTGATATTATTCTTTGATTACTTTAGTAGTTTCTTTCAGACTTTTATGTTGCAAAACTTGATTCTTCTATGCATCATTTTCAGAGTTTTTGTGAGCTTTTCTTTCATTGGTGCCAGCTTCTTTTTTAGTTGGCTTCATATCAGACCCTTCTTTAGGTAACTTGCCTCTTCCATGCTTGATGTTTTTCTTGATTTCACCATTGCTTAGTTCGTTTACTTGTTTCACATGTTCTGTTTCTTTATTCTTGTAGTGATTGAATGTTGAGTTTCCTTGGTAATCAACCTTTTGTGCTAATTTTTCTTTTGTAGTTTCCAGCTTACTGTAAAAAAATGGTTCATTCATTCTTTTATAGGGCTTGGTTTTCTCTTTTAGAGCTACCAGAGTTGTTTCCTGCATGACATAGTAAGACAAAAGCTATTATTTATCATCTTTACCTCAACAATCTTTCTTCCAGCTTGGTCGTGGATGATGCAGAAGCCTCTTTTGAAAGCCACTTCATATCCATTTTCTATCATCTGGGACACACTTAGCAAGTTCTTGGTCATTTCAGGTACTAAGAAGACATTTTTTATTAATCTCTTTCCTCCTTTAGTCACAACTTCTACATCGCCTTTCCCTTTTGTCATTAGAACTTCACCATTTCCAATAATGATTGGTACCTTGATCTGTATGTCGAGTTTGATGAACAAGCTTTCTTGAGGAGTCATGTGGTTAGTACAACCACTATCAATAAGCCAAATGTTTTCTTCAAGAGGCTTTTGGTCCTCACGCCTTGCAGTAAACATGTGGTAACTCTCTTCCTTCTTGTCTTCTTTGTCTTCATCTTCCTGAGCAGATTGAGCTTGATCTTGATTTTTGGCTTTGCAATCATACATCAAATGGCCAATCTTGCCACAATTAAAGCAGGTACGATTTTCACCTCCTTTGTAGAAGTCTGGTCTTCTTCTGTTGAAGTCAGGTCTGTTTCTTCTATCCTTGTAGAAACATTCATCCTCATTATGATTTGTTTTCTTGCAATATCCGCACTACTTTCTTTCTCTGTTGCTTGATTGACTACCACTTGATCTGCTACTTTCTTCTGTGTTTAGTCCTCTGAATCTAGCAGCAAATGCACCTTCAGAGTTTTCTTCTTCATCTGGAAAGAATTTCTTTTCATGAGCTTCTAGAGAACCCACTAATTCAGCATATGTAACTGTTTTTAAATCTTTTGTTTCCTCCATCAGTGAGGATAATAGCGCATAGCTCTTTGGCATGGAAGCAAGCATCTTAACTACCAGGTCGAAATTGGATCTGCCTTCTTCTAGAGCTCTCATCTGGTTTGCAACTGCTTGGATTTTGTCAGAGTAAGTCTTCACTTTTTCTCCTTCTTTCATTTTCAGGTTTTCAAAATTTCTCCTTAGAGATTGAAGCTTAACTATCTTTACTTTCTCATTTCCTTGATAGGAATGTTCCAGCAGCTCCCAAGTTTCTTTAGCAGAGGTTGCAGAGAGTATCTTGTCAAAGATAACATCTGCAACAGCATGCTGAATGATCTAGAGAGCAGCAATGTCTTTAGCTTTAAGGATCTTCAGATTTGCCATTTCTTTTGTTTGATCTGGTCCAGGGGTTTCAAAGACTTTGGTGGATGAATCTTGAGGGCCTTCCTTGACTATCTCCCACAGCTCTTTGTTCATCAAGGTAGTCCTCATCCTAGCTGCCCAAGACTCATAATTTTGCCCATCAAAGACAGCTACCAGCTGAGATGATTGCAGGTTTAGTGCCATAGTTGATATCTTCTTAATGTGGACTTGATAATTCTTTTTTTTGTGAATCTTTAACAGGTTTCAGGAATCAATGAACCTCTGATACCATGTTGACTTTTGCTCTCAAACTCAGGTTCCTTTCTTTTCTTAACAACTCAGTTTTGATACGTTCTTTTATTACACAACAAAGCTTTTATGTAGTCTTTCTACACTACACTCCCTTACACTATAAAACATGATTATAACTATTCTTGATAGGCCATACCACTAGACACTCATTACATACAAACTCTTAGATAACTTGTTCTAGGACTCACCTACTCTCTAACTACTTTTAACTTAGACTTAAAGATTTAATTAGATACTCAGTTGGGTCTTAAAAGAATTGCAGGCCCACCTTATTCATTTTGTAACCCAAAGACTTTGCCCATTATGCCTTAGAGGTTCTTCTTCATCTTCAACCACGACTTCTTTTTCTTCTTCTTTGGCTTATTTGTTCTTCACCTTCATTGACTTGCCTTTCTCTTTTCTTTTACAGGTTCAATCAATGAATCTATCTTCAACATAAGTATTGTTAAATCTAATTTTTAGAGTTTGATATATCCTCTTCCTCGTTTTCTTTTCTCCAATTTTCTATCCAAACTGAAAACTTTAATTTTTTTGAAGAGATTTTAAATTAAATCTCTGGCACAGAAGCATGTCTACTTCACCCAGATCATGTCTAGAGATAGCTCGGTCATTGTCTGTATCTAGACACTTTGGATCGTTCATTGGATAGAAGGAAACCTTCGAATTGGTCTTTGCTAGAGAATATGCCAAAAAAGACAAAGATTTCTTTTGTGATCGCACAAAAGAATGACCCGATGGGACTATGTTCAGAGCAGATGCTTCAGACATTGTTTATACAACTTCCAAAATCCATCTTTTATTTAAATCATGTAGTAATATTCTCAGTTATAAAAATGTATTTTGATGATAGGACATTGAATTCATAGAATTTTGTGGCTGCAAAATTAATATTTTTTGAACATGATTATCCTATGCTTTTTATCTGCAAATAATATATTGATGGTACCTGAAATCTAGTATGAACCCTTGAAGAAAAAATCAAATTAAAAAAGATTTTTTTTTAATTTGATTTAAGCGCAAGTGAAAGGAAGAGTACACCCAAGGTTGACCAGGGTGGTCAGAGATGGTGTGACGCATGGGGATACCCCAGTGTGCTATCATTACAAGGAGGCATGCCACATTAAGCCAAAATGTCTCTGGCAGCGGCAACGCCAGCTAGGCAGACTGCAGTAATGTCACGAGTCTATTTCATCGCAGAGTCAGGGGAGCCGAGCTCCAGGCTGATCACTGATAAAAATTCTAGACATACTTTAATTCAATCCTTTTTTTGCTTCATAATTATTTGCCATTGGGATATCGTGTTAGGGTTCTTAGGTATGGTATTTTAAAAGGACTTTAACCGTGGAAGGTATTGAATCTGATGTATTGTTTGATTTTGGAGCATCAAACTGTTTTGTTACTCCGAAATTGGTTAAGAGTGGTGGTATCCAGGGTGAGCAGTTGGGGGTACTTAAGGTTGCTGGAGAGAAGCTTTTGAGCATTTATGGTCAAGTTAGGAGCGTGGGTCTCCAGGTGGCTGGAGAATCTATGCTAGAAGATTTGATCATTTGCTCTATGGAGCTGTATGATATTATCTTTGGTATGGATTAGCCTTGTAAATTCATGACACATCTGGATTGTCATCGGGGATGTTAACTTAGAGAGGGTGTGGAGTCCATGAGTCTAGAGATGATGTGGGACCCACATTCCTAAAGAGGATATGTGAGCTCATAGAAGGTGGCGATTGGTGTTATAGTTGGTATCCGAACCCTAGGTTATGTTAAACCGGTTCTAACCCAGGAGGTAGCCCTAAAAGCGATGGGTGCACAATGAGGATGATGCGCTCTATGAGTATGGGTGATTACAATATAACGGTTTCTAGTATATGGTGATGCAGAATTAGAGGTTAAGAGATTTAATTTAGTTACATGTGTCACCAAAGTGCACTTGACCTTTCTGTTACTAGTACAATTAGAACTCCAGAGTTAAGCATAATTGGGCTGGAGTAGCGCTAAGATGGGTGACTTACTTGTAAGTGATTGTTGATAACGTGAGTGATGCCAAAACAAGAGGAAATATTATTTGGTGATTTGTAGGGATAGTAATAAGTCTTTGGAGCCTCTCGAGATAAAATACCATCCATCAGACGAGGATGGGTCTACGGGCCTAGAGAGGATCTAAGGTCTATGGGCCTAGAGAAGATATGAGCCCATATGCCTAAAGATGACATGGGAGCTCACGGACGGTGGCGGTCTGGATGTTATACAAGTCCACAATCTTTATCATATTTTATTTTATTTTTATTTAATTATACTATTTTTCTTACCAAACACTTTTATTAATTTTGTCCT
Organism: Nasturtium officinale; assembly: GCA_963854855.1. NCBI lineage: Eukaryota > Viridiplantae > Streptophyta > Magnoliopsida > Brassicales > Brassicaceae > Nasturtium > Nasturtium officinale. The sequence goes on from OY978506.1 coordinate 2,786,689, forward strand.
CCATAATTTTTATTATTCAAAAGAAAACCAATCAAACATAATATTCAATATAGTTAACATACGTTTAATTTTACTATCAATATTTTTAATATTCAAGAAAGCAAAAACCAAGGCCTTGAATGGCAATGGTTTTTGAAGTGGTTTTGGATTTAGATTTTCCCAAAAAATAATTTATTGACATTCATGATATTTGAAAAAATAGATTCCCTAAAATATAGAGATTCTGGGTTTGGTGGTTTTCTACACATTTGTGAAGAGAATCCATAATTTATGTTTTGTGATTTTTTAATTTTAACGTCACTTGATTTTTTTACTTTCCATTGTTCCATTTTAAATGATTTTAATAACAAAATATAAAACAATAAACAAAAATCTAAAATCTAAAAAACAAAAAGTATAATCCAAAAACCTTGTAAACACTCATGGTCCAAATATAATATTGAGTATACTTACCAGAAATATATTATTTAAATTTTCAAATATCCTTTATAAATTAAAAGAAAGTCATTGTTGTTGATGTGGCAAATCCACAATTTTCTAACATTTTATATATTTAATTCTAATATGTTTCTTGCCAATCACTTTCAGTTATACTATCAATATTCTTGTTATTATAAATTTAACAACTGATCACAATGTAATATTAAACCTCTTTAGCTTTGACAACATCATTTTCAAAAATGTCTCCGAATGCTTTCCATTTTCAATTATATTCATTTTACAAGGTTTTATGAGAATTTTTATAATGTAATTATGAATATGACAATAAATCTATTTATTATTAATTTAAAAGATTTTCAAAGTTTAGAAACCCTACATGGAGCCTTAGACATCAAATGAAATTTGTGAAAGGGGTATTTCTGCAAATAGTTTTGATTGGATACATTTTTGAAAATAAAAACTCTAAAAAGTGAACTTTTAAAAACCTACTTAACATAAATATTAATTTCAAAATTTTAAATATTTAGTCTTATAAATGAAGATTTTTTCTATATTTAATACATTGAATTCTTCAATTGAGAAAATAATATTTCATAAACTATAAAAAAAATCAAAACTTATAAAAGAAAAAAATAAATATATGAACTAAATAATAATTTGTATATATAGTAGAACGATATATACATTGTGTCACTCAACACAATTATCATTTTCTATATTTTATTTAAAATGATTTTCTTGTACCTTGTATATAGATTTTAAGATTGAACAATGATGCTTTATATTTATATAATATAGATCTTTTACTATAAACACAAATATATTTATAAAATAAATAAATATATATACTTTCCTATAAATACAAATATAACAAATATATCATCAGCATATATATATATATAATACTTCAGTGTATTGATTTCTCCAAATTCTTAATCATCTTTGTTATTTGACTATAAGAAAATAATTTTGTTTTATATAGTTGAGCAGAATATGGGAGGATGTACTGGTGACAATGCATCGCTTATGGAGCAGGTACAAAGGCATGTTGTAACTATGATTATCGTGAAGGTAAAGCCAGAGGAAGATGTTTTTGCAAGCTCCAATCTCCGCATGACAAGACTAAGTGATTAAATAAATATTTTGAAATTCTAAATTCTTCAGAAATGTATAAACAGAACTCCTAATTAGAATGTCAAAGTCATTGTGGCTAGAGCCTTTTATAATAATCCATATGTTTCATAATCCAAATTTTAGGCTTATTACCCAAATTAAGAAATCATATTAAAATATGATTAGAAAATCATTAGTTTTTATGATATTGCAACTTAACAAAGAAGATCATGCAACTTACAAACAAAATTGAGTATCGAAAGATGGTAATGGGCATATATATATATATATCTGTTTTTTCTTGAGATTCAATTCATAGCGAAGTATATCACATGTGATCCAATTGAAGGTTGACAAAATGATATGATAGAAAACGAGATAATCATTGAAAATAAAAATAGAAACGATAGTGAAAAATGGTTGAATTTGCTTCTTTATATTTACCAAAATAATGCACATAATTAAAGTAAACTCTTTAAAATCTCAAGGATTATATTTAGGTTCAAAGATTTGCATTGAATAAAAGATAAAACTAAACTCTTGTACAACACTTGGGGTATCAAATCTAGTTACAATCAATTATCTGTTTCTAAACACACAAACACGTTTTGCATTTGCATGTTTATATATACATATTTTTACATCATTATAATAACTAATTACAGTCAATTTTTTTCATCATGATTACTATCAATTAATACTAAAATAAATGTATTCCTTAAGCTTAGTAACCTCTTTTCTATATATTAAAAGAGATACTCAGTATTGTTTGCAATTCTATAATTTTCATATTTTTTTTTTTTTTTTATTTTTTATTTTATGATACTATTTTATTACCAAACACTCTTAATTTTAGCATCCATATATTTTACTATTCGGAAACAACCAACCAAACATAATATAGTTGACATAATTTTAATTTTACCATCATTATTTTTAATATTCGAAAAGGAAAAAGGTATAATATTGAATATACTTGCCAGAAATATACAATATACAATTTTAAATTTTAAATATCCTCTATAAATTAAAAGAAAGTTATTGTTGTTGATGTGGCAAATCCACAATTTTCTTAAATTTTATATTTTAAATTCTACTATGTTTCTTGCCAATCACTTTCAATTATACTATCAATATTCTTGATATCATAAATTCAACAACTGATCAGTATATAATATTGGACCTCCTTAGCTTTAACAATATGATTTTCAAAAATGACTTCAAATGCATTTCATTTTCAATTATATCCCTTTTACAAGGTTTATATGCATTTTTATAATCTATTTATGAATATGACAGTAAATCCATTTATTAACAATTAAATGATTTTAAAAGTTTAAAAACCTACATGCATCCTTAGACATAAAATGAAATTTGGGAAAGAGGTTTACTTGAAAATAGTTTTGAATTGTAAATAGATAGTCTAAAAGTAAATTTTGAAAACCTACTTAACATAAATATTTATTTCCAAATTTTAAATATTGAGTCTTATAAATAAAGATTTTTTTATATTAAATACATTGAATTCTTCAATTAAAAAATAACCTTTCATAAATTATAAAAAGTCAAAACTTATAAAATATATAAACTAAATTAACTAAATAATAATTTGTGTCTATTGTAGAACGATATATACATTGTGTCATTCAACACAATGATCATTTTCCATATTTTATTTTGAATGATTTTCTTATACCTTGAATATAGATTTCAAGATTGAACAATGATGATTTATATTCATATAATATAGATATTTTACAATAAACAAAAATTAATTTATCAAATATATATATATAAACTTTCCTATGAATACAAATTTCAAAATATTATATAGAAAACAATTTATGTGTGCATGACACATGTTATTACCTAGTTATTCTATAAATCTGCTTTCTGTAGTCTCTAACTATTTTAAGTTTATTAATATTCAGCATACAATTAACAAAATTTAAAAGTGAGGAAAAATGGCCAAAACAACTTTTTCTCTTGTCGTTCCCATCATTTTTTTTGTTATGTTTGCTTTAGGTATGCATTTATCTTTAAGGTTCATTCATAGAGTTATGAGTTGACACATGAATCCAATATTGTAGACTGGTAATTCATTGTGGTGCTAGCCTTAATTATACATTTACCATTGTGATTTATATCAAAGATATTCACAAAACTCTACAGTTATTTTAGTTTCTGGGTTATTCATTGACAAATATATCATTAGCATATATATATATAATACTTCAGTGTATTGATTTCTGAAATTTTTTAATCAACTTTGTTATCTGAGTATAAAAAAATAATTTTGTTTGATATAGTTGAGGAGAATATGGGAGGATGTACTGGTGATGTGTTGTTTGGCCCGTGCGTGCACTGTCAAGAACAATGCAGCGCTTATGGAGCAAGTGCAAAGGCATATTGTAACTATGATTATCGTGAAGGAAAAGCCAGAGGAAGATGTTTTTGCAAGCTCCCATCTCCGCATGACAAGACTCATAAGTGATTAAATAAATATTTTGAAATTCTAAATTTGTCAGAAATGTATAAACAGAAATCCTAAGTAGAATGTCAAAATCATTGGGGCTACGACCTTTTATAATAATCCATATGTTTCATAATCCAAATTTTAGGATTTTTACACAAATTATGAAATCATATTCAAATATGATTAGAAAATCATTAACTTTTATGATATTGATAATTTCATGACCTTCACTTTAACAAAGAAGATCATGCAACTTACAAAACAAAATTGAGTATTGAAATGAAACTAGAAATGATAGTTAAAAATGGTTGAATTTTCCTCTTTATATTTACCAAAATAATGCACATAATTAAGGTAAACTCTTTTAAAATCCCAAGGATTATATTTAGGTTTATAGATTCATTTTGAATAAAAGATAAAACTAAAATCTTATGCAACACTTGGGGTATCAAATCAAGTGACAATCAATTATCTGTTTCTAAACACACAAACACTTTTTCAAATGTTTATATGTATTTATATATATATATATATATGTGTTTTTACATCATTATAATAACTAATTATAGTCAATTTATTTTTTCATCATGATTACTATCAATTAATATTAAAATAAATGTATTCCTTAAGCTTGGTCACCTCGTTTCTATATATTAAAAGAGATACTCATCATTGCTAATGTGCAATTCTATAATTTTCAAATTTTTATTTTTATTTTATTTTTAATTTTATTTTATTATACTAATTTCTTACCAAACACTCTTAATTTTAGCCTCCATATATTTTACTATTCGGAAAACCAACATAGTTACCATAATTTTAATTTTACCATCATTATTTTCAATATTCAAAAAATGAAAAACAAAGTATAATATTGAATATACTTGCCAAAAATATAAAATTTTAAATTTTAAATATCCTCTATAAAATTAAAAGAATGTTATTGTTGTTGATGTGGCAAATAAACAATTTTCTTAAATTTTATATTTTTAATTATACTATGTTTCTTGCCAATCACTTTCAATTATACTATCAGTATTCTTGATATCATAAATTCAACAATTGATCAGTATATAATATTGGACCTCCTTAGCTTTAACAATATGATTTCCAAAAATGCCTTCAAATGCATTTCATTTTCAATTATATCCCTTTTACAAGGTTTATATGCATTTTTATAATCTATTTATGAATATGATAGTAAATCCATTTATTAACAATTAAATGATTTTAAAAGATTTAAAAGTTTAAAAAACCTACTTGCATCCTTAAACATCAAATGAAATTTGGGAAAGAGGTTCATTTGAAAATAGTTTTGAATTGTAAATAGATACTCTAAAAATAAATTTTGAAAACCTACTTAACATAAATATTTATTTCCATATTTTAAATATTGAGTCGTATAAATAAATATTCTTTCTATATTGAATACATTGAATTCTTCAATTAAAAAATAACCTTTCATAAATTATAAAAAGTCAAAACTTATAAAATATATAAATTAAATAATAATTTGTGTCTATTGTAGAACGATATATACATTGTGTCATTCAACACAATTATCATTTTCCACATATTATTTTGAATGATTTTCTTATACCTTGAATATAGATTTCAAGATTGAACAGTGATGCTTTATATTCATATAATATATATATTTTACTATAAACACAAATCAATTTATTAAATATATATAATTTCCTAAAAATACAAATTTAATAAAATTAAAAAAAAAACAATTTGTATGTGCATGACACATGTTATAAACTAGTTATTCTATAAATCTCCTTTCTGTAATCTCTATATATTTTAAGTTTATCCGTATTCAGCATACAAGTAACAAAATTTAAAATTGAGGAAAATGGCCAAAAGAACTTCTCTTGTCGTTCCCATCATCTTTCTTGTGATGTTTGCTTTAGGTATGTATTTATCTTTAAGGTTCATTCATAGAGTTATGAAATGGCACATGAATCCAAAATTGTAGACCTGAGTTTCATTGTGGTGCTAGCCTTACTTATACATTTACCATTGTGATTTACATCAAAGATATTCACAAAACTCTACAGTTATTTTTGTTTCTGAATTATTCAATTACAATTATATCATTAGCATATATATAACACTTCAGTGTATTGATTTCTCCAAATTCTTTTTCATTTTTGTTATCTAAGTATATGAAAATAATTTTGTTTGATATAGTTGAGCAGAATATGGGAGGATGTACTGGTGATGTTTTGGTTGGCCTGTGCTTGCACTGTCAAGAACAATGCAGCGCTTATTGAGCAGGTATAAAGGCATGTTGTAACTATGATTATCGTGAAGGTAAAGCCAGAGGAATATGTTTTTGCAAGCTACAATCTCCGCTGACAAGACTCATAAGTGATTAAATAAATATTTTGAAATTCTAAATTTCTTCAGAAATGTATAAACAGAAATCCTATGTAGAGTGTCAAAATTATTGGGGCTATGGCCTTTTATAATATTCCATATGTTTCATAATCCAAATTTTAGTCTTTTACACAAATTAAGAATTCATATTAAATATGATTAGAAAGTCATTAATTTTTATGATATTGATAATATCCTGACATCACTTTAACAAAGAAGATCATGCAACTTACAAAACAAAATTGAGTATTGAAATATGGTAATGGGGATATATATATAACTTTTTCTTGCGATTCAATTCATAGTGAAGTATATCACATGTGATCAAATTGAAGGTTGACAAAATGGTATAACAGAGACCCCAAGATATTCATTGAAAATAAAATTAGAAACGATTGTGAAAATGGTTGAATATTCTTCTTTATATTTACCAAAATAATGCACATAACTAAAGTAAACTCTTTTAAAATCCCAAGGATTATATTTAGGTTCAAAGATTTGCTTTGAATAAAAGTTAAAAATAAAATCTTGTACAACACTTGGTGTATCAAATCTGGGCACAATCAATTATTTGTTTCTAAACACAATAACACGTTTTTTTACTTGTTTATATATATACATGTTTTCATCATAATTATAACTAATTATAGTCAATTTTTTTTCTTCATGATTACTATCAATTAATATTAAAATAAATGTATTTATTAAGCTTGGTCACCTCTTTTCTATATATTAAAAGAGCGACTCATCATTGCTAATATGCAATTCCATAATTTACGTATTTTTTTTATTATACTATTTTCTTATCATACACTCTAAATTTTAGCCTCCATATATTTTACTATTCTTAAACAACCATCCAAACATAATATAGTTACCATAATTTTAAATTTACCATTATTATTTTTAATATTCAAAAAGGAAAAACCAATTATTATTGAATATACTTGCCAGAAATATACACTTTCAATTATACTATCAATATTCTTTATATCATTAATTCCACAAATTATCAGTATATAATATTGGACATCTTTAGCTTTAACCATATGATTTTCAAAAATGTCTTCAAATGCATTTCATTTTCAAATATATCACTTTTACAAGGTTTATATACAGTTTTATAATCTATTTATGAATTTGACAGTAAATCAATTTATTAGAAATTAAATGATTTTAAAAGATTCAAAAGTTTAGAAAACCTACACGCATCCTTAGACATCAAATGAAATTTGGGAAAGAAGTTTATTTGAAAATATTTTTGGTTTGTAAATAGATACTCTAAAAATAAATTTTGAAAACCTACTTAACATAAATATTTATTTCCAAATTTTAAATATTGAGTCTTATAAATAAAGGTTTTTCTATATTAAATACATTGAATTCTTCAATTGAAAAATAACCTTTTGTATATTATAAAAAGGTCAAAACTTATAAAATATAAAAGTTAAAATATATAAACTAAATAATAAGTTGTGTCTATTGTAGACCGATATACATTGTGTCATTCAAAACAATTATCATTTTCCATATTTTATTTTGAATGATTTTCTTATACCTTGAATATAGATTTCAAGATTGAACAATGATGCTTTAAATTCATATAATATAGATATTCTACTATAAACACAAATTAATTTATCAAATATACATATATATATACTTTTCTATAAATACAAATTTCAAAATATTATATAGAAAACAATTTATGTGTGCATGACTCATGTTATTAGCTAGTTATTCTATAAATCTCCTTTCTGTAGTCTCTAACTATTTCAAGTTTATCAATATTCAGCATACAAGTAATAAAATTTAAAAGTGAGGAAAAATGGCCAAAAGAACTTCTTCTCTTGTCGTTCCCATCATCTTTCTTGTTATGTTTGCTTTAGGTATGCATTTATCTTTAAGGTTAATTCATAGAGTTATGAGTTGACACATGAATCCAATATTGTAGACTGGTAATTCATTGTGGTGCTAGCCTTAGTTATTCATTTACCATTGTGATTTACATCAAAGATATTCACAAAACTCTACAGTTATTTTAATTTCTGGATTATTCATTGACAAATATATCATTAGCATATATATATATATATATAATACTTCAGTGTAATGATTTCTGCAAATTTTTAATCAACTTTGTTATCTGAGTATAAGAAAATAATTTTGTTTGATATAGTTGAGGAGAATATGGGAGGATGTACTGGTGATGTGTTGCTTGGCCCGTGCGTGCACTGTCAAGAACAATGCAGCGCTTATGGAGCAGGTGCAAAAGCATGTTGTAACTATGATTATCGTGAAGGTAAAGCCAGAGGAAGATGTTTTTGCAAGCTCCCATCTCCGCATGACAAGACTCATAAGTGATTAAATAAATATTTTGAAATTCTAAATTCGTCAGAAATGTATAAACAGAAATCTTAAGTAGAATATCAAAATCATTGGGGCGACGCCCTTTTATAATAATCCATATGCTTCATAATCCAAATTTTAGGATTTTTACACAAATTATGAAATCATGTTCAAATATGATTAGAAAAATTATTAATTTTTATGATATTTATAATTTCTTGACCTTCACTTTAACAAAGAAGATCATGCAACTCACAAAACAAAATTGAGTACTGCAAGATGGTAATGGGGATATATATATATATATATATATATTCTTTTTTCATACGATTCAATTCATAGTGAAGTATATCACATGTGATCCAATTGAAGGTTAACAAAATGATATGATAGAGAACAATATAATCATTGAAAATAAAACTAGAAACGATAGTGAAAAATGGTTGAATTTTCTTCTTTATATTTACCAAAATAATGCACATAGTTAAAGTAAACTCTTTTAAAATCCCAATGATTATATTTAGGTTCAAAGATTCGTTTTGAAAAAAAGTTAAAAAGAAAATCTTGTGCAACATTTGGTTATTCAAATCGAGGCACAATCAATTATATGTTTCTAAACACAAAAACACTTTTTTTTTTACATGTTTATATATATACATGTTTTTCATCATAATTATAACTACTAATAGTCAATTATTTTTTTCATCATGATTACTATCAATTAATATTAAAATAAATGTATTTATTAAGCTTGGTCACCTCTTTTCTATATATTAAAAGAGCGACTCATCATTGCTAATATGCAATTCCATAATTTACGTATTTTATTTTTATTTTATTATACTATTTTCTTACCATACACTCTTAATTTTAGCCTCCATATATTTTACTATTCTTAAACAACCAACCAAATATAATATAGTTACCATAATTTTAAATTTACCATCATTATTTTTAATATTCGAAAAGGAAAAACCAATTATTATTGAATATACTTGCCAGAAATATACAATTTATTTTTTTAAATATCCTCTATAAATTAAAAGAAAGTTATTGTTGTTTATGTGGCAAATCCATAATTTTCTTAAATTTTATATTTTTAATTCTACTTTGTATCTTGCCAATCACTTTCAGTTATACTATCAATATTCTTTATATCATTAATTACACAAATTATGAGTATATAATATTGGACCTCTTTAGCTTTAACAATATGATTTTCAAAAATGTCTTCAAATGCATTTCATTTTCAATTATATCCCTTTTACAAGGTTTATATACATATTTATAATCTATTTATGAATTTGACAGTAAATCCATTTATTAGCAATTAAATGATTTGAAAAGATTCAAAAGTTTAGAAAACCTACACGCATCCTTAGACATCAAATGAAATTTGGAAAGAAGTTTATTTAAAAATATTTTTGGTTTGTTAATAGATACTCTAAAAATAAATTTTGAAAACCTACTTAACATAAATATTTATTTCCAAATTTTAAATATTGAGTCTTATAAATAAAGTTTTTTTATATTAAATACATTGAATTCTTCAATTGAAAAATTACCTTTTGTATATTATAAAAAAGTCAAAACTTATAAAATATAAAAGTTAAAATATATAAACTAAATAATAATATGTGTCTATTATAGAATGATATACATTGTGTCATTCAACACAATTATCATTTTCCATATTTTATTTTGAATGATTTTCTTATACCTTGAATATAGATTTCAAGATTGAACAATGATGCTTTATATTCATATAATATAGATATTCTACTATAAACACAAATTAATTTATCAAATATATATATATATATACTTTCCTATAAATACAAATTTCAAAATATTATATAGAAAACAATTTATGTGTGCATGACACATGTTATTACCTAGTTATTCTATAAATCTCCTTTCTGTAGTCTCTAACTATTTCAAGTTTATCAATATTCAGCATACAAGTAATAAAATTTAAAAGTGAGGAAAAATGGCCAATACAACTTCTTCTCTTGTCGTTCCCATCATCTTTCTTGTTATGTTTGCTTTAGGTATGCATTTATCTTTAAGGTTCATTCATAGAGTTATGAGTTGACACACAAATCCAATATTGTAGACCGGTAATTCATTGTGGTGCTAGCCTTAGTTATACATTTACCATTGTAATTTACTTCAAAGATATTCACAAAACTCTACAGTTTTTTTAGTTTCTGGATTATTCATTGACAAATATATCATTAGCATATATATATAATACTTCAGTGTAATGATTTCTGCAAATTTTTAATCAACTTTGTTATATGAGGATAAGAAAATAATTTTGTTTGATATAGTTGAGGAGAATATGGGAGGATGTACTGGTGATGTGTTGCTTGGCCCGTGCGTGCACTGTCAAGAACAATGCAGCGCTTATGGAGCAGGTGCAAAGGCATGTTGTAACTATGATTATCGTGAAGGTAAAGCCAGAGGAAGATGTTTTTGCAAGCTACAATCTCCGCATGACAAGACTCATAAGTGATTAAATAAATATTTTGAAATTCTAAATTCTTCAGAAATTTATAAAAGTAATCCTAAGTAGAATGTCAAAATCATTGAGGCTACGACCTTTTATAATAATCCATATGTTTCATAATCCAAATTTTAGGATTTTTACACAAATTATGAAATAATATTCAAATATGATTAGAAAAATCATTAATTTTTATGATATTTATAATTTCCTGACCTTCACTTTAACAAAGAAGATCATGCAACTCACAAAATAAAATTGAGTATTGAAAGATGGTAATGGGGATGGTAATTCGAAAAGGAAAAACCAATTATTATTGAATATACTTGCCAGAAATATACAGTTTAATTTTTTAAATATCCTCTATAAATTAAAAGAAAGTTATTGTTGTTTCTGTGGCAAATCCATAATTTTCTTAAATTTTATATTTTTAATTCTACTTTGTATCTTGCCAATCACTTTCAATTATACTATCAATATTCTTTATATCATTAATTCCACAAATTATCAGTATATAAAATTGGACCTCTTTAGCTTTAACAATATGATTTTCAAAAATGTCTTCAAATGCATTTCATTTTCAATTATATCCCTTTTACAAGGTTTATATACATATTTATAATCTATTTATGAATTTGACAGTAAATCCATTTATTAGCAATTAAATGATTTGAAAAGATTCAAAAGTTTAGAAAACCTACACACATCCTTCGACATCAAATGAAATTTGGAAAGAAGTTTATTTAAAAATATTTTTGGTTTGTAAATAGATACTCTAAAAATAAATTTTGATAACCTACTTAACATAAATATTTATTTCCAAATTTTAAATATTGAGTCTTATAAATAAAGTTTTTTCTATATTAAATACATTGAATTCTTCAATTGAAAAATAACCTTTTGTATATTATAAAAAAGTCAAAACTTGTAAAATATAAAAGTTAAAATATATAAACTAAATAATAATTTGTGTTTATTGTAGAATGATATACATTGTGTCATTCAACACAATTATCATTTTCCATATTTTATTTTTAATGATTTTCTTATACCTTGTATATAGATTTCAAGATTGAACAATGATGCTTTATATTCATATAATATAGATATTCTACTATAAACACAAATTAATTTATCAAATATATATATATACTTTCCTATAAATACAAATTTCAAAATATTATATAGAAAACAATTTATGTGTGCATGACACATGTTATTACCTAGTTATTCTATAAATCTCCTTTCTGTATTCTCTAACTATTTCAAGTTTATCAATATTCAGCATACAAGTAATAAAATTTAAAAGTGAGGAAAAATGGCCAATACAACTTATTCTCTTGTCGTTCCCATCATCTTTCTTGTTATGTTTGCTTTAGGTATGCATTTATATTTAAGGTTCATTCATAGAGTTATGAGTTGACACACGAATCCAATATTGTAGATTGGTAATTCATTGTGGTGCTAGCCTTAGTTATACATTTACCATTGTGATTTACATCAAAGATATTCTCAAAACTCTACAGTTTTTTTAGTTTCTGGATTATTCATTGACAAATATATCATTAGCATATATATATATATATATAATACTTCAGTGTAATGATTTCTGCAAATTTTTAATCAACTTTGTTATATGAGGATAAGAAAATAATTTTGTTTGATATAGTTGAGGAAAATATGGGAGGATGTACTGGTGATGTGTTGCTTGGCCCGTGCGTGCACTGTCAAGAACAATGCAGCGCTTATGGAGCAGGTGCAAAGGCATGTTGTAACTATGATTATCGTGAAGGTAAAGCCAGAGGAAGATGTTTTTGCAAGCTCCCATCTCCGCATGACAAGACTCATAAGTGATTAAATAAATATTTTGAAATTCTAAATTCGTCAGAAATGTATAAACAGAAATCCTAAGTAGAATGTCAAAATCATTGGGGCTACGGCCTTCTTACCAAACACTCTTAATTTTAGCCTCCATATATTTTATTCGGAAAAACCAACAAAAATAATATAGTTACCATAATTTTAATTTTACCATCATTATTTTCAATATTCGAAAATGAAATACAAAGTATAATATTGAATATACTTGCCAGAAATATAAAATTTTAAATTTTAAATATCCTCTATAAAATTAAAAGAAATTTATTGTTGTTCATGTGGGAAATAAACAATTTTCTTAAATTTTATAGTTTTAATTCTACTATGTTTCTTGCCAATCACTTTCAATTATACTATCAATATTCTTGATATCATAAATTCAACAATTGATCAGCATATAATATTAAACCTCCTTAGCTTTAACAATATGATTTACAAAAATGCCTTCAAATGCATTTCATTTTCAATTATATCCCTTTTACAACGTTTATATGCATTTTTATAATCTATTTATGAATATGACAGTAAATCCATTTATTAACAATTAAATGATTTTAAAAGATTTAAAAGTTTAAAAAACCTACATGCATCCTTAAACATCAAATGAAATTTGGGAAAGAAGGTTCATTTGAAAATAGTTTTGAATTGTAAATAGATACTATAAAAATAAACTTTGAAAACCTACTTAACATAAATATTTATTTTCAAATTTTAAATATTGAGTCGTATAAATAAAAAATTATTTCTATATTGAATACATTGAATTCTTCAATTGAAAAATAACCTTTCATAAATTATAAAAAATCAAAACTTAAAAATTAAATAATAATTTGTGTCTATTGTAGAACGATATATACATTGTGTCATTCAACACAATTATAATTTTCCACATATTATTTTGAATGATTTTCTTATACCTTGAATATAGATTTCAAGATTGAACAGTGATGCTTTATATTCATATAATATATATATTTTACTACAAACACAAATCAATTTATTAAATATATATAATTTCCTAAAAATACAAATTTAATAAAATTAAATAGAAAACAATTTGTATGTGCATGACACATGTTATTACCTATTTATTCTATAAATCTCCTTTCTGTAGTCTCTATATATTTCAAGTTTATCAGTATTCATTATACAAGTAACAAAATTTAAAAGTGAGGAAAAATGGTCAAAACAACTTCTCTTGTCGTTCCCTTCATCTTTCTTGTGATATTTGCTTTAGGTATGCATTTATCTTTAAGGTTCATTCATAGAATTATAAGTTGGCACATGAATCTAATATTGTAGACTTGGGTTTCATTGTGGTGCTAGCCTTAGTTATACATTTACCATTGTGATTTACATCAAAGATATTCACAAAACTCTACAGTTATTTTAGTTTCTGGATTATTCATTGACAAATATATCATTAGCATATATATATATAATACTTCAGTGTAATGATTTCTGCAAATTTTTAATCAACTTTGTTATATGAGGATAAGAAAATAATTTTGTTTGATATAGTTGAGGAGAATATGGGAGGATGTACTGGTGATGTGTTGCTTGGCCCGTGCGTGCACTGTCAAGAACAATGCAGCGCTTATGGAGCAGGTACAAAGGCATGTTGTAACTATGATTATCGTGAAGGTAAAGCCAGAGGAAGATATTTTTGCAAGCTACAATCTCCGCATGACAAGACTCATAAGTGATTAAATAAATATTTTGAAATTCTAAATTTTTCAAAAATGTATAAACAGAAATCCTATGTAGAATGTCAAAAACTTTGGGGCTACGGCCTATTATAATATTCAAAATGTTTCATAATCCAAATTTTAGGTTTTTACACAAAATGAGAATTCATATTAAATATGATTAGAATGTCATAAATTATTATGATATTGATAATTTTCTGACATCACTTTAACAAAGAAGATCATGCAACTTACAAAACAAAATTGAGGATATATATATAACCTTTTCTTGCGATTCAATTCATAGTGAAATATATCACATGTGATCCAATTGAAGGTTGACAAAATGGTATAACAGAGACCGAGAAAATCATTGAAAATAAAATTAGAAACGATAGTAAAAATGGTTGAATATTCTTCTTTATATTTACCAAAATAATGCACATAATTAAAGTAAACTCTTTTAAAATCCCAAGGATTATATTTAGGTTCAAAGATTCGCTTTGAAAAAAAGTTAAAAATAAAATCTTGTGCAACACTTGGCGTATCAAATCTAGGCACAATCAATTATATGTTTCTAAACACACAAACACGTTTTTTTTACATGTTTATATATATACATGTTTTTCATCATAATTATAACTAATTATAGTTAATTAGTTTTTTTCATCATGATTACTATCAATTAATATTAAAATAAATGTATTTATTAAGCTTGGTCACCTCTTTTCTATATATTAAAAGAGCGACTCATCATTGCTAATATGCAATTCCATAATTTACGTATTTTTATTTTTATTTTTATTTTATTATACTATTTTCTTACCATACACTCTTAATTTTAGCCTCCATATATTTTACTATTCTTAAACAACCAACCAAATATAATATAGTTACCATAATTTTAAATTTACCATCATTATTTTTAATATTCGAAAAGGAAAAACCAATTATTATTGAATATACTTGCCAGAAATATACAATTTATTTTTTTAAATATCCTCTATAAATTAAAAGAAAGTTATTGTTGTTTATGTGGCAAATCCATAATTTTCTTAAATTTTATATTTTTAATTCTACTTTGTATCTTGCCAATCACTTTCAGTTATACTATCAATATTCTTTATATCATTAATTCCACAAATTATCTGTATATAATATTGGACCTCTTTAGCTTTAGCAATATGATTTTCAAAAATGTCTTCAAATGCATTTCATTTTCAATTATATCCCTTTTACAAGGTTTATATACATATTTATAATCTATTTATGAATTTGACAGTAAATCCATTTATTAGCAATTAAATGATTTGAAAAGATTCAAAAGTTTAGAAAACCTACACGCATCCTTAGACATCAAATGAAATTTGGAAAGAAGTTTATTTAAAAATATTTTTGGTTTGTAAATAGATACTCTAAAAATAAATTTTGAAAACCTTCTTAACATAAATATTTATTTCCAAATTTTAAATATTGAGTCTTATAAATAAAGGTTTTTTCTATATTAAATACATTGAATTCTTCAATTGAAAAATAACCTTTTGTATATTATAAAAAAGTCAAAACTTATAAAATATAAAAGTTAAAATATATAAACTAAATAATAATTTGTGTCTATTGTAGAATGATATACATTGTGTCATTCAACACAATTATCATTTTCCATATTTTATTTTGAATGATTTTCTTATACCTTGAATATAGATTTTAAGATTGAACAATGATGCTTTATATTCATATAATATAGTTATTCTACTATAAACACAAGTTAATTTATCAAATATATATAGTTTCCTATAAATACAAATTTTAAAATATTATATAAAAAACAATTTATGTGTGCATGACACATGTTATTACCTAGTTATTCTATAAATCTCCTTTCTGTAGTCTCTAACTATTTCAAGTTTATCAATATTCATTATACAAGTAACAAAATTTAAAAGTGAGGAAAAATGGCCAAAACAACTTCTTCTCTTGTTGTTCCCATCATCTTTCTTGTTATGTTTTCTTTAGGTATGCATTTATCTTTAAGGTTCATTCATAGAGTTATGAGTTGACACACGAATCCAATATTGTAGACCAGTAATTCATTGTGGTGCTAGCCTTAGTTATACATTTACCATTGTGATTTACTTCAAAGATATTCACAAAACTCTACAGTTATTTTAGTTTCTGGATTATTCATTGACAAATATATCATTAGCATATATATAATACTTCAGTGTAATGATTTCTGCAAATTTTTAATCAACTTTGTTATATGAGGATAAGAAAATAATTTTGTTTGATATAGTTGAGGAGAATATGGGAGGATGTACTGGTGATGTGTTGCTTGGCCCGTGTTGCACTGTCAAGAACAATGCAGCGCTTATGGAGCAGGTACAAAGGCATGTTGTAACTATGATTATCGTGAAGGTAAAGCCAGAGGAAGATGTTTTTGCAAGCTACAATCTCCGCATGACAAGACTCATAAGTGATTAAATAAATATTTTGAAATTCTAAATTTTTCAAAAATGTATAAACAGAAATCCTATGTAGAATGTCAAAAACTTTGGGGCTACGGCCTTTTATAATATTCAATATGTTTCATAATCCAAATTTTAGGTTTTTACACAAATTGAGAATTCATATTAAATATGATTAGAATGTCATAAATTATTATGATATTGATAATTTCCTGACATCACTTTAACAAAGAAGATCATGCAACTTACAAAACAAAATTGAGGATATATATAACCTTTTCTTGCGATTCAATTCATAGTGAAATATATCACATGTGATCCAATTGAAGGTTGACAAAATGGTATAACAGAGACCGAGATTATCATTGAAAATAAAATTAGAAATGATAGTGAAAATGGTTGAATATTCTTCTTTATATTTACCAAAATAATGCACATAATTAAAGTAAACTCTTTTAAAATCCCAACGATTATATTTAGGTTCAAAGATTCGCTTTGAATAAAAGTTAAAAATAAAATCTTGTGCAACACTTGGTGTATCAAATCTAGGCACAATCAATTATATGTTTCTCAACACACAAACACGTTTGCTTTTACATGTTTATATATAATTTTTTTTCATCATAATTATAACTAATTATAGTCAATTATTTTTTTCATCATGATTACTATCAATTAATATTAAAATAAATGTATTTATTAAGCTTGGTCACCACTTTTCTATATATTAAAAGAGCGATTCATCATTGCTAATATGCAATTCCATAATTTACGTATTTTTATTTTTATTTTTATTTTTTATTTTTATTTTATTATACTATTTTCTTACCATACACTCTTAATTTTAGCCTCCATATATTTTACTATTCTTAAACAACCAACCAAACATAATATAGTTACCATAATTTTAAATTTACCATCATTATTTTTAACATTCGAAAAGGAAAAACTAATTATTATTGAATATACTTGCCAGAAATATACAGTTTAATTTTTTAAATATCCTCTATAAATTAAAAGAAAGTTATTGTTGTTGATGTGGCAAATCCATAATTTTCTAAAATTTTATATTTTTAATTCTACTTTGTATCTTGCCAATCACTTTCAATTATACTATCAATATTCTTTATATCATTAATTCAACAAATGATCAGTATATAATATTGGACCTCTTTAGCTTTAACAATATGATTTTCAAAAATGTCTTCAAATGCATTTCATTTTGAATTATATCCCTTTTACAAGGTTTATATGCATTTTTATAATCTATTTATGAATATGACAGTAAATCTATTTACTAACAATTAAATGATTTTAAGAGATTTAAAAGTTTAAAAAACTTACATGCATCCTTAAACATCAAATGAAATTTGGGAAAGAGGTTCATTTGAAAATAGTTTTGAATTGTAAATAGATACTCTAAAAATAAACTTTGAAAACATACTTAACATAAATATTTATTTCCGACTTTTAAATATTGAGTCTTATAAATAAAAAAATTCTTTCTATATTGAATATATTGAATTCTTCAATTGAAAAATAACCTTTCAAAAATTATAAAAAGTCAAAACTTATAAAATATATAAATTAAATAATAATTTGTGTCTATTGTAGAACGATATATACATTGTGTCATTCAACACAATTATCATTTTCCAGATATTATTTTGAATGATTTTCTTAGACCTTGAATATAGATTTCAAGATTGAACAGTGATGCTTTATATTCATATAATATATGTATTTTACTATAAACAAAAATCAATTTATTAAATATATATAATTTCCTAAAAATACAAATTTAATAAAATTAAATAGAAAACAATTTGTATATGCATTACACATGTTATTACCTATTTATTCTATAAATCTTCTTTCTGTAGTCTCTATATATTTCAAATTTATCAGTATTCAGTATACAAGTAACAAAATTTAAAAGTGAGGAAAAATGGTCAAAACAACTTCTCTAGTCATTCCCTTCATCTTTCTTGTGATGTTTGCTTTAGGTATGCATTTATCTTTAAGGTTCATTCATAGAGTTATGAGTTGGCACATGTATCCAATATTGTAGACTTGAGTTTCATTGTGGTGCTAGCCTTAGTTATACATTTACCATTGTGATTTACATCAAAGATATTCACAAAACTCTACAGTTATTTTTGTTTCTGGATTATTCATTGACAATTATATCATTAGCATATATATAACACTTCAGTGTATTGATTTCTCCAAATTCTTATCCATCTTTGTTATATGAGTATATGAAAATAATTTTGTTTGATATAGTTGAGCAGAATATGGGAAGATGTACCGGTGATGTTTTGCTTGGCTCGTGCGTGCACTGTCAAGAACAATGCAGCGCTTATGGAGCAGGTACAAAGGCATGTTGTAACTATGATTATCGTGAAGGTAAAGCCAGAGGAAGATGTTTTTGCAAGCTACAATCTCCGCATGACAAGACTCATAAGTGATTAAATAAATATTTTGAAATTCTAAATTTTTTAGAAATTTATAAACAGAAATCCTATGTAGAATGTCAAAAACTTTGGGGCTACGGCCTTTTATAATATTCAATATGTTTCATAATCCAAATTTTAGGTTTTTACACAAATTGAGAATTCATATTAAATATGATTAGAATGTTATAAAGTTTTATGATATTGATAATTTCCTGACATCGTTTTAACAAAGAAGATCATGCAACTTACAAAACAAAATTGAGGATATATATATAACTTTTTCTTGCGATTCAATTCATAGTGAAGTATATCACATGTGATCCAATTGAAGGTTGACAAAATGGTATAACAGAGACCGAGATTATCATTAAAAATAAAATTAGAAATGATAGTGAAAATGGTTGAATATTCTTCTTTATATTTACCAAAATAATGCACATAATTAAAGTAAACTCTTTTAAAATCCCAAGCATTATATTTAGGTTCAAAGATTCGCTTTGAATAAAAGTTAAAAATAAAATTTTTTGCAACACTTGGTGTATCAAATCTAGGCACAATCAATTATATGTTTCTCAACATACAAACACGTTTGTTTTTACATGTTTATATATACATGTTTTTCATCATAATTATAACTAATTATAGTCAATTATTTTTTTCATCATGATTACTATCAATTAATATTAAAATAAATGTATTTATTAAGCTTGGTCACCACTTTTCTATATATTAAAAGAGCGATTCATCATTGCTAATATGCAATTCCATAATTTACATATTTTTATTTTTATTTTTATTTTATTATACTATTTTCTTACCATACACTCTTAATTTTAGCCTCCATATATTTTACTATTCTTAAACAACCAACCAAACATAATATAGTTACCATAATTTTAAATTAACCATCATTATTTTTAATATTCGAAAGGGAAAAACAAATTATTATTGAATATACTTGCCAGAAATATACAGTTTAATTTTTTAAATATCCTCTATAAATTAAAAGAAAGTTATTTAATTCTACTTTGTATCTTGCCAATCACTTTCAATTATACTATCAATATTCTTTATATCATTAATTCAACAAATGATCAGTATATAATATTGGACCTCTTTAGCTTTAACAATATGATTTTCAAAAATGTCTTCAAATGCATTTCATTTTCAATTATATCCCTTTTACAAGGTTTATATGCATTTTTATAATCTATTTATGAATATGACAGTAAATCTATTTATTAACAATTAAATGATTTTAAGAGATTTAAAAGTTTAAAAAACCTACATGCATCCTTAAACATCAAATAAAATTTGGGAAAGAGGTTCATTTGAAAATAGTTTTGAATTGTAAATAGATACTCTAAAAATAAACTTTGAAAACCTACTTAACATAAATATTTATTTCCAAATTTTAAATATTGAGTCTTATTAATAAAAAATTCTTTCTATATTGAATACATTAAATTCTTCAATTGAAAAATAACCTTTCATAAATTATAAAAAGTCAAAACTTATAAAATATATAAATTAAATAATAATTTGTGTCTATTGTAGAACGATATATACATTGTGTCATTCAACACAATTATCATTTTCCACATATTATTTTGAATGATTTTCTTATACCTTGAATATAGATTTCAAGATTGAACAGTGATGCTTTATATTCATATAATATATGTATTTTACTATAAACAAAAATCAATTTATTAAATATATATAATTTCTTAGAAATACAAATTTAAGAAAATTAAATAGAAAACAATTTGTATATGCATGACACATGTTATTACCTATTTATTCTATAAATCTTCTTTCTGTAGTCTCTATATATTTCAAATTTATCAGTATTCAGTATTCAAGTAACAAAATTTAAAAGTGAGGAAAATGGTCAAAACAACTTCTCTAGTCGTTCCCTTCATCTTTCTTGTGATGTTTGCTTTAGATATGCATTTTTCTTTAAGGTTCATTCATAGAGTTATGAGTTGGCACATGTATCCAATATTGTAGACTTGAGTTTCATTGTGGTGCTAGCCTTAGTTATACATTTACCATTGTGATTTACATCAAAGATATTCACAAAACTCTACAGTTATTTTTGTTTCTGGATTATTCATTGACAATTATATCATTAGCATATATATAACACTTCAGTGTATTGATTTCTCCAAATTCTTATCCATCTTTGTTATATGAGTATATGAAAATAATTTTGTTTGATATAGTTGAGCAGAATATGGGAAGATGTACCGGTGATGTTTTGCTTGGCTCGTGCGTGCACTGTCAAGAACAATGCAGCGCTTATGGAGCAGGTACAAAGGCATGTTGTAACTATGATTATCGTGAAGGTAAAGCCAGAGGAAGATGTTTTTGCAAGCTACAATCTCCGCATGACAAGACTCATAAGTGATTAAATAAATATTTTGAAATTCTAAATTTTTCAGAAATATATAAACAGAAATCCTATGTAGAATGTCAAAAACTTTGGGGCTACGGCCTTTTATAATATTCAATATGTTTCATAATCCAAATTTTAGGTTTTTACACAAATTGAGAATTCATATTAAATATGATTAGAATGTCATAAAGTTTTATGATATTGATAATTTCCTGACATCACTTTAACAAAGAAGATCATGCAACTTACAAAACAAAATTGAGGATATATATATATAACTTTTTCTTGCGATTCAATTCATAGTGAAGTATATCACATGTGATCCAATTGAAAGTTGACAAAATGGTATAACAGAGACCGAGATTATCATTGAAAATAAAATTAGAAATGATAGTGAAAATGGTTGAATATTCTTCTTTATATTTACCAAAATAATGCACATAATTAAAGTAAACTCTTTTAAAATCCCAAGGATTATATTTAGGTTCAAAGATTCGCTTTGAATAAAAGTTAAAAATAAAATCTTCTGCAACACTTGGTGTATCAAATCTAGGCACAATCAATTATATGTTTCTCAACACACAAACACGTTTGTTTTTACATGTTTATATATACATTTTTTCATCATAATTATAACTAATTATAGTCAATTATTTTTTTCATCATGATTACTATCAATTAATATTAAAATAAATGTATTTATTAAGCTTGGTCACCACTTTTCTATATATTAAAAGAGCGATTCATCATTGCTAATATGCAATTCCATAATTTACGTATTTTTATTTTTATTTTATTATACTATTTTCTTACCATACACTCTTAATTTTAGCCTCCATATATTTTACTATTCTTAAACAACCAACCAAACATAATATAGTTACCATAATTTTAAATTTACCATCATTATTTTTAATATTCGAAAAGGAAAAACCAATTATTATTGAATATACTTGCCAGAAATATACAGTTTAATTTTTTAAATATCCTCTATAAATTAAAAGAAAGTTATTGTTGTTGATGTGGCAAATCCATAATTTTCTTAAATTTTATATTTTTAATTCTACTTTGTATCTTGCCAATCACTTTCAATTATACTATCAATATTCTTTATATCATTAATTCAACAAATGATCAGTATATAATATTAGACCTCTTTAGCTTTAACAATATCATTTTCAAATATGTCTTCAAATGCATTTCATTTTTAATTATATCCCTTTTACAAGGTTTATATACATTTTTATAATCTATTTATGAATTTGATAGTAAATCCATTTATTAGCAATTAAATGATTTTAAAAGATTCAAAAGTTTAAAATACCTACACGGATCCTTAGACATCAAATGAAATTTGGGAAAGAGGTTTATTTGAAAATAGTTTTGAATTGTAAATAGATACTCTAAAAATAAATTTTGAAAACCTACTTAACATAAAAAATTATTTCCAAATTTTAAATATTGAGTCTTATAAATAAAGATTTTTCTATATTAAATACATTGAATTATTCAATTGAAAAATAACCTTTCATAAATTATAAAAAATTCAAAACTTATAAAATATATAAACTAAATAATAATTTGTATATATTGTAGAACGATATATACATTGTGTCATTCAACATAATTTTAATTTTCCATATTTTATTTTGAATGATTTTCTTATACCTTGAATATAGATTTCAAGATTTAACAGTGATGCTTTATATTCATATAATATAGATATTTTACTATAAACACAAATTAATTTATTATATATATACTTTCCTAAAAATACAAATTTCAAGATATTATATAGAAAACAATTTATGTGTGCATGACACATGTTATCACCTAGTTATTCTATAAATCTTCTTTCTATAGTCTCTAACTATTTCAAGTTTATCAATATTCAGCATACAAGTCACAAAATTTATAAGTGAGGAAAAATGGCCAAAACAACTTCTTCTCTTGTCATCCCCATCATATTTCTTGTTATGTTTGCTTTAGGTATGCATTTATCTTTAAGGTTGATTCATAGAGTTATGAGTTGGCACATGAATCCAGTATTGTAGACTGGTAATTCATTGTGGTGCTAGCCTTAGTTATACATTTACCATTGTGATTTACATTAAAGATATTCACAAAACTCTACAGTTATTTTAGTTTCTGGATTATTCATTGACAAATATATCATTAGCATATATATAATACTCCAGTGTATTGATTTCTCCAAATTTTTAATCAACTTTGTTATCTGAGTATAAGAAAATAAGTTTGTTTGATATAGTTGAGGAGAATATGGGAGGATGTACTTGTGATGTGTTACTTGGCCCTTGTGTGCACTGTCAAGAACAATGCAGCGCTTATGGAGCTGGTACAAAGGCATGTTGTAACTATGATTATCGTGAAGGTAAAGCCAGAGGAAGATGTTTGTGCAAGCTCCAATCTGCGCATGACAAGACTCATAAGTGATTAAATAAATATTTTAGAATTCTAAATTTTTCAGAAATGTATAAACAGAAATCCTAAGTAGAATGTCAAAATCATTGGGGCTACGACCTTTTATAATAATCCATATGTTTCATAATCTAAATTTTAGGCTTTTTACACAAATTAAGAAATCATATTAAAATATGATTAGAAAGTCATTAATTTTTATGATATTGATAATTTCCTGCCATCACTTTAACAAAGAAGAATGCAACTTACAAAAAGATATTGAGTGTTGAAAAATGGTAATGGGGATATATATATATATATATATCTTTTTCTTGTGATTCAATTCAGTGAAGTATATCACATGTGATCCAATTGAAGGTTGACAAAATTATATGATAGAGAACGAGATAATAATTAAAAATAAAATTAGAAACGATAGTGAAAAATGGTTGAATTTTGTTCTTAATATTTACCAAGTATTATATTTAGGTTCAAAGATTCGCTTTGAGAAAAAGTTAAAACTAAAATCTTGTGCAACACTCGGGGTATCCAATCTAGTTACAGTCAATTATCTGTTTCCAAACACAAACATGTTTGTTTTTACATGTTTATATATACATAAATGTTTTTACATCATTATAATTAGTAACTATAGTCAATTTATTTTTTCATCATGATTTTTATAAATTAATATTAAAATAAATGTATTCCTTAATCTTGGTCACCTCTTTTGTATATATTAAAAGAGAGACTCATTGTTGCTAATGTGCAATTCCATAATTTTTTCATTTTTTATTATACTATTTTCTTACCAAACACTTTTAGTTTGAGCCTCCATATTTTTATTATTCGAAAACAACCAACCAAACATAATATAGTTACCATAATATTAATTTTAGCCTCCATATTTTAATTTTCATTTTAGTACCATGAGAGTGGATTAGTCAAGTTTAATGTCTTGGAACCATTGAATTAGCTCGAAGAAGTATATTAAGATTCCACTAGCTTAGCTTTGATTAGTCTAGATCATCTATTACAATCCCAAGGATCTTTTTGTTAATTTGATTTCAAAAACAGTTTTAGTTATTTTCTTGTTTATTTACATTTCAAATTCTCTTTACAAAAAACAAAAACATATTTTCTCAGATTAAGACATAATTTGCATTCCTAATATGTTAAGACTAGATCCAAGTTAGATTAATCCCCATATATGCTAAACGTATTTGGGTAATTGATAACCTTGATTTACAAAAAAACATAATATCAATTTGGCGCCGTTGCCACTTGGAACTTGTTAATACCATTAGGATTTAATTGTGTTTTGAGACTTAGTTTTCTTTCTTACACTTGAGAAGTATCGCTGCGCCTTAGACACGACAAGGTATGCAAATTTTGACAACTTGAATGTGGAACAAGGAGAGTTGTTGATTGAAAATCTTGCTCAAAGTGATGCTTGTAATGGAGGAGACTATGATAGAGAGCTGAGAGATATTAGTGGACCGGATCAGAGCATCAATAATAGCTTTAAGGACATCAATGATAGACTTGACAATATGAGCAAAGCTTTCTTTCTCACTCAAAAGCCGGTTAACTATGTAGGAGAATTTGATAATGGTCAACAAGGGTATTAACAAAGATACAATGAGATGGGAGTTTATGTTGAGGATAATGGAGGGAAACAAGAGGAAGTTAATTAAGTGGGCAACCAAGGAGGATTTCAAAATAAAGGTTTCAACCAAAACTACACAACCATCCAAATCACTCATACCACAACCCCAATGTTGAAAACCCAAAAGACCAAACCTATCCCAAACTACAAAACAAGCTTTCCAACCAAAACCATAATACTCAAACCAAAACTAAACTTTCCAACCCAATCAAAACTTCCTACCAAACCCAAATTACCAACCTCAACCACAACACAACCAACACCAAACCTTCAAACCAAACACTACCCAACCCCTTCAACTTTCTCAAACCCTCAAAGAAGATCCCAATACTCTGCTCCTCAAACAACTCTTAGAAGGACAAATCAAAGTCACTTTTGAGATTAACAAGAGAGTGAATGGGATGCAAAGAGCTTACAGTAAATTGAATAATAAGTTTGAACACTTGGCTTCCCATGTCAAGAGCCATGAAAATCGAGTTGCTCAAGTTTCATCATCATCCAACAGGCCAATGTACTCACTTCCCGGTAAAACAGAAACAAATCCCAAGGAATTTTGCAATGATATCCTCACAAGTGATTAGAATGATCATAAAAGGGATGTTGAGGAAATCACTAACTTCTATATGGAGTGGATGATCTTGGTGTGGTTAGTCAAAGTGAAGCAAACGTAGAGGTGATTACTAGGGAAGAAGTTAAGGTTCCCATGAGAGTTGAAAAGGAAGATGCACCAAAGGATGAGCTATCTCCTTATGAACCTCCAATCCCATTTCCCGGAAGATACTCACCAAATCTGAAAAGAAGGTCTTCTCAAGTTTTAAAGCTAAAATGAGCACTATTGGATTCCCTTTGCCTCATATGAGTAGTTTGATTCAAGTTCCTCTTCATGTAAAGTTTATTGAAGCTATCTTAGCCAACATGGGAAAAATAGAAGAAGTTATGGAAATGCTCAAGCCTCAAACTTCCACATTGGTTGAATCCAAGTGTCTTCCCAAGCTTGAATCCTGGTACATTCCTCACATCTTTCTCCCTTGGAAATATGAAATTTGAGCCTTCCTCTATGTTAATCCTACAGTTACTTATCCAATCAAGCCTTCCTCTACCAACTTTTGTGGAACTATCACCAATAAGGAGTTAGAATGGAAGAATGAGATTAAAGTTGTGAATGAAACTCTAGTGCTTGATGAGCAAATTTTGGATGGAGAGTGTTAATTCTCTTTGTTTGATGTTTGTGATGAAAGTGTTAAAGTCAGAAAGTTGAAGTAAACCAAGAAGAATCTTGAGAAGTACAAGATGGTAATGAACAAATACCACCATCCCACCCTTGTTCACTCTCCATTGGTTCCCACAATGACCTTGCACACTTGGAAATATATTGATGGAGAGCTAGGGTAGAAAGTAAAGTGTAAGGGAATGTTGAATCCCTTTTCTATGGTTAAAATGATCCTCACACGGAAGCTTAAGGCAACTGGTTCAAAGGGCTTTAAAGATGTGATGAAGGAGGTACTCATTGTCACATTCAAAGGTGGAACACGCTTATCTAATGCTCATTTCACCACTTTAACTGCTCCTATGAGTTCTCAAACTCCAGTCACTCCACACCCTAAAATTCTCAACTAGGGCCAAGGTATGGTCCTTTCCCTTTCAATGTATATAACATTTGATTTTTCTTTTTGTTTTAACCTTCTCTCTCACTTCTGTTACACCGAGATGGTGTAATTCAAGTTTGGGGGGAGGGCTTTATATATTTTAATCTTGTATTTTGTTTTCTTATTTTTCTTTTTTCATATTTGAGTCTCATGCATACATCTATTGCATAGAAAAATCAAAAAATCAAAAAAAATTAAAACACAAAAAGATTTTTGTAGTTTCATTTGCATAATAAGATTGAGTCTAGAAGCATTTTTTATTTTCATTTGCATATGGGATGTTTGGCTTGTAGAAGTTTATGCTTAGGATTAAGATCATTGCCCTTAATCATAGTTATTTGTTGCTTGAACATCTTTGAAATAATGAAAAATCCATGCTTGGACTTTGCACCTTTCGAAATACACCTTATAGATTTGTAAATATCACTTGATTTCTTGAAGTATCTTTATGAAATTGAATTTAACTTGAATTTAAGTTTCTTGCTTATGGTGATTTGAATGCATCCTCTTGGTTGACTAAAGTTACATTCGGGCTTTCTTATCCACTCTACCACCCTTTGCTAACCGGAATGGCCATTATCATATTTAGAATGGTTCCCCTAGTGATGGAGAATCCAATCCAAGACTCGGCAGTTTCGATGGTAGAACACACGAAGATGGAAGACAAAGAAGGTGGATGAAGATGTTGGATAGATCCTTGCATAAACGAATCAAAAGACTCAAGTTTATCAAGGCTTGTGGATTGAAAACAACACAAGTAGCCGCAGAATGGGTCCTTGATGATGGATTGAATGGTCATACAATGGATGCGGAAGTCCACTGATATTTCTCAATGCCACGTCAAGATATTACACACTTGGTGGTGACGAGGTTTGATTCTTCAGATATGATACACCAAAGGATCGAAAGACTGTTGGATATGACTCACCAAATAATCGGAAAATGTTCTCAAGGAACAAAAGAGATTAATCTCAAAATATTTGATAAAAAAGTTGGGTTGCCTTAGAATGAGACTTACACGAGTTTAAATAGGGAAAGAGACTTGAACAGACACAAGCTCTTTCGAGAATGACTCTTGGGAACTCTAAAATTCATCCTAAAACTTAGAAACAAAGACTCAAGACTTGGACTAAAAGACTAGGCGAGTTTGACTAGAATTTAAAAGAAATTGCGGACTAAAGAATATGAAATAAAAACCATAATCTAAAATATATCATAAGGTAATACTTAAGTCGGTCCTTGGCTTCATGTAATCGCCCAAGTTAATCATCAAAGTGGGATAAGTGAACTTGAGGCCTCATTAAAAACCTAAGTTGGAAAACCCATTTGGATAAAACCAAGTTAAGGGATAAGAGCACACTCAAGCCACTTGATGATGATTAACTCGGAATGGCTTGAATGGACGTGATCAGCTCGTGGTTGATTGGTCTTGGAAAAAATTCTTCTTGCTTCCAAGACAACTTTAGAGTTATTCCAACAGCTTCTTAGAGTTTTCTTGTTCTTGCCCGGGTCATAGGATCTTTGGGAATGGTCAAGGCATCTTCCTCTTCTTCTCTAAGTGTTGACATTTCCATGCTCATATCATCCCCTCCCTCTTGAAAAGGATTTGTCCTCAAATCTGGATCATCTGCAACAAAAGGGATCAAGTCAGTAACACTAAAGCTATTACTTATTTCATACTTACCTTGCAAGTCAAGCTGGTAGGCATTGTTGTTGATCTTTTTGATGATCTTGAAAGGCCCATCGATCCTTGGCATAAGTTTAGACTTTCTTTCATCCGGGAACCTCTCTTTCCTTAGGTGAACCCAAACTTTGTCACCTTCTTCAAAGACCTTCTCACGCCTTCCTTTGTTGGCATGCTTGACATATTGTCTTGTCTTCTCTTCAATGTTTCGTCTTGCTTGCTTATGTATCTGCTGTATAACCTCTGCCTTCTTCTTTCCATCAAAGCTAACTCTTTCACACTCAAACAAAGGTATTAGATCCAAAGGAGAAGTAGGATTAAACCCATAAATAATTTCAAAAAGAGAAAACTTAGAAGTAAAATACACAGCTGATTATATGCAAATTCACAATGAGGCAAGTAATCTTCCCATGTTTTCAAGTTTTTCTTTATGAATGCACACAAGAGAGTTCCTAATGTTCTATTCACTATCTCAGTCTGCCCATCAGTTTGCGGATGACAAGTAGTAGAAAACATTAACTTAGTACCTAGCTTAGACCAAAGAGTCTTCCAGAAGTAACTAAGAAACTTAGTATCTCTATCAGAAACTATAGTCCTAGGCATGCCATGTAAGCGTACAACTTCC
This sequence comes from Nasturtium officinale, assembly GCA_963854855.1. Taxonomy (NCBI): domain Eukaryota; kingdom Viridiplantae; phylum Streptophyta; class Magnoliopsida; order Brassicales; family Brassicaceae; genus Nasturtium; species Nasturtium officinale. The sequence goes on from OY978506.1 coordinate 2,816,904, forward strand.
TTAAAGAACAAGTTAGAAACATGCAATGCATCATCAGTTTTGTGGCAAGGTATGAAATGTGCCATCTTAGAAAACTTTTCCACCACAACAAAGATAGAATTTTTTCCGGTTCTAGTCCTAGGCAATCCAACAATAAAGTCCATAGAGATGTCATTCCAAGGGTGATAAGGAATGGGTAAAGGAGTATATAAACAGTGGCTTTGAACCTTGGACTTAGCTTGTTTACATGTTTCACATCTTTCACATACCCGCTCCACATCTCTTCTCATGTGTGGCAAAAAAAAATGGTCCTACAAAACTTTTAGTGTCTTGGCAATGCCAAAATGGCCCATAAGATTTCCTCCATGTGCTTCCCTAACAAACAAGTCTCTTAAAGAACAGTTAGGCACACACAAACGGTTATCATAGAAAAGGAAACCATCCTGCCTAAAGTAATAGCCATAAGCAAAAATTTCACACAACTTGTATGCATCGCCAAAGTCAGAATCGGTTTCATACATACCTTTGATTTGCTCAAAACCCAAAAGCTTAGCATCAAGAGTGTTTAAAAGAACATACCTCCGAGATAGTGCATCAGCCACTATGTTTTCCTTACCTTGTTTGTACTTGATCACATAAGGAAAAGTCTCTATGAGTTTAACCCATCTGGCATGTCTTTTGCTCAGCTTGTTCTGCCCCTTTAGGTACTTGAGAGATTCATGGTCTGTGTGTATTACAAACTCCTTAGGCCAGAGATAGTGTTGCCAAGTTCGTAAGGCCCTCACCAAAGCATACAACTCCTTGTCATAAGTAGCATAGTTTAGAGTTGCTCCTACAAGCTTCTCACTGAAGTATGCTATTGGTCTTTTCTCCTGCATTAACACAGCACCAATACCAATCCCTGAGGCATCACATTCAATCTAAAATGTTTTATTAAAATCAGGAAGGGTAAGGAGAGGAGAATGAGTAAGATTCTCTTTAAGGCATTGAAATTCAGCTTCTTGTGCCTCTTCCCACTTGAATCCAACATCTTTCTTGATCATTTCAGTCAATGGGGCAGCAATGGTGCTAAAGTTCTTGACAAAGCGCCTGTAGAATCCAGCAAGTCCATGGAAACTTCTTACTTCACTAATGGTTGTTGGACTCGGCCACTCCATGATTGCTTTAATCTTCTCTAGATCCACCTTTACACCATCTGCACTCACAACAAAGCCTAAAAAGACCAAGTTATCTGTTCCAAAAGTATACTTCTTAAGATTGGCATAAAGTGTTTCTCTCCTTAACAAATCAAGAACAGGCCTAAGATGTTCTATATGCTCCTCAAAGCTCTTGTTGTATACCAGGATGTCATCAAAGTACACAACCACAAAGATGCCAATGAAAGATCTAAGGACATGATTCATTAACCTCATGAATGTACTAGGTACATTGGTTAATCCAAAAGGCATGACTAACCACTCATACAATCCATGCTTAGTTTTAAATGCAGTTTTCCACTCATCTCCTTCTTTCATCCTAATTTGATGATATCCACTTTTCAAGTCTATCTTAGAAAAAATGCAAGAACCATGCAATTCATCTAACATGTCATCTAAACGAGAAATAGGATGGCGATACTTTACAGTGATATTGTTGATGGCTCTGCAATTCACACACATCCTCCAAGTTCCATCTTTCTTTGGAACAAGTAGCACTGGCATGGCACAAGGGCTCATGCTCTCTCGGATATGGCCTTTAGCCATTAGCTCTTCCACTTGCCTTTGAAGTTCCTTAGTCTCCACAGGGTTAGTTCTATATGCTGGATGGTTAAGAAGTGAAGTTCCAGGTACGAAATCAATCTGATGCTCAATCCCACGGATATGTGGTAGTCCTTTGGGATTCTCCTCCGGAAAGACATCCTCAAACTCCTGCAAAAGAAAGAATATACTGCTCGGAACTTCTGGCATTGGATTAGTAAGGTTGACTAACACTTCTTTATAGACAAACAAAAGAATGGGTTGATTAGAGAACATAGCTCTCTTAACCACATTAAACCTCACAAGAAAGTTTGATTGCCTCACATGGTTACTCTCAAAGGCCTTTTTCTTGGTTTTTCTCAAACTCTCATTTTTGTTTATAGGTGGTGTGTTTAGAGGGTCACTCTCATTGGTTTTACCTTGTTGTTTCAGCCATGTTTGATCATGATGAACTTCTTGTGGCGTCAATGGAGCAAGGGTGGTCTTCCGACCATTGTATTCAAAAGAATACCGATTTGTAAAACCATCATGGATGACCCTTCTATCAAACTGACATGGTCTCCCTAGCAAGATGTGACCGGCTTCCATTGGTAAAATGTCACACAAGATTTCATCCTTGTATTTGCCTATGGTGAAAGGAACCAATACTTGGCTGCTCACGATCATTTCTCCATTATCATTCAACCATTAAAACTTGTAAGGCTTCAGATGCTTCTTTACTTCTAGACCTAGCTTCTTAACCATAACTTCACTTGCCACATTAGTACATCTTCCTCCATCAATAATAAGGCTGAAAACCTTACCTTGTACTAGGAATCTTGTGTGAAACAAGTTCTCCCATTGTGCTTGGTCAGCATCTTTGGTTTGAATGCTCAATGATCGCCTTGTGACTAATAGCTCTCATGTTGCTGGTAACTCTATCTCCTCAGCATCGGAGTTCTATTCTTCTTCAAGTTCTTCTTCTTCATCGGTTTCTATTTCACCATTATCCAAGAGGATCATGGTTCTTTGGTTGATGCATTCATTGGCGTAATGTCCTCTCCCTTGACACTTGACGCATCTAACATCCCTGTTCCTAGAAGAAGTTGCCACAGCTTTCCCTTTGTCGTCTCGAGTAAGGGTGTAGGTTTTGGAATCCAGTTTTGGTTTGACAACAGTCTTGTCCTCTTGTTTGTAGTTTGACCTAGCATGAGATGCTCCAACCCCATAGATTGTTTTAGAACTACTACTCCTCTTGACTTGTTGTTCTACTAGAACAGCCTTGTGAAGCATCTCCTCCAAATCTCCATAAGTTTGAAGCTTCATCCTGTCTTGAATATCTCTAGCTAAACCACTTAGAAACCTCGCCATAGTTGCCTCATGATCTTCATCTATGTCGGCTTTGATCATGAGAGATTCCATCTCTTGAAAGTAATCCTCCACAGTTTTACTACCCTGGCTTAATCTCCTAAGCTTTTGATGCAATTCCCGGTGGTAATGACTTGGAACAAACCTCTTCCTCATTAGGTTTTTCATCACTCCCCAAGTTTCCACACGTGGCTCCTGGTTGCATCTCCTACTTGTAACAATCTGATCCCACCAGTTGATGGCATAGTCATAGAACTCTATTGCAGCAACTTGAACCTTCTTCCGTTCTGAGTATGGCTGACAATCAATGACGAGTTCTACCTTCTTCTCCCACTCTAGATAGGCATCCGGATCATTCTTCCCATAGAATGGTGGTATCTTCAACTTAAGACTACCGAGGTTATCTTCATTGCGTTCCCTGGCTTCTCTTACATGTCTTGGACGTCCTTGTTCCTCATTAGAAGCTTGAATTCCACGGCTGTAGTAGTCTGATCCTTCCTCATTGTTTACTGGCCTTTGTGCCCTTCTTATCCCTTCAGCATGATGTTGGAGAAGTCCTTGATTCACTGACTCTTGTATGGTGTTCATTCTTTCATGAACGGGATCTAGCTCCTGCCTCAAGAGGCACCTCATTTCATCCATGAGATTTTGCATGTCCATGTTGTTTGATCTGGCTCTCCTTGGACGGTTGGTGTTATCACTTCCAGCTTCACTATGAGACATCTCGATGAAATGTGGGAACAAGTCAAAAGATGTCTTGAATTTTTCCTGCAAAACTCAATAATTTGTTAGTAATAAAAAACCTCACTATTATTTTTCCTCTCAAGTGTTTCACTCAGGTGTTTCACTCAACTCTCAAGATGTCCTCACTCAGAGATTTCTCAATTGTTCTTATCAAACAAATCACAATGAGAATTTTCCACAATCCGAATGATCAAAAGATAGAAAAAGGATGTGGGAACACGTTTGGTTTTGTTCCGAAAGAATAAAAGATTGAAAGAAAAAAGAGTGTTAGAACATGTTTGGTTTTGTTTCTCTCTTTTCTTTGATTAAGGTAGAAGGAAAAGAGTTGGAACAAGTTTGGTTTTGTTTCTTTTTTTTTTTTGAATAGATTTTCAACGGATATTTGAATAGAAAGATAGAAAGAAAAGATATGAATGAAGGTGTAATAGAATGATTGTGAGTCAAAGACTCATGACCAAGAAGGTGAGGGGGTAGAAATGAAAGGTCAGAAGATGAAAAAGATCAGAATTTGAAAAGGTATGAAAACTCACTACCAAAATCGAAATTGCTTGCTCTGATACCAAATGATAGAGAATCCAACCCAAGACTCGGCAGTTTCGATGGTAGAACACACAAAGATGGAAGACAAAGAAAGTGGATGAAAATGTTGGATAGATCCTTGCATAAACGAATCAGAAGACTCAAGTTTATCAAGGCTTGTGGATTAAAAACAACACAAGTAGCTGCGGAATGGCTCCTTGTTGATGGATTGAATGGTCACACAATGGATGCGGAAGTCCACTGATATTCCTCAATGCCATGCCAAGATATTACACACTTGGTGGTGACAAGGTTTGATTCTTCGGATATGACACACTGAAGGATCGAAAGATTGTTGGATATGACTCACCAAACAATCGGAAAATGTTCTCAAGGAACAAAAGAGATTAATCTCAAAATATTTGATAAAAAGTTGGGTTGCCTTAGAATGAGGCTTACACGAGTTTAAATAAGGAAGGAGACTTGACCAGACTCAAGCTCCTTCGAGAATGACTCTTGGAAACTCTAAAATTCATCCTAAAACTTAGAAACAAAGACTCAAGACTTGGACTAAAAGACTAGGCGAGTTTGACTAGAATTTAAAGGAAATTGCGGACTAAAGAACATGAAATAAAAACCATAATCTAAAATATATCATAAGGTAATGCTTGAGTCGGTCCTTGGCTTCATGTAATCGCCCAAGTTAATCATCAAAGTGGGGTAAGTGAACTTGAGGCCTCATTAAAAACCTTAGTTGGAAAACCCATTGGGATAAAACCAAGTTAAGGGAAAAGAGCACACTCAAGCCACTTGATGATGATTAACTCAGAAAAGCTTGAATGGACGTGATCAGCTCGTGGTTGATTGGTCTTGGATAAACTTCTTCTTGCTTCCAAGACAACTTTCGAGTTGTTTCAACAGCTTCTTGGAGTTTTCTTGTTCTTGCCCGGGTCATAGGACTTTTGGGAATGGTCAACGTCTTCCTCTTCTTCTCCAAGTGTTGACGTTTCTATGCTCATATCACCTACCTTTATCCTTGACCATTTCTTTCAAACCTCTTTATATATTCTATGAGTGAGGCATTTTGTTGGTACTGCTATGATTTTGCAAAAATTTGAGAGTATTGGGTATGAAAAATGTCAGCTCTCATTTTAGGCTAGCAATGGTAATTCTAGCTTTAGGTGGGGAATGAAAGACTTGAATGGCTAGAATAGGTGTCGATATGGGTGTTGGTAAAGAAAGAAAGAAAAGCTTGAGAGTATCGGTAACAACAAAGGTTAGCTCTGATTTTAGGCTAGCAATGGTAAGTCAGCTTTAGGTGGGGAATGAAAGACATGAATGGTTAGAATACATGTTGATTTGGGTGTTTGAAAAGAAAGAAAGAAAAACTTGATCATTGATATAAAAGAGTCCCTATTTAAATCAAGTGATAGACCAAAGAGGTCTAAATCTCAAGTATATATAAGAAGAAGGCAAGTATAGCTACCACAAGTTAAAACAAAGAAAATAAAAAATTATAAGAGTATGGAGCAAAAGAAAGAAAAGTGATGGAAAAGAGCTAAGAGTATAACTATAACATTTTCCTAGGAGACTAAGAAAAAGAGATTGATCATGAGGTTGGGGATTGAAAAAGAACGAATAGTATCTTTTTATGGGGGGAATAGAGTTAAAAGGATAGGAGATAAGATGTGTTTCACAATATGGGGTAGAATAATGAGAGTTGAGTTTTATATGCATCAAATGTTCCCTTTCTTAGATGGGTTTTGCATTTGAGTAGCATTCATATTTTTTAGAGTAACCACCTAACAAAAACCTCTTATTAAGTCACCAAAAAAGCTTTTAACAAAAAATCAATTGCATATGTAGAGTTAGTGACATATTTTGCATAGTTTCTTGTTTGTAGGTGCATGGAGTAGAGTATGTAGCTTTGAAGCCATTTAGATGGCTATTTGCATCAAGAAAGAATGTTTGAGTGAAGAGGAATGATCACAGCGGCATAGGCTGACCGGTGTGAAGCTGATGAAAATCTGGGAGATTGCAAGACGACGGGCAGTGACATGAGGAGGCTGCTGGAGTGCAGCAACGTGAGGAGGCCGCTGGAGCGCAGTGACATAGTTCAGCGACGTGCGGAGGCCGCTAGGACATAGCGGTCAAGTTCATTGACGTAAGGAGGCCGCTGTACCGATTCTGATTTGGCAATTTCGGCCTAAACCAAGCTTAACTAGTCCGAATTTCTATTTCAAACCAAGTTATTTGTCTTACTATAAATATGTTGAGGCCCTAATTTCTATGGGATCTTATTTTATGTTTTGTTTAAGGTTGTTTAGCCACTCTTAGTCTCTTCTTAAGTATTTTGGATCTTTGATCTTTTTATCTTTATAAGGTTTTGATTTCATATTATCTTTGATTATATTCTCTTAATACTTAAGATTATGCAAAGATCAATCCATTTACTTTGTGTTTTTATGCCTATTAATGAATAGTCTCCTTTTTAGGAATCTTGGGATGTTAGATCTAGGTTGATTAGTGCAAGGTTAGTGGAGTTTAGGCTTGTAATCATTAGAACCATACTTGTTATGTTGAGTTTAATGCTGGATTAGCAAGAGATTGTTGGTTTAGATCTTAAGCATTTTTCACACCATAAGGTGTTTGATGAAATATTTGATCCAAACTTTTCAAGCTCTTTTCGATCATAGCCAATGAGAGTTGATGTTTAAGATATTTAGAAGTTAAGAATACATGATTAATGCTCATTAGTCAATTAATTTTTAACAAGAGTTATGAACATTTAAAGTGATTAGTAAAGTAATTAGTATCATAAGAGTGGATTAGTCAATTTTAGTGTTTTGGAACAATCAGATTAGCTCTAAGAAGTAGATTAAGACTCCACTAGCTTCATTGATTAGTCTAGATTATCTATAACAATCTCAAGGATCCTTCTTTGTTAATTTGATTTCAAAACCCATTTTTAGTTATTTTCTTGTTTATTTACATTTCAAATTCTCTTTACAAAAACCAAAAACATATTTGCTTAGATTAAGAAATTATTTACATTCCTAATGTGTTAAGACTATATTCCAAGTTGGATTGATCTTCAAATATTGATGCAAACATCAATCCTAATACCATAGAGGACGAGCCACATTCAGTACCAGAGGTCAAGGAAGGACCATGACACGCTCTAAATCAAAACAGCTCCGGAGAAGGTTCAACTTAGCTGTACAAAATATTGTAAACAATTTAGAAACTGGAGGAGTCTACTGGTCTGAACCAAACCTCTGTGAGGAAGAGCTTTCTCAAGCTTTCATTAAACTCAGACTACATCAAACCCCAGGTATGGACTCTGTTGAAATATGTGATCTCTATGATAGAAGAATTCAAATCTAAGAGAAGGAGGGAAAGGAAACCTAGTTCACAAGGAACTAGAAGAAGTCTTGGTTAGGATGTAACTAGAAGAAAGGAAGCTGTTACATACTAACTAGAAGACTAACTAAGTGGAAAAGAGGAAGCAAAGGAGAGCATGGGGCGCCAGAACCAGGGCATGGGCACAAGCATGGAGGCGTCAGCAGCAGGGTATGGGCGCAGCTTGAACAGGAGTCAAACAGTGAGCTGCTCCCTTCCCTCCTCTCTTCTTCACGCAAACTCCTCTCTTCTCTCCTTCCTTCTTCACGCCTCTTCTCTTCTTCTCTATGTAAAAACTCTATAAATATACATGTAATGTGATGTAAAGAGTTGTGAATAAGAGAATAAGAAGATTAAAAGAGTAAAAGGAAGCTTTGATTATCTCCCTAAAGGCGCCGGTGGAGCCTTAGCTCTCCGGCGCCATGTTTCTCCTTAGTTCATCTTATTTCATCAACCATTATCATTCTCATTCTCATCATCATTCTTATCATCATTCTCAAACAATAATCCCTCATTACATCAATACTCACGCCACCATCTTCATCCTAAACATTCTCCAAGTATCCTAACCTCAAACTCCTTATCATTCTCATGCCACAACTATCACTCTCTCAACAATCCCTAAGCCTCCATACTCTTAATTTCAACATGGTATCAGAGCAAGTTGAGTGATCTAGCGCCTAATCTCTTGTTATTCTTCTAGCTCTCTACAAAGTCTTCTAATCTATAACCATACACTTTCTTAGTTCTATTCACTCTGAGATTAATATCCTTGAGATCATAAGATCTTCAAGTTGTGAAAGGACTAAGGGTGTGTATTGTTACTAGAAAATGATGACAAATTGAGGGAGATTTCGTTGGGCTCTCCTTGGCTCCTTGCCTTGAGGAACTCGTTTTTCTTTTGTTAAACACATGAGAGAGAGATTTTCTGGGGTAATTTGTTCCTCCCATGCGTTTTTAATAGGGTGTGTGTGAGAGAGTAAATATCTTTCTTTGTGTTTCTTGTGTGTGGAGTCTAGATCCACATACAAAACTTTGAAAAGGGGTTGTATCAACATCAATCCCTCGGTGATCCTCTTTGGAAACAAGATCCAGAGGATTTTTAGAATCATTCATCCATGAAGAAGCTTGTCATGGCGTGATGGTCTTTGGCATGTATGGCGTGGGAAATAAGGCATCTAGCAGATGAAGAGTGTTTTTGGCGGATGGTTAAGAAGAGGAGAAGGCTGGGTGGTGACCTTAAGTGGTGATCCAAGCAAGCTCCAAGTGAAAACAAATCATTGAACAGGAAGTAAAGTGGCTGGTGATCAAATGAAGACATTCAGCAAGAAAGAAGAGGTGCTTGCCTCAGAATGAATGGAAGCATTAAACCGGCTGCACAAACAGCCAAAGAAAAACCTAGTTCACGTGAGACTTCAAAAAAAAATATGAGACAGCTCATAGTAAAACTTGGAGTTGAAAAGGAGAAGCTTACCTAAGAGATAAGAAGCTGAAGAAGGTTGCATCCCGGAAGAGACTTGCGGAAGAGAAGTGACAAGAGGAGTTCACGTCTTCAACCCGGAAGAGACTTGCGGAAGGGACGTGACAAGAGGAGTTCACGTAGAAGACTTGCAGTAGACGGAGATGAAGCACAAGGCTTATGCTATAATTCTTTGGTGAGTCTTCCAATAAGCGGAAGATTCATATGGTCCAAGAAGTAGTTGCTCCAAGGTATTGATTAAAGGGTGCTTATGGAGGGTCATATTATTCCCTGGTCTTCATCCTCTCTTGAGGCCAAATCACTTGATCCAGGAGGTATTGAGAGAGTGGTGATCATACTCAACCATGTGGCGATCCAAGCGGAGCAATCTACAAGAAGAAGTGTGTATAGGCTCAAGCAAGCTATTCATGGTGGTGTTATGTGGAGGTAGATGATGTCCTTTGTGGCCTAATCCAAAATGGCTAGCAGACGAAAGCTTGTCCTAATTGCCAAGTGGGATAGATAGTCCAAGAGTATAAAATTGAGTATTGAAAGATGGTAATGGGGATATATATATATATTCTTTTTTCATACGATTCAATTCATAGTGAAGTATATCACATGTGATCCAATTGAAGGTTAACAAAATGATATGATAGAGAACAATATAATCATTGAAAATAAAACTAGAAACGATAGTGAAAATGGTTGAATTTTCTTCTTTATATTTACCAAAATAATGCACATAATTAAGGTAAACTCTTTTAATTTCCCAAGGATTACATTTAGGTTTAAAGATTCGCTTTGAATAAAAGTTAAAACTAAAATCTTATGCAACACTTGGGGTATCAAATCTAGTTACAATTAATTATCCGTTTCTAAACACAGAAACACGTTTTCACATGTTTATATGTATGTATATATATGTATATATGTTTTTACATCTTTATAATAACTAATTATAGTCAATTTATTTTTTCATCATGATTACTATCAATTAATATTAAAATAAATGTATTCCTTAAGCTTGGTCACCTCTTTTCTATATATTAAAAGAGTTACTCATCATTGCTAATGTGCAATTCTATAATTTTCAAATTTTTTATTTTATTTTTATTTTATTATATTAATTTCTTACCAAACACTATTAATTTTAGCCTCCATATATTTTACTATTCGGAAAAACCAACAAAAAATAATATAGTTACCATAATTTTAGTTTTACCATCACTATTTTCAATATTCGAAAATGAAATACAAAGTATAATATTGAATATACTTGCCAGAAATATTAAATTTTAAATTTTAAATATCCTCTATAAAATTAAAAGAAAGTTATTGTTGTTCATGTGGCAAATAAACAATTTTCTTAAATTTTATAGTTTTAATTCTACTATGTTTCTTGCCAATCACTTTCAATTGTACTATCAATATTCTTGATATCATAAATTCAACAATTGATCAGTATATAATATTGGACCTCCTTAGCTTTAACAATATGATTTTCAAAAATGCCTTCAAATGCATTTCATTTTCAATTATATCCCTTTTACAAGTTTTATATGCATTTTTATAATCTATTTACGAATATGACAGTAAATCTATTTATAACAATTAAATGATTTTAAGAGATTTAAAAGTTTAAAAAACCTACATGCATCCTTAAACATCAAATGAAATTTGGGAAAGAGGTTCATTTGAAAATAGTTCTGAATTGTAAATAGATAATCTAAAAATAAACTTTGAAAACCTACTTAACATAAATATTTATTTCCAAATTTTAAATATTGAGTCTTATAAATAAAAAATTCTTTCTATATTGAATACATTGAATTCTTCAATTGAAAAATAACCTTTCATAAATTATAAAAAGTCAAAAATTATAAAATATATAAATTAAATAATAATTTGTGTCTATTGTAGAACGATATATACATTGTGTCATTCAACACAATTATCATTTTCCAGATATTATTTTGAATGATTTTCTTATACCTTGAATATAGATTTCGAGATTGAACAGTGATGCTTTATATTCATATAATATATGTATTTTACTATAAACAAAAATCAATTTATTAAATATATATAATTTCCTAAAAATACAAATTTAATAAAATTAAATAGAAAACAATTTGTATATGCATGACACATGTTATTACCTATTTATTCTATAAATCTTCTTTCTGTAGTCTCTATATATTTCAAATTTATCAGTATTCAGTATACAAGTAACAAAATTTAAAAGTGAGGAAAAATGGTCAAAACAACTTCTCTAGTCGTTCTCTTCATCTTTCTTGTGATGTTTGCTTTAGGTATGCATTTATCTTTAAGGTTCATTCATAGATTTATGAGTTGGCACATGTATCCAATATTGTAGACTTGAGTTTCATTGTGGTGCTAGCCTTAGTTATACATTTACCATTGTGATTTACATCAAAGATATTCACAAAACTCTACAGTTATTTTTGTTTCTGGATTATTCATTGACAATTATATCATTAGCATATATATAACACTTCAGTGTATTGATTTCTCCAAATTCTTATCCATCTTTGTTATATGAGTATATGAAAATAATTTTGTTTGATATAGTTGAGCAGAATATGGGAAGATGTACCGGTGATGTTTTGCTTGGCTCGTGCGTGCACTGTCAAGAACAATGCAACGCTTATGGAGCAGGTACAAAGGCATGTTGTAACTATGATTATCGTGAAGGTAAAGCCAGAGGAAGATGTTTTTGCAAGCTACAATCTCCGCATGACAAGACTCATAAGTGATTAAATAAATATTTTGAAATTCTAAATTTTTCAGAAATATATAAACAGAAATCCTATGTAGAATGTCAAAAACTTTGGGGCTACGGCCTTTTATAATATTCAATATGTTTCATAATCCAAGTTTTAGGTTTTTACACAAATTGAGAGTTCATATTAAATATGATTAGAATGTCATAAAGTTTTATAATATTGATAATTTCCTGACATCACTTTAACAAAGAAGATCATGCAACTTACAAAACAAAATTGAGGATATATATATAACTTTTTCTTACGATTCAATTCATAGTGAAGTATATCACATGTGATCCAATTGAAGGTTGACAAAATGGTATAACAGAGACCGAGATTATCATTAAAAATAAAATTAGAAATGATAGTGAAAATGGTTGAATATTCTTCTTTATATTTACCAAAATAATGCACATAATTAAAGTAAACTCTTTTAAAATCCCAAGGATTATATTTAGGTTCAAAGATTCGCTTTGAATAAAAGTTAAAAATAAAATCTTGTGCAACACTTGGTGTATCAAATCTAGGCACAATCAATTATATGTTTCTCAACACACAAACACGTTTGCTTTTACATGTTTATATATACATTTTTTTCATCATAATTATAACTAATTATAGTCAATTATTTTTTTCATCATGATTACTATCAATTAATATTAAAATAAATGTATTTATTAAGCTTGGTCACCACTTTTCTATATATTAAAAGAGCGATTCATCATTGCTAATATGCAATTCCATAATTTACGTATTTTTATTTTTATTTTTATTTTTTATTTTTATTTTATTATACTATTTTCTTACCATACACTCTTAATTTTAGCCTCCATATATTTTACTATTCTTAAACAACCAACCAAACATAATATAGTTACCATAATTTTAAATTTACCATCATTATTTTTAACATTCGAAAAGGAAAAACTAATTATTATTGAATATACTTGCCAGAAATATACAGTTTAATTTTTTAAATATCCTCTATAAATTAAAAGAAAGTTATTGTTGTTGATGTGGCAAATCCATAATTTTCTAAAATTTTATATTTTTAATTCTACTTTGTATCTTGCCAATCACTTTCAATTATACTATCAATATTCTTTATATCATTAATTCAACAAATGATCAGTATATAATATTGGACCTCTTTAGCTTTAACAATATGATTTTCAAAAATGTCTTCAAATGCATTTCATTTTGAATTATATCCCTTTTACAAGGTTTATATGCATTTTTATAATCTATTTATGAATATGACAGTAAATCTATTTACTAACAATTAAATGATTTTAAGAGATTTAAAAGTTTAAAAAACCTACATGCATCCTTAAACATCAAATGAAATTTGGGAAAGAGGTTCATTTGAAAATAGTTTTGAATTGTAAATAGATACTCTAAAAATAAACTTTGAAAACCTACTTAACATAAATATTTATTTCCGACTTTTAAATATTGAGTCTTATAAATAAAAAAATTCTTTCTATATTGAATATATTGAATTCTTCAATTGAAAAATAACCTTTCAAAAATTATAAAAAGTCAAAACTTATAAAATATATAAATTAAATAATAATTTGTGTCTATTGTAGAACGATATATACATTGTGTCATTCAACACAATTATCATTTTCCAGATATTATTTTGAATGATTTTCTTAGACCTTGAATATAGATTTCAAGATTGAACAGTGATGCTTTATATTCATATAATATATGTATTTTACTATAAACAAAAATCAATTTATTAAATATATATAATTTCCTAAAAATACAAATTTAATAAAATTAAATAGAAAACAATTTGTATATGCATTACACATGTTATTACCTATTTATTCTATAAATCTTCTTTCTGTAGTCTCTATATATTTCAAATTTATCAGTATTCAGTATACAAGTAACAAAATTTAAAAGTGAGGAAAAATGGTCAAAACAACTTCTCTAGTCATTCCCTTCATCTTTCTTGTGATGTTTGCTTTAGGTATGCATTTATCTTTAAGGTTCATTCATAGAGTTATGAGTTGGCACATGTATCCAATATTGTAGACTTGAGTTTCATTGTGGTGCTAGCCTTAGTTATACATTTACCATTGTGATTTACATCAAAGATATTCACAAAACTCTACAGTTATTTTTGTTTCTGGATTATTCATTGACAATTATATCATTAGCATATATATAACACTTCAGTGTATTGATTTCTCCAAATTCTTATCCATCTTTGTTATATGAGTATATGAAAATAATTTTGTTTGATATAGTTGAGCAGAATATGGGAAGATGTACCGGTGATGTTTTGCTTGGCTCGTGCGTGCACTGTCAAGAACAATGCAGCGCTTATGGAGCAGGTACAAAGGCATGTTGTAACTATGATTATCGTGAAGGTAAAGCCAGAGGAAGATGTTTTTGCAAGCTACAATCTCCGCATGACAAGACTCATAAGTGATTAAATAAATATTTTGAAATTCTAAATTTTTCAGAAATTTATAAACAGAAATCCTATGTAGAATGTCAAAAACTTTGGGGCTACGGCCTTTTATAATATTCAATATGTTTCATAATCCAAATTTTAGGTTTTTACACAAATTGAGAATTCATATTAAATATGATTAGAATGTCATAAAGTTTTATGATATTGATAATTTCCTGACATCACTTTAACAAAGAAGATCATGCAACTTACAAAACAAAATTGAGGATATATATATAACTTTTTCTTGCGGTTCAATTCATAGTGAAGTATATCACATGTGATCCAATTGAAGGTTGACAAAATGGTATAACAGAGACCGAGATTATCATTAAAAATAAAATTAGAAATGATAGTGAAAATGGTTGAATATTCTTCTTTATATTTACCAAAATAATGCACATAATTAAAGTAAACTCTTTTAAAATCCCAAGCATTATATTTAGGTTCAAAGATTCGCTTTGAATAAAAGTTAAAAATAAAATTTTGTGCAACACTTGGTGTATCAAATCTAGGCACAATCAATTATATGTTTCTCAACACACAAACACGTTTGTTTTTACATGTTTATATATACATGTTTTTCATCATAATTATAGTCAATTATTTTTTTCATCATGATTACTATCAATTAATATTAAAATAAATGTATTTATTAAGCTTGGTCACCACTTTTCTATATATTAAAAGAGCGATTCATCATTGCTAATATGCAATTCCATAATTTACATATTTTTATTTTTATTTTTATTTTTATTTTATTATACTATTTTCTTACCATACACTCTTAATTTTAGCCTCCATATATTTTACTATTCTTAAACAACCAACCAAACATAATATAGTTACCATAATTTTAAATTAACCATCATTATTTTTAATATTCGAAAGGGAAAAACAAATTATTATTGAATATACTTGCCAGAAATATACAGTTTAATTTTTTAAATATCCTCTATAAATTAAAAGAAAGTTATTTAATTCTATTTTGTATCTTGCCAATCACTTTCAATTATACTATCAATATTCTTTATATCATTAATTCAACAAATGATCAGTATATAATATTGGACCTCTTTAACTTTAACAATATGATTTTCAAAAATGTCTTCAAATGCATTTCATTTTCAATTATATCCCTTTTACAAGGTTTATATGCATTTTTATAATCTATTTATGAATATGACAGTAAATCTATTTATTAACAATTAAATGATTTTAAGAGATTTAAAAGTTTAAAAAACCTACATGCATCCTTAAACATCAAATAAAATTTGGGAAAGAGGTTCATTTGAAAATAGTTTTGAATTGTAGATAGATACTCTAAAAATAAACTTTGAAAACCTACTTAACATAAATATTTATTTCCAAATTTTAAATATTGAGTCTTATTAATAAAAAAATTCTTTCTATATTGAATATCATGGATGACCCTTCTATCAAACTGACATGGTCTCCCTAGCAAGATGTGACCGGCCTCCATTGGTAAAATGTCACACAAGATTTCATCCTTGTATTTGCCTATGGTGAAAGGAACCAATACTTGGCTGCTCACGATCATTTCTCCATTATCATTCAACCATTAAAACTTGTAAGGCTTCAGATGCTTCTTTACTTCTAGACCTAGCTTCTTAACCATAACTTCACTTGCCACATTAGTACATCTTCCTCCATCAATAATAAGGCTGCAAACCTTACCTTGTACTAGGAATCTTGTGTGAAACAAGTTCTCCCATTGTGCTTGGTCAGCATCTTTGGTTTGAATGCTCAATGATCGCCTTGTGACTAATAGCTCTCATGTTGCTGGTAACTCTATCTCCTCAGCATCGGAGTTCTATTCTTCTTCAAGTTCTTCTTCTTCATCGGTTTCTATTTCACCATTATCCAAGAGGATCATGGTTCTTTGGTTGATGCATTCATTGGCGTAATGTCCTCTCCCTTGACACTTGACGCATCTAACATCCCTGTTCCTAGAAGAAGTTGCCACAGCTTTCCCTTTGTCGTCTCGAGTAAGGGTGTAGGTTTTGGAATCCAGTTTTGGTTTGACAACAGTCTTGTCCTCTTGTTTGTAGTTTGACCTAGCATGAGATGCTCCAACCCCATAGATTGTTTTAGAACTACTACTCCTCTTGACTTGTTGTTCTACTAGAACAGCCTTGTGAAGCATCTCCTCCAAATCTCCATAAGTTTGAAGCTTCATCCTGTCTTGAATATCTCTAGCTAAACCACTTAGAAACCTCGCCATAGTTGCCTCATGATCTTCATCTATGTCGGCTTTGATCATGAGAGATTCCATCTCTTGAAAGTAATCCTCCACAGTTTTACTACCCTGGCTTAATCTCCTAAGCTTTTGATGCAATTCCCGGTGGTAATGACTTGGAACAAACCTCTTCCTCATTAGGTTTTTCATCACTCCCCAAGTTTCCACACGTGGCTCCTGGTTGCATCTCCTACTTGTAACAATCTGATCCCACCAGTTGATGGCATAGTCATAGAACTCTATTGCAGCAACTTGAACCTTCTTCCGTTCTGAGTATGGCTGACAATCAATGACGAGTTCTACCTTCTTCTCCCACTCTAGATAGGCATCCGGATCATTCTTCCCATAGAATGGTGGTATCTTCAACTTACGACTACCGAGGTTATCTTCATTGCGTTCCCTGGCTTCTCTTACATGTCTTGGACGTCCTTGTTCCTCATTAGAAGCTTGAATTCCACGGCTGTAGTAGTCTGATCCTTCCTCATTGTGTACTGGCCTTTGTGCCCTTCTTATCCCTTCAGCATGATGTTGGAGAAGTCCTTGATTCACTGACTCTTGTATGGTGTTCATTCTATATTGAACGGGATCTAGCTCCTGCCTCAAGAGGCACCTCATTTCATCCATTAGATTTTGCATGTCCATGTTGTTTGATCTGGCTCTCCTTGGACGGTTGGTGTTATCACTTCCAGCTTCACTATGAGACATCTCGATGAAATGTGGGAACAAGTCAAAAGATGTCTTGAATTTTTCCTGCAAAACTCAATAATTTGTTAGTAATAAAAAACCTCACTATTATTTTTCCTCTCAAGTGTTTCACTCAGGTGTTTCACTCAACTCTCAAGATGTCCTCACTCAGAGATTTCTCAATTGTTCTTATCAAACAAATCACAATGAGAATTTTCCACAATCCGAATGATCAAAAGATAGAAAAAGGATGTGGGAACACGTTTGGTTTTGTTCCGAAAGAATAAAAGATTGAAAGAAAAAAGAGTGTTAGAACATGTTTGGTTTTGTTTCTCTCTTTTCTTTGATTAAGGTAGAAGGAAAAGAGTTGGAACAAGTTTGGTTTTGTTTCTTTTTTTTTTTTGAATAGATTTTCAACGGATATTTGAATAGAAAGATAGAAAGAAAAGATATGAATGAAGGTGTAATAGAATGATTGTGAGTCAAAGACTCATGACCAAGAAGGTGAGGGGGTAGAAATGAAAGGTCAGAAGATGAAAAAGATCAGAATTTGAAAAGGTATGAAAACTCACTACCAAAATCGAAATTGCTTGCTCTGATACCAAATGATAGAGAATCCAACCCAAGACTCGGCAGTTTCGATGGTAGAACACACAAAGATGGAAGACAAAGAAAGTGGATGAAAATGTTGGATAGATCCTTGCATAAACGAATCAGAAGACTCAAGTTTATCAAGGCTTGTGGATTAAAAACAACACAAGTAGCTGCGGAATGGCTCCTTGTTGATGGATTGAATGGTCACACAATGGATGCGGAAGTCCACTGATATTCCTCAATGCCATGCCAAGATATTACACACTTGGTGGTGACAAGGTTTGATTCTTCGGATATGACACACTGAAGGATCGAAAGATTGTTGGATATGACTCACCAAACAATCGGAAAATGTTCTCAAGGAACAAAAGAGATTAATCTCAAAATATTTGATAAAAAAGTTGGGTTGCCTTAGAATGAGGCTTACACGAGTTTAAATAAGAAAGGAGACTTGACCAGACTCAAGCTCCTTCGAGAATGACTCTTGGAAACTCTAAAATTCATCCTAAAACTTAGAAACAAAGACTCAAGACTTGGACTAAAAGACTAGGCGAGTTTGACTAGAATTTAAAGGAAATTGCGGACTAAAGAACATGAAATAAAAACCATAATCTAAAATATATCATAAGGTAATGCTTGAGTCGGTCCTTGGCTTCATGTAATCGCCCAAGTTAATCATCAAAGTGGGGTAAGTGAACTTGAGGCCTCATTAAAAACCTTAGTTGGAAAACCCATTGGGATAAAACCAAGTTAAGGGAAAAGAGCACACTCAAGCCACTTGATGATGATTAACTCAGAATAGCTTGAATGGACGTGATCAGCTCGTGGTTGATTGGTCTTGGATAAACTTCTTCTTGCTTCCAAGACAACTTTCGAGTTGTTTCAACAGCTTCTTGGAGTTTTCTTGTTCTTGCCCGGGTCATAGGACTTTTGGGAATGGTCAACGTCTTCCTCTTCTTCTCCAAGTGTTGACGTTTTTATGCTCATATCACCTACCTTTATCCTTGACCATTTCTTTCAAACCTCTTTATATATTCTATGAGTGAGGCATTTTGTTGGTACTGCTATGATTTTGCAAAAATTTGAGAGTATTGGGTATGAAAAATGTCAGCTCTCATTTTAGGCTAGCAATGGTAATTCTAGCTTTAGGTGGGGAATGAAAGACTTGAATGGCTAGAATAGGTGTCGATATGGGTGTTGGTAAAGAAAGAAAGAAAAGCTTGAGAGTATCGGTAACAACAAAGGTTAGCTCTGATTTTAGGCTAGCAATGGTAAGTCAGCTTTAGGTGGGGAATGAAAGACATGAATGGTTAGAATACATGTTGATTTGGGTGTTTGAAAAGAAAGAAAGAAAAACTTGATCATTGATATAAAAGAGTCCCTATTTAAATCAAGTGATAGACCAAAGAGGTCTAAATCTCAAGTATATATAAGAAGAAGGCAAGTATAGCTACCACAAGTTAAAACAAAGAAAATAAAAAATTATAAGAGTATGGAGCAAAAGAAAGAAAAGTGATGGAAAAGAGCTAAGAGTATAACTATAACATTTTCCTAGGAGACTAAGAAAAAGAGATTGATCATGAGGTTGGGGATTGAAAAAGAACGAATAGTATCTTTTTATGGGGGAGAATAGAGTTAAAAGGATAGGAGATAAGATGTGTTTCACAATATGGGGTAGAATAATGAGAGTTGAGTTTTATATGCATCAAATGTTCCCTTTCTTAGATGGGTTTTTCATTTGAGTAGCATTCATATTTTTTAGAGTAACCACCTAACAAAAACCTCTTATTAAGTCACCAAAAAAGCTTTTAACAAAAAATCAATTGCATATGTAGAGTTAGTGACATATTTTGCATAGTTTCTTGTTTGTAGGTGCATGGAGTAGAGTATGTAGCTTTGAAGCCATTTAGATGGCTATTTGCATCAAGAAAGAATGTTTGAGTGAAGAGGAATGATCACAGCGGCATAGGCTGACCGGTGTGAAGCTGATGAAAATCTGGGAGATTGCAAGACGACGGGCAGTGACATGAGGAGGCTGCTGGAGTGCAGCAACGTGAGGAGGCCGCTGGAGCGCAGTGACATAGTTCAGCGACGTGCGGAGGCCGCTAGGACATAGCGGTCAAGTTCATTGACGTAAGGAGGCCGCTGTACCGATTCTGATTTGGCAATTTCGGCCTAAACCAAGCTTAAC
This sequence comes from Nasturtium officinale, assembly GCA_963854855.1. NCBI lineage: Eukaryota > Viridiplantae > Streptophyta > Magnoliopsida > Brassicales > Brassicaceae > Nasturtium > Nasturtium officinale. The sequence continues at coordinate 2,837,084 of OY978506.1, forward strand.
TAGTCCGAATTTCTATTTCAAACCAAGTTATTTGTCTTACTATAAATATGTTGAGGCCCTAATTTCTATGGGATCTTATTTTATGTTTTGTTTAAGGTTGTTTAGCCACTCTTAGTCTCTTCTTAAGTATTTTGGATCTTTGATCTTTTTATCTTTATAAGGTTTTGATTTCATATTATCTTTGATTATATTCTCTTAATACTTAAGATTATGCAAAGATCAATCCATTTACTTTGTGTTTTTATGCCTATTAATGAATAGTCTCCTTTTTAGGAATCTTGGGATGTTAGATCTAGGTTGATTAGTGCAAAGTTAGTGGAGTTTAGGCTTGTAATCATTAGAACCATACTTGTTATGTTGAGTTTAATGCTGGATTAGCAAGAGATTGTTGGTTTAGATCTTAAGCATTTTTCACACCATAAGGTGTTTGATGAAATATTTGATCCAAACTTTTCAAGCTCTTTTCGATCATAGCCAATGAGAGTTGATGTTTAAGATATTTAGAAGTTAAGAATACATGATTAATGCTCATTAGTCAATTAATTTTTAACAAGAGTTATGAACATTTAAAGTGATTAGTAAAGTAATTAGTATCATAAGAGTGGATTAGTCAATTTTAGTGTTTTGGAACAATCAGATTAGCTCTAAGAAGTAGATTAAGACTCCACTAGCTTCATTGATTAGTCTAGATTATCTATAACAATCTCAAGGATCCTTCTTTGTTAATTTGATTTCAAAACCCATTTTTAGTTATTTTCTTGTTTATTTACATTTCAAATTCTCTTTACAAAAACCAAAAACATATTTGCTTAGATTAAGAAATTATTTACATTCCTAATGTGTTAAGACTATATTCCAAGTTGGATTGATCTTCAAATATTGATGCAAACATCAATCCTAATACCATAGAGGACGAGCCACATTCAGTACCAGAGGTCAAGGAAGGACCCATGACACGCTCTATGATAGAAGAATTCTGTTAACACATAAGTATGGACTCTGTTGAAATATGTGATCTCTATGATAGAAGAATTCAAATCTAAGAGAAGGAGGGAAAGGAAACCTAGTTCACAAGGAACTAGAAGAAGTCTTGGTTAGGATGTAACTAGAAGAAAGGAAGCTGTTACATACTAACTAGAAGACTAACTAAGTGGAAAAGAGGAAGCAAAGGAGAGCATGGGGCGCCAGAACCAGGGCATGGGCACAAGCATGGAGGCGTCAGCAGCAGGGTATGGGCGCAGCTTGAACAGGAGTCAAACAGTGAGCTGCTCCCTTCCCTCCTCTCTTCTTCACGCAAACTCCTCTCTTCTCTCCTTCCTTCTTCACGCCTCTTCTCTTCTTCTCTATGTAAAAACTCTATAAATATACATGTAATGTGATGTAAAGAGTTGTGAATAAGAGAATAAGAAGATTAAAAGAGTAAAAGGAAGCTTTGATTATCTCCCTAAAGGCGCCGGTGGAGCCTTAGCTCTCCGGCGCCATGCTTCTCCTTAGTTCATCTTATTTCATCAACCATTATCATTCTCATTCTCATCATCATTCTTATCATCATTCTCAAACAATAATCCCTCATTACATCAATACTCACGCCACCATCTTCATCCTAAACATTCTCCAAGTATCCTAACCTCAAACTCCTTATCATTCTCATGCCACAACTATCACTCTCTCAACAATCCCTAAGCCTCCATACTCTTAATTTCAACATGGTATCAGAGCAAGTTGAGTGATCTAGCGCCTAATCTCTTGTTATTCTTCTAGCTCTCTACAAAGTCTTCTAATCTATAACCATACACTTTCTTAGTTCTATTCACTCTGAGATTAATATCCTTGAGATCATAAGATCTTCAAGTTGTGAAAGGACTAAGGGTGTGTATTGTTACTAGAAAATGATGACAAATTGAGGGAGATTTCGTTGGGCTCTCCTTGGCTCCTTGCCTTGAGGAACTCGTTTTTCTTTTGTTAAACACATGAGAGAGAGATTTTCTGGGGTAATTTGTTCCTCCCATGCGTTTTTAATAGGGTGTGTGTGAGAGAGTAAATATCTTTCTTTGTGTTTCTTGTGTGTGGAGTCTAGATCCACATACAAAACTTTGAAAAGGGGTTGTATCAACATCAATCCCTCGGTGATCCTCTTTGGAAACAAGATCCAGAGGATTTTTAGAATCATTCATCCATGAAGAAGCTTGTCATGGCGTGATGGTCTTTGGCATGTATGGCGTGGGAAATAAGGCATCTAGCAGATGAAGAGTGTTTTTGGCGGATGGTTAAGAAGAGGAGAAGGCTGGGTGGTGACCTTAAGTGGTGATCCAAGCAAGCTCCAAGTGAAAACAAATCATTGAACAGGAAGTAAAGTGGCTGGTGATCAAATGAAGACATTCAGCAAGAAAGAAGAGGTGCTTGCCTCAGAATGAATGGAAGCATTAAACCGGCTGCACAAACAGCCAAAGAAAAACCTAGTTCACGTGAGACTTCAAAAAAAAATATGAGACAGCTCATAGTAAAACTTGGAGTTGAAAAGGAGAAGCTTACCTAAGAGATAAGAAGCTGAAGAAGGTTGCATCCCGGAAGAGACTTGCGGAAGAGAAGTGACAAGAGGAGTTCACGTCTTCAACCCGGAAGAGACTTGCGGAAGGGACGTGACAAGAGGAGTTCACGTAGAAGACTTGCAGTAGACGGAGATGAAGCACAAGGCTTATGCTATAATTCTTTGGTGAGTCTTCCAATAAGCGGAAGATTCATATGGTCCAAGAAGTAGTTGCTCCAAGGTATTGATTAAAGGGTGCTTATGGAGGGTCATATTATTCCCTGGTCTTCATCCTCTCTTGAGGCCAAATCACTTGATCCAGGAGGTATTGAGAGAGTGGTGATCATACTCAACCATGTGGCGATCCAAGCGGAGCAATCTACAAGAAGAAGTGTGTATAGGCTCAAGCAAGCTATTCATGGTGGTGTTATGTGGAGGTAGATGATGTCCTTTGTGGCCTAATCCAAAATGGCTAGCAGACGAAAGCTTGTCCTAATTGCCAAGTGGGATAGATAGTCCAAGAGTATAAAATTGAGTATTGAAAGATGGTAATGGGGATATATATATATATTCTTTTTTCATACGATTCAATTCATAGTGAAGTATATCACATGTGATCCAATTGAAGGTTAACAAAATGATATGATAGAGAACAATATAATCATTGAAAATAAAACTAGAAACGATAGTGAAAATGGTTGAATTTTCTTCTTTATATTTACCAAAATAATGCACATAATTAAGGTAAACTCTTTTAATTTCCCAAGGATTACATTTAGGTTTAAAGATTCGCTTTGAATAAAAGTTAAAACTAAAATCTTATGCAACACTTGGGGTATCAAATCTAGTTACAATTAATTATCCGTTTCTAAACACAGAAACACGTTTTCACATGTTTATATGTATGTATATATATGTATATATGTTTTTACATCTTTATAATAACTAATTATAGTCAATTTATTTTTTCATCATGATTACTATCAATTAATATTAAAATAAATGTATTCCTTAAGCTTGGTCACCTCTTTTCTATATATTAAAAGAGTTACTCATCATTGCTAATGTGCAATTCTATAATTTTCAAATTTTTTATTTTATTTTTATTTTATTATATTAATTTCTTACCAAACACTATTAATTTTAGCCTCCATATATTTTACTATTCGGAAAAACCAACAAAAAATAATATAGTTACCATAATTTTAGTTTTACCATCACTATTTTCAATATTCGAAAATGAAATACAAAGTATAATATTGAATATACTTGCCAGAAATATTAAATTTTAAATTTTAAATATCCTCTATAAAATTAAAAGAAAGTTATTGTTGTTCATGTGGCAAATAAACAATTTTCTTAAATTTTATAGTTTTAATTCTACTATGTTTCTTGCCAATCACTTTCAATTGTACTATCAATATTCTTGATATCATAAATTCAACAATTGATCAGTATATAATATTGGACCTCCTTAGCTTTAACAATATGATTTTCAAAAATGCCTTCAAATGCATTTCATTTTCAATTATATCCCTTTTACAAGTTTTATATGCATTTTTATAATCTATTTACGAATATGACAGTAAATCTATTTATAACAATTAAATGATTTTAAGAGATTTAAAAGTTTAAAAAACCTACATGCATCCTTAAACATCAAATGAAATTTGGGAAAGAGGTTCATTTGAAAATAGTTCTGAATTGTAAATAGATAATCTAAAAATAAACTTTGAAAACCTACTTAACATAAATATTTATTTCCAAATTTTAAATATTGAGTCTTATAAATAAAAAATTCTTTCTATATTGAATACATTGAATTCTTCAATTGAAAAATAACCTTTCATAAATTATAAAAAGTCAAAAATTATAAAATATATAAATTAAATAATAATTTGTGTCTATTGTAGAACGATATATACATTGTGTCATTCAACACAATTATCATTTTCCAGATATTATTTTGAATGATTTTCTTATACCTTGAATATAGATTTCGAGATTGATTGAACAGTGATGCTTTATATTCATATAATATATGTATTTTACTATAAACAAAAATCAATTTATTAAATATATATAATTTCCTAAAAATACAAATTTAATAAAATTAAATAGAAAACAATTTGTATATGCATGACACATGTTATTACCTATTTATTCTATAAATCTTCTTTCTGTAGTCTCTATATATTTCAAATTTATCAGTATTCAGTATACAAGTAACAAAATTTAAAAGTGAGGAAAAATGGTCAAAACAACTTCTCTAGTCGTTCCCTTCATCTTTCTTGTGATGTTTGCTTTAGGTATGCATTTATCTTTAAGGTTCATTCATAGATTTATGAGTTGGCACATGTATCCAATATTGTAGACTTGAGTTTCATTGTGGTGCTAGCCTTAGTTATACATTTACCATTGTGATTTACATCAAAGATATTCACAAAACTCTACAGTTATTTTTGTTTCTGGATTATTCATTGACAATTATATCATTAGCATATATATAACACTTCAGTGTATTGATTTCTCCAAATTCTTATCCATCTTTGTTATATGAGTATATGAAAATAATTTTGTTTGATATAGTTGAGCAGAATATGGGAAGATGTACCGGTGATGTTTTGCTTGGCTCGTGCGTGCACTGTCAAGAACAATGCAACGCTTATGGAGCAGGTACAAAGGCATGTTGTAACTATGATTATCGTGAAGGTAAAGCCAGAGGAAGATGTTTTTGCAAGCTACAATCTCCGCATGACAAGACTCATAAGTGATTAAATAGATATTTTGAAATTCTAAATTTTTCAGAAATATATAAACAGAAATCCTATGTAGAATGTCAAAAACTTTGGGGCTACGGCCTTTTATAATATTCAATATGTTTCATAATCCAAGTTTTAGGTTTTTACACAAATTGAGAGTTCATATTAAATATGATTAGAATGTCATAAAGTTTTATAATATTGATAATTTCCTGACATCACTTTAACAAAGAAGATCATGCAACTTACAAAACAAAATTGAGGATATATATAACTTTTTCTTACGATTCAATTCATAGTGAAGTATATCACATGTGATCCAATTGAAGGTTGACAAAATGGTATAACAGAGACCGAGATTATCATTAAAAATAAAATTAGAAATGATAGTGAAAATGGTTGAATATTCTTCTTTATATTTACCAAAATAATGCACATAATTAAAGTAAACTCTTTTAAAATCCCAAGGATTATATTTAGGTTCAAAGATTCGCTTTGAATAAAAGTTAAAAATAAAATCTTGTGCAACACTTGGTGTATCAAATCTAGGCACAATCAATTATATGTTTCTCAACACACAAACACGTTTGCTTTTACATGTTTATATATACATTTGTTTCATCATAATTATAACTAATTATAGTCAATTATTTTTTTCATCATGATTACTATCAATTAATATTAAAATAAATGTATTTATTAAGCTTGGTCACCACTTTTCTATATATTAAAAGAGCGATTCATCATTGCTAATATGCAATTCCATAATTTACATATTTTTATTTTTATTTTTATTTTTTATTTTTATTTTATTATACTATTTTCTTACCATACACTTTTAATTTTAGCCTCCATATATTTTACTATTCTTAAACAACCAACCAAACATAATATAGTTACCATAATTTTAAATTTACCATCATTATTTTTAACATTCGAAAAGGAAAAACTAATTATTATTGAATATACTTGCCAGAAATATACAGTTTAATTTTTTAAATATCCTCTATAAATTAAAAGAAAGTTATTGTTGTTGATGTGGCAAATCCATAATTTTCTAAAATTTTATATTTTTAATTCTACTTTGTATCTTGCCAATCACTTTCAATTATACTATCAATATTCTTTATATCATTAATTCAACAAATGATCAGTATATAATATTGGACCTCTTTAGCTTTAACAATATGATTTTCAAAAATGTCTTCAAATGCATTTCATTTTGAATTATATCCCTTTTACAAGGTTTATATGCATTTTTATAATCTATTTATGAATATGACATTAAATCTATTTACTAACAATTAAATGATTTTAAGAGATTTAAAAGTTTAAAAAACCTACATGCATCCTTAAACATCAAATGAAATTTGGGAAAGAGATTCATTTGAAAATAGTTTTGAATTGTAAATAGATACTCTAAAAATAAACTTTGAAAACCTACTTAACATAAATATTTATTTCTGACTTTTAAATATTGAGTCTTATAAATAAAAAAATTCTTTCTATATTGAATATATTGAATTCTTCAATTGAAAAATAACCTTTCAAAAATTATAAAAAGTCAAAACTTATAAAATATATAAATTAAATAATAATTTGTGTCTATTGTAGAACGATATATATACATTGTGTCATTCAACACAATTATCATTTTCCAGATATTATTTTGAATGATTTTCTTAGACCTTGAATATAGATTTCAAGATTGAACAGTGATGCTTTATATTCATATAATATATGTATTTTACTATAAACAAAAATCAATTTATTAAATATATATAATTTCCTAAAAATACAAATTTAATAAAATTAAATAGAAAACAATTTGTATATGCATTACACATGTTATTACCTATTTATTCTATAAATCTTCTTTCTGTAGTCTCTATATATTTCAAATTTATCAGTATTCAGTATACAAGTAACAAAATTTAAAAGTGAGGAAAAATGGTCAAAACAACTTCTCTAGTCATTCCCTTCATCTTTCTTGTGATGTTTGCTTTAGGTATGCATTTATCTTTAAGGTTCATTCATAGAGTTATGAGTTGGCACATGTATCCAATATTGTAGACTTGAGTTTCATTGTGGTGCTAGCCTTAGTTATACATTTACCATTGTGATTTACATCAAATATATTCACAAAACTCTACAGTTATTTTTGTTTCTGGATTATTCATTGACAATTATATCATTAGCATATATATAACACTTCAGTGTATTGATTTCTCCAAATTCTTATCCATCTTTGTTATATGAGTATATGAAAATAATTTTGTTTGATATAGTTGAGCAGAATATGGGAAGATGTACCGGTGATGTTTTGCTTGGCTCGTGCGTGCACTGTCAAGAACAATGCAGCGCTTATGGAGCAGGTACAAAGGCATGTTGTAACTATGATTATCGTGAAGGTAAAGCCAGAGGAAGATGTTTTTGCAAGCTACAATCTCCGCATGACAAGACTCATAAGTGATTAAATAAATATTTTGAAATTCTAAATTTTTCAGAAATTTATAAACAGAAATCCTATGTAGAATGTCAAAAACTTTGGGGCTACGGCCTTTTATAATATTCAATATGTTTCATAATCCAAATTTTAGGTTTTTACACAAATTGAGAATTCATATTAAATATGATTAGAATGTCATAAAGTTTTATGATATTGATAATTTCCTGACATCACTTTAACAAAGAAGATCATGCAACTTACAAAACAAAATTGAGGATATATATATAACTTTTTCTTGCGATTCAATTCATAGTGAAGTATATCACATGTGATCCAATTGAAGGTTGACAAAATGGTATAACAGAGACCGAGATTATCATTAAAAATAAAATTAGAAATGATAGTGAAAATGGTTGAATATTCTTCTTTATATTTACCAAAATAATGCACATAATTAAAGTAAACTCTTTTAAAATCCCAAGCATTATATTTAGGTTCAAAGATTTGCTTTGAATAAAAGTTAAAAATAAAATTTTGTGCAACACTTGGTGTATCAAATCTAGGCACAATCAATTATATGTTTCTCAACACACAAACACGTTTGTTTTTACATGTTTATATATACATGTTTTTCATCATAATTATAACTAATTATAGTCAATTATTTTTTTCATCATGATTACTATCAATTAATATTAAAATAAATGTATTTATTAAGCTTGGTCACCACTTTTCTATATATTAAAAGAGCGATTCATCATTGCTAATATGCAATTCCATAATTTACATATTTTTATTTTTATTTTATTATACTATTTTCTTACCATACACTCTTAATTTTAGCCTCCATATATTTTACTATTCTTAAACAACCAACCAAACATAATATAGTTACCATAATTTTAAATTAACCATCATTATTTTTAATATTCGAAAGGGAAAAACAAATTATTATTGAATATACTTGCCAGAAATATACAGTTTAATTTTTTAAATATCCTCTATAAATTAAAAGAAAGTTATTTAATTCTACTTTGTATCTTGCCAATCACTTTCAATTATACTATCAATATTCTTTATATCATTAATTCAACAAATGATCAGTATATAATATTGGACCTCTTTAGCTTTAACAATATGATTTTCAAAAATGTCTTCAAATGCATTTCATTTTCAATTATATCCCTTTTACAAGGTTTATATGCATTTTTATAATCTATTTATGAATATGACAGTAAATCTATTTATTAACAATTAAATGATTTTAAGAGATTTAAAAGTTTAAAAAACCTACATGCATCCTTAAACATCAAATAAAATTTGGGAAAGAGGTTCATTTGAAAATAGTTTTGAATTGTAAATAGATACTCTAAAAATAAACTTTGAAAACCTACTTAACATAAATATTTATTTCCAAATTTTAAATATTGAGTCTTATTAATAAAAAATTCTTTCTATATTGAATACATTAAATTCTTCAATTGAAAAATAACCTTTCATAAATTATAAAAAGTCAAAACTTATAAAATATATAAATTAAATAATAATTTGTGTCTATTGTAGAACGATATATACATTGTGTCATTCAACACAATAATCATTTTCTACATATTATTTTGAATGATTTTCTTATACCTTGAATATAGATTTCAAGATTGAACAGTGATGCTTTATATTCATATAATATATGTATTTTACTATAAACAAAAATCAATTTATTAAATATATTTAATTTCTTAAAAATACAAATTTAATAAAATTAAATAGAAAACAATTTGTATATGCATGACACATGTTATTACCTATTTATTCTATAAATCTTCTTTCTGTAGTCTCTATATATTTCAAATTTATCAGTATTCAGTATTCAAGTAACAAAATTTAAAAGTGAGGAAAATGGTCAAAACAACTTCTCTAGTCGTTCCCTTCATCTTTCTTGTGATGTTTGCTTTAGATATGCATTTATCTTTAAAGTTCATTCATAGAGTTATGAGTTGGCACATGTATCCAATATTGTAGACTTGAGTTTCATTGTGGTGCTAGCCTTAGTTATACATTTACCATTGTGATTTACATCAAAGATATTCACAAAACTCTACAGTTATTTTTGTTTCTGGATTATTCATTGACAATTATATCATTAGCATATATATAACACTTCAGTGTATTGATTTCTCCAAATTCTTATCCATCTTTGTTATATGAGTATATGAAAATAATTTTGTTTGATATAGTTGAGCAGAATATGGGAAGATGTACCGGTGATGTTTTGCTTGGCTCGTGCGTGCACTGTCAAGAACAATGCAGCGCTTATGGAGCAGGTACAAAGGCATGTTGTAACTATGATTATCGTGAAGGTAAAGCCAGAGGAAGATGTTTTTGCAAGCTACAATCTCCGCATGACAAGACTCATAAGTGATTAAATAAATATTTTGAAATTCTAAATTTTTCAGAAATATATAAACAGAAATCCTATGTAGAATGTCAAAAGCTTTGGGGCTACGGCCTTTTATAATATTCAATATGTTTCATAATCCAAATTTTAGGTTTTTACACAAATTGAGAATTCATATTAAATATGATTAGAATGTCATAAAGTTTTATGATATTGATAATTTCCTGACATCACTTTAACAAAGAAGATCATGCAACTTACAAAACAAAATTGAGGATATATATATAACTTTTTCTTGCGATTCAATTCATAGTGAAGTATATCACATGTGATCCAATTGAAGGTTGACAAAATGGTATAACAGAGACCGAGATTATCATTAAAAATAAAATTAGAAATGATAGTGAAAATGGTTGAATATTCTTCTTTATATTTACCAAAATAATGCACATAATTAAAGTAAACTCTTTTAAAATCCCAAGCATTATATTTAGGTTCAAAGATTCGCTTTGAATAAAAGTTAAAAATAAAATTTTGTGCAACACTTGGTGTATCAAATCTAGGCACAATCAATTATATGTTTCTCAACACACAAACACGTTTGTTTTTACATGTTTATATATACATGTTTTTCATCATAATTATAACTAATTATAGTCAATTATTTTTTTCATCATGATTACTATCAATTAATATTAAAATAAATGTATTTATTAAGCTTGGTCACCACTTTTCTATATATTAAAAGAGCGATTCATCATTGCTAATATGCAATTCCATAATTTACATATTTTTATTTTTATTTTTATTTTATTATACTATTTTCTTACCATACACTCTTAATTTTAGCCTCCATATATTTTACTATTCTTAAACAACCAACCAAACATAATATAGTTACCATAATTTTAAATTAACCATCATTATTTTTAATATTCGAAAGGGAAAAACAAATTATTATTGAATATACTTGCCAGAAATATACAGTTTAATTTTTTAAATATCCTCTATAAATTAAAAGAAAGTTATTTAATTCTACTTTGTATCTTGCCAATCACTTTCAATTATACTATCAATATTCTTTATATCATTAATTCAACAAATGATCAGTATATAATATTGGACCTCTTTAGCTTTAACAATATGATTTTCAAAAATGTCTTCAAATGCATTTCATTTTCAATTATATCCCTTTTACAAGGTTTATATGCATTTTTATAATCTATTTATGAATATGACAGTAAATCTATTTATTAACAATTAAATGATTTTAAGAGATTTAAAAGTTTAAAAAACCTACATGCATCCTTAAACATCAAATAAAATTTGGGAAAGAGGTTCATTTGAAAATAGTTTTGAATTGTAAATAGATACTCTAAAAATAAACTTTGAAAACCTACTTAACATAAATATTTATTTCCAAATTTTAAATATTGAGTCTTATTAATAAAAAATTCTTTCTATATTGAATACATTAAATTCTTCAATTGAAAAATAACCTTTCATAAATTATAAAAAGTCAAAACTTATAAAATATATAAATTAAATAATAATTTGTGTCTATTGTAGAACGATATATACATTGTGTCATTCAACACAATAATCATTTTCTACATATTATTTTGAATGATTTTCTTATACCTTGAATATAGATTTCAAGATTGAACAGTGATGCTTTATATTCATATAATATATGTATTTTACTATAAACAAAAATCAATTTATTAAATATATTTAATTTCTTAAAAATACAAATTTAATAAAATTAAATAGAAAACAATTTGTATATGCATGACACATGTTATTACCTATTTATTCTATAAATCTTCTTTCTGTAGTCTCTATATATTTCAAATTTATCAGTATTCAGTATTCAAGTAACAAAATTTAAAAGTGAGGAAAATGGTCAAAACAACTTCTCTAGTCGTTCCCTTCATCTTTCTTGTGATGTTTGCTTTAGATATGCATTTATCTTTAAAGTTCATTCATAGAGTTATGAGTTGGCACATGTATCCAATATTGTAGACTTGAGTTTCATTTTGGTGCTAGCCTTAGTTATACATTTACCATTGTGATTTACATCAAAGATATTCACAAAACTCTACAGTTATTTTTGTTTCTGGATTATTCATTGACAATTATATCATTAGCATATATATAACACTTCAGTGTATTGATTTCTCCAAATTCTTATCCATCTTTGTTATATGAGTATATGAAAATAATTTTGTTTGATATAGTTGAGCAGAATATGGGAAGATGTACCGGTGATGTTTTGCTTGGCTCGTGCGTGCACTGTCAAGAACAATGCAGCGCTTATGGAGCAGGTACAAAGGCATGTTGTAACTATGATTATCGTGAAGGTAAAGCCAGAGGAAGATGTTTTTGCAAGCTACAATCTCCGCATGACAAGACTCATAAGTGATTAAATAAATATTTTGAAATTCTAAATTTTTCAGAAATATATAAACAGAAATCCTATGTAGAATGTCAAAAACTTTGGGGCTACGGCCTTTTATAATATTCAATATGTTTCATAATCCAAATTTTAGGTTTTTACACAAATTGAGAATTCATATTAAATATGATTAGAATGTCATAAAGTTTTATGATATTGATAATTTCCTGACATCACTTTAACAAAGAAGATCATGCAACTTACAAAACAAAATTGAGGATATATATATAACTTTTTCTTGCGATTCAATTCATAGTGAAGTATATCACATGTGATCCAATTGAAAGTTGACAAAATGGTATAACAGAGACCGAGATTATCATTGAAAATAAAATTAGAAATGATAGTGAAAATGGTTGAATATTCTTCTTTATATTTACCAAAATAATGCACATAATTAAAGTAAACTCTTTTAAAATCCCAAGGATTATATTTAGGTTCAAAGATTCGCTTTGAATAAAAGTTAAAAATAAAATCTTGTGCAACACTTGGTGTATCAAATCTAGGCACAATCAATTATATGTTTCTCAACACACAAACACGTTTGTTTTTACATGTTTATATATACATTTTTTCATCATAATTATAACTAATTATAGTCAATTATTTTTTTCATCATGATTACTATCAATTAATATTAAAATAAATGTACTTATTAAGCTTGGTCACCACTTTTCTATATATTAAAAGAGCGATTCATCATTGCTAATATGCAATTCCATAATTTACGTATTTTTATTTTTATTTTTATTTTTTATTTTTATTTTTATTTTATTATACTATTTTCTTACCATACACTCTTAATTTTAGCCTCCATATATTTTACTATTCTTAAACAACCAACCAAACATAATATAGTTACCATAATTTTAAATTTACCATCATTATTAATATTATTCGAAAAGGAAAAACCAATTATTATTGAATATACTTGCCAGAAATATACAGTTTAATTTTTTAAATACCCTCTATAAATTAAAAGAAAGTTATTGTTGTTGATGTGGCAAATCCATAATTTTCTTAAATTTTATATTTTTAATTCTACTTTGTATCTTGCCAATCACTTTCAATTATACTATCAATATTCTTTATATCATTAATTCAACAAATGATCAGTACATAATATTGGACCTCTTTAGCTTTAACAATATGATTTTCAAAAATGTCTTCAAATGCATTTCATTTTCAATTATATCCCTTTTACAAGGTTTATATGCATTTTTATAATCTATTTATGAATATGACAGTAAATCTATTTATTAACAATTAAATGATTTTAAGAGATTTAAAAGTTTAAAAAACCTACATGCATCCTTAAACATCAAATGAAATTTGGGAAAGAGGTTCATTTGAAAATAGTTTTGAATTGTAAATAGATAATCTAAAAATAAACTTTGAAAACCTACTTAACATAAATATTTATTTCCAAATTTTAAATATTGAGTCTTATAAATAAAAAAATTCTTTCTATATTGAATACATTGAATTCTTCAATTGAAAAATAACCTTTCATAAATTATAAAAAGTCAAAAATTATAAAATATATAAATTAAATAATAATTTGTGTCTATTGTAGAATGATATATACATTGTGTCATTCAACACAATTATCATTTTCCACATATTATTTTGAATGATTTTCTTAGACCTTGAATATAGATTTCAAGATTGAACAGTGATGCTTTATATTCATATAATATATGTATTTTACTATAAACAAAAATCAATTTATTAAATATATATAATTTCTTAAAAATACAAATTTAATAAAATTAAATAGAAAACAATTTGTATATGCATGACACATGTTATTACCTATTTATTCTATAAATCTTCTTTCTGTAGTCTCTATATATTTCAAATTTATCAGTATTCAGTATACAAGTAACAAAATTTAAAAGTGAGGAAAAATGGTCAAAACAACTTCTCTTGTCGTTCCCTTCATCTTTCTTGTGATGTTTGCTTTAGGTATGCATTTATCTTTAAGGTTCATTCATAGAATTATAAGTTGGCACATGAATCTAATATTGTAGACTTGGGTTTCATTGTGGTGCTAGCCTTAGTTATACATTTACCATTGTGATTTACATCAAAGATATTCACAAAACTCTACAGTTATTTTTGTTTCTGGATTATTCATTGACAATTATATCATTAGCATATATATAACACTTCAGTGTATTGATTTCTCCAAATTCTTATCCATCTTTGTTATATGAGTATATGAAAATAATTTTGTTTGATATAGTTGAGCAGAATATGGAAAGATGTACCGGTGATGTTTTGCTTGGCTCGTGCGTGCACTGTCAAGAACAATGCAGCGCTTATGGAGCAGGTACAAAGGCATGTTGTAACTATGATTATCGTGAAGGTAAAGCCAGAGAAAGATGTTTTTGCAAGCTACAATCTCCGCATGACAAGACTCATAAGTGATTAAATAAATATTTTGAAATTCTAAATTTTTCAGAAATATATAAACAGAAATCCTATGTAGAATGTCAAAAACTTTGGGGCTACGGCCTTTTATAATATTCAATATGTTTCATAATCCAAATTTTAGGTTTTTACACAAATTGAGAATTCATATTAAATATGATTAGAATGTCATAAAGTTTTATGATATTGATAATTTCCTGACATCACTTTAACAAAGAAGATCATGCAACTTTCAAAACAAAATTGAGGATATATATATAACTTTTTCTTGCGATTCAATTCATAGTGAAGTATATCACATGTGATCCAATTGAAGGTTGACAAAATGGTATAACAGAGACCGAGATTATCATTAAAAATAAAATTAGAAATGATAGTGAAAATGGTTGAATATTCTTCTTTATATTTACCAAAATAATGCACATAATTAAAGTAAACTCTTTTAAAATCCCAAGCATTATATTTAGGTTCAAAGATTCGCTTTGAATAAAAGTTAAAAATAAAATTTTGTGCAACACTTGGTGTATCAAATCTAGGCACAATCAATTATATGTTTCTCAACACACAAACATGTTTGTTTTTACATGTTTATATATACATGTTTTTCATCATAATTATAACTAATTATAGTCAATTATTTTTTTCATCATGATTACTATCAATTAATATTAAAATAAATGTATTTATTAAGCTTGGTCACCACTTTTCTATATATTAAAAGAGCGATTCATCATTGCTAATATGCAATTCCATAATTTACATATTTTTATTTTATTATACTATTTTCTTACCATACACTCTTAATTTTAGCCTCCATATATTTTACTATTCTTAAACAACCAACCAAACATAATATAGTTACCATAATTTTAAATTAACCATCATTATTTTTAATATTCGAAAGGGAAAAACAAATTATTATTGAATATACTTGCCAGAAATATACAGTTTAATTTTTTAAATATCCTCTATAAATTAAAAGAAAGTTATTTAATTCTACTTTGTATCTTGCCAATCACTTTAAATTATACTATCAATATTCTTTATATCATTAATTCAACAAATGATCAGTATATAATATTGGACCTCTTTAGCTTTAACAATATGATTTTCAAAAATGTCTTCAAATGCATTTCATTTTCAATTATATCCCTTTTACAAGGTTTATATGCATTTTTATAATCTATTTATGAATATGACAGTAAATCTATTTATTAACAATTAAATGATTTTAAGAGATTTAAAAGTTTAAAAAACCTACATGCATCCTTAAACATCAAATAAAATTTGGGAAAGAGGTTCATTTGAAAATAGTTTTGAATTGTAAATAGATAATCTAAAAATAAACTTTGAAAACCTACTTAACATAAATATTTATTTCCAAATTTTAAATATTGAGTCTTATAAATAAAAAAATTCTTTCTATATTGAATACATTGAATTCTTCAATTGAAAAATAACCTTTCATAAATTATAAAAAGTCAAAAATTATAAAATATATAAATTAAATAATAATTTGTGTCTATTGTAGAATGATATATACATTGTGTCATTCAACACAATTATCATTTTCCACATATTATTTTGAATGATTTTCTTAGACCTTGAATATAGATTTCAAGATTGAACAGTGATGCTTTATATTCATATAATATATGTATTTTACTATAAACAAAAATCAATTTATTAAATATATATAATTTCTTAAAAATACAAATTTAATAAAATTAAATAGAAAACAATTTGTATATGCATGACACATGTTATTACCTATTTATTCTATAAATCTTCTTTCTGTAGTCTCTATATATTTCAAATTTATCAGTATTCAGTATACAAGTAACAAAATTTAAAAGTGAGGAAAAATGGTCAAAACAACTTCTCTTGTCGTTCCCTTCATCTTTCTTGTGATGTTTGCTTTAGGTATGCATTTATCTTTAAGGTTCATTCATAGAATTATAAGTTGGCACATGAATCTAATATTGTAGACTTGGGTTTCATTGTGGTGCTAGCCTTAGTTATACATTTACCATTGTGATTTACATCAAAGATATTCACAAAACTCTACAGTTATTTTTGTTTCTGGATTATTCATTGACAATTATATCATTAGCATATATATAACACTTCAGTGTATTGATTTCTCCAAATTCTTATCCATCTTTGTTATATGAGTATATGAAAATAATTTTGTTTGATATAGTTGAGCAGAATATGGGAAGATGTACCGGTGATGTTTTGCTTGGCTCGTGCGTGCACTGTCAAGAACAATGCAGCGCTTATGGAGCAGGTACAAATGCATGTTAGAACTATGATTATCGTGAAGGTAAAGCCAGGGGAAGATGTTTTTGCAAGCTACAATCTCCGCATGACAAGACTCATAAGTGATTAAATAAATATTTTGAAATTCTAAATTTTTCAGAAATGTATAAACAGAAATCCTATGTAGAATGTCAAAAACTTTGGGGCTACGGCCTTTTATAATATTCAATATGTTTCATAATCCAAATTTTAGGTTTTTATACAAATTGAGAATTCATATTAAATATGATTAGAATGTCATAAAGTTTTATGATATTGATAATTTCCTGACATCACTTTAACAAAGAAGATCATGCAACTTACAAAACAAAATTGAGGATATCTATATAACTTTTTCTTGCGATTCAATTCATAGTGAAGTATATCACATGTGATCCAATTGAAGGTTGACAAAATGGTATAACAGAGACCGAGATTATCATTGAAAATAAAATTAGAAATGATAGTGGAAATGGTTGAATATTCTTCTTTATATTTACCAAAATAATGCACATAATTAAAGTAAATTCTTTTAAAATCCCAAGGATTATATTTAGGTTCAAAGATTCGCTTTGAATAAAAGTTAAAAATAAAATCTTGTGGAACACTTGGTGTATCAAATCTAGGCACAATCAATTATATGTTTCTCAACACACAAACATGTTTGTTTTTACATGTTTATATATACATGTTTTTCATCATAATTATAACTAATTATAGTCAATTATTTTTTTCATCATGATTACTATCAATTAATATTAAAATAAATATATTTATTAAGCTTGGTCACCACTTTTCTTTATATTAAAAGAGCGATTCATCATTGCTAATATGCAATTCCATAATTTACGTATTTTTATTTTTATTTTATTATACTATTTTCTTACCATACACTCTTAATTTTAGCCTCCATATATTTTACTATTCTTAAACAACCAACCAAACATAATATAGTT
The DNA here is from genome assembly GCA_963854855.1 of Nasturtium officinale. Classification (NCBI taxonomy): domain Eukaryota; kingdom Viridiplantae; phylum Streptophyta; class Magnoliopsida; order Brassicales; family Brassicaceae; genus Nasturtium; species Nasturtium officinale. The sequence continues at coordinate 2,855,368 of OY978506.1, forward strand.
ACCATAATTTTAAATTTACCATCATTATTTTTAATATTCGAAAAGGAAAAACCAATTATTATTGAATATACTTGCCAGAAATATACAGTTTAATTTTTTAAATATCCTCTATAAATTAAAAGAAAGTTATTGTTGTTGATGTGGCAAATCCATAATTTTCTTAAATTTTATATTTTTAATTCTACTTTGTATCTTGCCAATCACTTTCAATTATACTATCAATATTCTTTATATCATTAATTCAACAAATGATCAGTATATAATATTAGACCTCTTTAGCTTTAACAATATCATTTTCAAATATGTCTTCAAATGCATTTCATTTTTAATTATATCCCTTTTACAAGGTTTATATACATTTTTATAATCTATTTATGAATTTGATAGTAAATCCATTTATTAGCAATTAAATGATTTTAAAAGATTCAAAAGTTTAGAATACCTACACGGATCCTTAGACATCAAATGAAATTTGGGAAAGAGGTTTATTTGAAAATAGTTTTGAATTGTAAATAGATACTCTAAAAATAAATTTTGAAAACCTACTTAACATAAAAATTTATTTCCAAATTTTAAATATTGAGTCTTATAAATAAAGATTTTTCTATATTAAATACATTGAATTATTCAATTGAAAAATAACCTTTCATAAATTATAAAAAATTCAAAACTTATAAATATATAAACTAAATAATAATTTGTATATATTGTAGAACGATATATACATTGTGTCATTCAACATAATTTTAATTTTCCATATTTTATTTTGAATGATTTTCTTATACCTTGAATATAGATTTCAAGATTTAACAGTGATGCTTTATATTCATATAATATAGATATTTTACTATAAACACAAATTAATTTATTATATATATATACTTTCCTAAAAATACAAATTTCAAGATATTATATAGAAAACAATTTATGTGTGCATGACACATGTTATCACCTAGTTATTCTATAAATCTTCTTTCTATAGTCTCTAACTATTTCAAGTTTATCAATATTCAGCATACAAGTCACAAAATTTATAAGTGAGGAAAAATGGCCAAAACAACTTCTTCTCTTGTCATCCCCATCATATTTCTTGTTATGTTTGCTTTAGGTATGCATTTATCTTTAAGGTTGATTCATAGAGTTATGAGTTGGCACATGAATCCAGTATTGTAGACTGGTAATTCATTGTGGTGCTAGCCTTAGTTATACATTTACCATTGTGATTTACATTAAAGATATTCACAAAACTCTACAGTTATTTTAGTTTCTGGATTATTCATTGACAAATATATCATTAGCATATATATAATACTCCAGTGTATTGATTTCTCCAAATTTTTAATCAACTTTGTTATCTGAGTATAAGAAAATAAGTTTGTTTGATATAGTTGAGGAGAATATGGGAGGATGTACTTGTGATGTGTTACTTGGCCCTTGTGTGCACTGTCAAGAACAATGCAGCGCTTATGGAGCTGGTACAAAGGCATGTTGTAACTATGATTATCGTGAAGGTAAAGCCAGAGGAAGATGTTTGTGCAAGCTCCAATCTGCGCATGACAAGACTCATAAGTGATTAAATAAATATTTTAGAATTCTAAATTTTTCAGAAATGTATAAACAGAAATCCTAAGTAGAATGTCAAAATCATTGGGGCTACGACCTTTTATAATAATCCATATGTTTCATAATCTAAATTTTAGGCTTTTTACACAAATTAAGAAATCATATTAAAATATGATTAGAAAGTCATTAATTTTTATGATATTGATAATTTCCTGCCATCACTTTAACAAAGAAGAATGCAACTTACAAAAAGATATTGAGTGTTGAAAAATGGTAATGGGGATATATATATATATATATATATATATATATCTTTTTCTTGTGATTCAATTCAGTGAAGTATATCACATGTGATCCAATTGAAGGTTGACAAAATTATATGATAGAGAACGAGATAATAATTAAAAATAAAATTAGAAACGATAGTGAAAAATGGTTGAATTTTGTTCTTAATATTTACCAAGTATTATATTTAGGTTCAAAGATTCGCTTTGAGAAAAAGTTAAAACTAAAATCTTGTGCAACACTCGGGGTATCCAATCTAGTTACAGTCAATTATCTGTTTCCAAACACAAACATGTTTGTTTTTACATGTTTATATATACATAAATGTTTTTACATCATTATAATTAGTAACTATAGTCAATTTATTTTTTCATCATGATTTTTATAAATTAATATTAAAATAAATGTATTCCTTAATCTTGGTCACCTCTTTTGTATATATTAAAAGAGAGACTCATTGTTGCTAATGTGCAATTCCATAATTTTTTCATTTTTTATTATACTATTTTCTTACCAAACACTTTTAGTTTGAGCCTCCATATTTTTATTATTCGAAAACAACCAACCAAACATAATATAGTTACCATAATATTAATTTTAGCCTCCATATTTTAATTTTCATTTTAGTACCATGAGAGTGGATTAGTCAAGTTTAATGTCTTGGAACCATTGAATTAGCTCGAAGAAGTATATTAAGATTCCACTAGCTTAGCTTTGATTAGTCTAGATCATCTATTACAATCCCAAGGATCTTTTTTGTTAATTTGATTTCAAAAACAGTTTTAGTTATTTTCTTGTTTATTTACATTTCAAATTCTCTTTACAAAAAACAAAAACATATTTTCTCAGATTAAGACATAATTTGCATTCCTAATATGTTAAGACTAGATCCAAGTTAGATTAATCCCCATATATGCTAAACGTATTTGGGTAATTGATAACCTTGATTTACAAAAAAACATAATATCAATTTGGCGCCGTTGCCACTTGGAACTTGTTAATACCATTAGGATTTAATTGTGTTTTGAGACTTAGTTTTCTTTCTTACACTTGAGAAGTATCGCTGCGCCTTAGACACGACAAGGTATGCAAATTTTGACAACTTGAATGTGGAACAAGGAGAGTTGTTGATTGAAAATCTTGCTCAAAGTGATGCTTGTAATGGAGGAGACTATGATAGAGAGCTGAGAGATATTAGTGGACCGGATCAGAGCATCAATAATAGCTTTAAGGACATCAATGATAGACTTGACAATATGAGCAAAGCTTTCTTTCTCACTCAAAAGCCGGTTAACTATGTAGGAGAATTTGATAATGGTCAACAAGGGTATTAACAAAGATACAATGAGATGGGAGTTTATGTTGAGGATAATGGAGGGAAACAAGAGGAAGTTAATTAAGTGGGCAACCAAGGAGGATTTCAAAATAAAGGTTTCAACCAAAACTACACAACCATCCAAATCACTCATACCACAACCCCAATGTTGAAAACCCAAAAGACCAAACCTATCCCAAACTACAAAACAAGCTTTCCAACCAAAACCATAATACTCAAACCAAAACTAAACTTTCCAACCCAATCAAAACTTCCTACCAAACCCAAATTACCAACCTCAACCACAACACAACCAACACCAAACCTTCAAACCAAACACTACCCAACCCCTTCAACTTTCTCAAACCCTCAAAGAAGATCCCAATACTCTGCTCCTCAAACAACTCTTAGAAGGACAAATCAAAGTCACTTTTGAGATTAACAAGAGAGTGAATGGGATGCAAAGAGCTTACAGTAAATTGAATAATAAGTTTGAACACTTGGCTTCCCATGTCAAGAGCCATGAAAATCGAGTTGCTCAAGTTTCATCATCATCCAACAGGCCAATGTACTCACTTCCCGGTAAAACAGAAACAAATCCCAAGGAATTTTGCAATGATATCCTCACAAGTGATTAGAATGATCATAAAAGGGATGTTGAGGAAATCACTAACTTCTATATGGAGTGGATGATCTTGGTGTGGTTAGTCAAAGTGAAGCAAACGTAGAGGTGATTACTAGGGAAGAAGTTAAGGTTCCCATGAGAGTTGAAAAGGAAGATGCACCAAAGGATGAGCTATCTCCTTATGAACCTCCAATCCCATTTCCCGGAAGATACTCACCAAATCTGAAAAGAAGGTCTTCTCAAGTTTTAAAGCTAAAATGAGCACTATTGGATTCCCTTTGCCTCATATGAGTAGTTTGATTCAAGTTCCTCTTCATGTAAAGTTTATTGAAGCTATCTTAGCCAACATGGGAAAAATAGAAGAAGTTATGGAAATGCTCAAGCCTCAAACTTCCACATTGGTTGAATCCAAGTGTCTTCCCAAGCTTGAGAATCCTGGTACATTCCTCACATCTTTCTCCCTTGGAAATATGAAATTTGAGCCTTCCTCTATGTTAATCCTACAGTTACTTATCCAATCAAGCCTTCCTCTACCAACTTTTGTGGAACTATCACCAATAAGGAGTTAGAATGGAAGAATGAGATTAAAGTTGTGAATGAAACTCTAGTGCTTGATGAGCAAATTTTGGATGGAGAGTGTTAATTCTCTTTGTTTGATGTTTGTGATGAAAGTGTTAAAGTCAGAAAGTTGAAGTAAACCAAGAAGAATCTTGAGAAGTACAAGATGGTAATGAACAAATACCACCATCCCACCCTTGTTCACTCTCCATTGGTTCCCACAATGACCTTGCACACTTGGAAATATATTGATGGAGAGCTAGGGTAGAAAGTAAAGTGTAAGGGAATGTTGAATCCCTTTTCTATGGTTAAAATGATCCTCACACGGAAGCTTAAGGCAACTGGTTCAAAGGGCTTTAAAGATGTGATGAAGGAGGTACTCATTGTCACATTCAAAGGTGGAACACGCTTATCTAATGCTCATTTCACCACTTTAACTGCTCCTATGAGTTCTCAAACTCCAGTCACTCCACACCCTAAAATTCTCAACTAGGGCCAAGGTATGGTCCTTTCCCTTTCAATGTATATAACATTTGATTTTTCTTTTTGTTTTAACCTTCTCTCTCACTTCTGTTACACCGAGATGGTGTAATTCAAGTTTGGGGGGAGGGCTTTATATATTTTAATCTTGTATTTTGTTTTCTTATTTTTCTTTTTTCATATTTGAGTCTCATGCATACATCTATTGCATAGAAAAATCAAAAAATCAAAAAAAATTAAAACACAAAAAGATTTTTGTAGTTTCATTTGCATAATAAGATTGAGTCTAGAAGCATTTTTTATTTTCATTTGCATATGGGATGTTTGGCTTGTAGAAGTTTATGCTTAGGATTAAGATCATTGCCCTTAATCATAGTTATTTGTTGCTTGAACATCTTTGAAATAATGAAAAATCCATGCTTGGACTTTGCACCTTTCGAAATACACCTTATAGATTTGTAAATATCACTTGATTTCTTGAAGTATCTTTATGAAATTGAATTTAACTTGAATTTAAGTTTCTTGCTTATGGTGATTTGAATGCATCCTCTTGGTTGACTAAAGTTACATTCGGGCTTTCTTATCCACTCTACCACCCTTTGCTAACCGGAATGGCCATTCTCATATTTAGAATGGTTCCCCTAGTGATGGAGAATCCAATCCAAGACTCGGCAGTTTCGATGGTAGAACACACGAAGATGGAAGACAAAGAAGGTGGATGAAGATGTTGGATAGATCCTTGCATAAACGAATCAAAAGACTCAAGTTTATCAAGGCTTGTGGATTGAAAACAACACAAGTAGCCGCAGAATGGGTCCTTGATGATGGATTGAATGGTCATACAATGGATGCGGAAGTCCACTGATATTTCTCAATGCCACGTCAAGATATTACACACTTGGTGGTGACGAGGTTTGATTCTTCAGATATGATACACCAAAGGATCGAAAGACTGTTGGATATGACTCACCAAATAATCGGAAAATGTTCTCAAGGAACAAAAGAGATTAATCTCAAAATATTTGATAAAAAAGTTGGGTTGCCTTAGAATGAGACTTACACGAGTTTAAATAGGGAAAGAGACTTGAACAGACACAAGCTCTTTCGAGAATGACTCTTGGGAACTCTAAAATTCATCCTAAAACTTAGAAACAAAGACTCAAGACTTGGACTAAAAGACTAGGCGAGTTTGACTAGAATTTAAAAGAAATTGCGGACTAAAGAATATGAAATAAAAACCATAATCTAAAATATATCATAAAGTAATACTTAAGTCGGTCCTTGGCTTCATGTAATCGCCCAAGTTAATCATCAAAGTGGGATAAGTGAACTTGAGGCCTCATTAAAAACCTAAGTTGGAAAACCCATTTGGATAAAACCAAGTTAAGGGATAAGAGCACACTCAAGCCACTTGATGATGATTAACTCGGAATGGCTTGAATGGACGTGATCAGCTCGTGGTTGATTGGTCTTGGAAAAAATTCTTCTTGCTTCCAAGACAACTTTAGAGTTATTCCAACAGCTTCTTAGAGTTTTCTTGTTCTTGCCCGGGTCATAGGATCTTTGGGAATGGTCAAGGCATCTTCCTCTTCTTCTCTAAGTGTTGACATTTCCATGCTCATATCATCCCCTCCCTCTTGAAAAGGATTTGTCCTCAAATCTGGATCATCTGCAACAAAAGGGATCAAGTCAGTAACACTAAAGCTATTACTTATTTCATACTTACCTTGCAAGTCAAGCTGGTAGGCATTGTTGTTGATCTTTTTGATGATCTTGAAAGGCCCATCGATCCTTGGCATAAGTTTAGACTTTCTTTCATCCGGGAACCTCTCTTTCCTTAGGTGAACCCAAACTTTGTCACCTTCTTCAAAGACCTTCTCACGCCTTCCTTTGTTGGCATGCTTGACATATTGTCTTGTCTTCTCTTCAATGTTTCGTCTTGCTTGCTTATGTATCTGCTGTATAACCTCTGCCTTCTTCTTTCCATCAAAGCTAACTCTTTCACACTCAAACAAAGGTATTAGATCCAAAGGAGAAGTAGGATTAAACCCATAAATAATTTCAAAAAGAGAAAACTTAGAAGTAAAATACACAGCTGATTATATGCAAATTCACAATGAGGCAAGTAATCTTCCCATGTTTTCAAGTTTTTCTTTATGAATGCACACAAGAGAGTTCCTAATGTTCTATTCACTATCTCAGTCTGCCCATCAGTTTGCGGATGACAAGTAGTAGAAAACATTAACTTAGTACCTAGCTTAGACCAAAGAGTCTTCCAGAAGTAACTAAGAAACTTAGTATCTCTATCAGAAACTATAGTCCGAGGCATGCCATGTAAGCGTACAACTTCCTTAAAGAACAAGTTAGAAACATGCAATGCATCATCAGTTTTGTGGCAAGGTATGAAATGTGCCATCTTAGAAAACTTTTCCACCACAACAAAGATAGAATTTTTTCCGGTTCTAGTCCTAGGCAATCCAACAATAAAGTCCATAGAGATGTCATTCCAAGGGTGATAAGGAATGGGTAAAGGAGTATATAAACAGTGGCTTTGAACCTTGGACTTAGCTTGTTTACATGTTTCACATCTTTCACATACCCGCTCCACATCTCTTCTCATGTGTGGCAAAAAAAAATGGTCCTACAAAACTTTTAGTGTCTTGGCAATGCCAAAATGGCCCATAAGACTTCCTCCATGTGCTTCCCTAACAAACAAGTCTCTTAAAGAACAGTTAGGCACACACAAACGGTTATCATAGAAAAGGAAACCATCCTGCCTAAAGTAATAGCCATAAGCAAAAATTTCACACAACTTGTATGCATCGCCAAAGTCAGAATCGGTTTCATACATACCTTTAATTTGCTCAAAACCCAAAAGCTTAGCATCAAGAGTGTTTAAAAGAACATACCTCCGAGATAGTGCATCAGCCACTATGTTTTCCTTACCTTGTTTGTACTTGATCACATAAGGAAAAGTCTCTATGAATTCAACCCATCTGGCATGTCTTTTGCTCAGCTTGTTCTGCCCCTTTAGGTACTTGAGAGATTCATGGTCTGTGTGTATTACAAACTCCTTAGGCCAGAGATAGTGTTGCCAAGTTCGTAAGGCCCTCACCAAAGCATACAACTCCTTGTCATAAGTAGCATAGTTTAGAGTTGCTCCTACAAGCTTCTCACTGAAGTATGCTATTGGTCTTTTCTCCTGCATTAACACAGCACCAATACCAATCCCTGAGGCATCACATTCAATCTAAAATGTTTTATTAAAATCAGGAAGGGTAAGGAGAGGAGAATGAGTAAGATTCTCTTTAAGGCATTGAAATTCAGCTTCTTGTGCCTCTTCCCACTTGAATCCAACATCTTTCTTGATCATTTCAGTCAATGGGGCAGCAATGGTGCTAAAGTTCTTGACAAAGCGCCTGTAGAATCCAGCAAGTCCATGGAAACTTCTTACTTCACTAATGGTTGTTGGACTCGGCCACTCCATGATTGCTTTAATCTTCTCTAGATCCACCTTTACACCATCTGCACTCACAACAAAGCCTAAAAAGACCAAGTTATCTGTTCCAAAAGTATACTTCTTAAGATTGGCATAAAGTGTTTCTCTCCTTAACAAATCAAGAACAGGCCTAAGATGTTCTATATGCTCCTCAAAGCTCTTGTTGTATACCAGGATGTCATCAAAGTACACAACCACAAAGATGCCAATGAAAGATCTAAGGACATGATTCATTAACCTCATGAATGTACTAGGTACATTGGTTAATCCAAAAGGCATGACTAACCACTCATACAATCCATGCTTAGTTTTAAATGCAGTTTTCCACTCATCTCCTTCTTTCATCCTAATTTGATGATATCCACTTTTCAAGTCTATCTTAGAAAAAATGCAAGAACCATGCAATTCATCTAACATGTCATCTAAACGAGAAATAGGATGGCGATACTTTACAGTGATATTGTTGATGGCTCTGCAATTCACACACATCCTCCAAGTTCCATCTTTCTTTGGAACAAGTAGCACTGGCATGGCACAAGGGCTCATGCTCTCTCGGATATGGCCTTTAGCCATTAGCTCTTCCACTTGCCTTTGAAGTTCCTTAGTCTCCACAGGGTTAGTTCTATATGCTGGATGGTTAAGAAGTGAAGTTCCAGGTACGAAATCAATCTGATGCTCAATCCCACGGATATGTGGTAGTCCTTTGGGATTCTCCTCCGGAAAGACATCCTCAAACTCCTGCAAAAGAAAGAAAATACTGCTCGGAACTTCCGGCATTGGATTAGTAAGGTTGACTAACACTTCTTTATAGACAAACAAAAGAATGGGTTGATTAGAGAACATAGCTCTCTTAACCACATTAAACCTCACAAGAAAGTTTGATTGCCTCACATGGTTACTCTCAAAGGCCTTTTTCTTGGTTTTTCTCAAACTCTCATTTTTGTTTATAGGTGGTGTGTTTAGAGGGTCACTCTCATTGGTTTTACCTTGTTGTTTCAGCCATGTTTGATCATGATGAACTTCTTGTGGCGTCAATGGAGCAAGGGTGGTCTTCCGACCATTGTATTCAAAAGAATACCGATTTGTAAAACCATCATGGATGACCCTTCTATCAAACTGACATGGTCTCCCTAGCAAGATGTGACCGGCCTCCATTGGTAAAATGTCACACAAGATTTCATCCTTGTATTTGCCTATGGTGAAAGGAACCAATACTTGGCTGCTCACGATCATTTCTCCATTATCATTCAACCATTAAAACTTGTAAGGCTTCAGATGCTTCTTTACTTCTAGACCTAGCTTCTTAACCATAACTTCACTTGCCACATTAGTACTGTTGATTTTAGAGGTTTAGAAAGAGATAAGGATGGAGATGAGAGAATTGGCGTAATAAGGAAGAGAAAGATTGCTGAATATTTCTTCTTATTCACACACACTTCTTTACAAGAGATTACATGTATTTATAGACTTTTTACATTGAAATGAAGAAGAATCAAGGAAGAGGAGAGGAGGGGCGTGAAGAAGGGAAGAGAGATGGGTGAGCTGCTCCAATAGTCTTGTTGCACCATGCCCTGCTCTGACGCGCACCATGCCCTGCTCTGATGCGCCCATGCTTGTGCCCATACCTCTCTTTGCTTCCTCACTTAGTTTAGTTAGATTGTCTAGTTGAGATCCAACAGCTTCCTTTTCTTCTAGTTCCTTCTCAACTAGTTCTCCTTCTAGTTTCTTCACAACTAGTTCTCTTTTTCCTTCCCTCCTTCTCTTAAGTTTGAATTATTCTTCTTCTTGAGATCACATATTTCAACACTCCCCCTCAAGATTGGTCGGTGAAGATCCTTTAAACCGATCTTGCCATGTATGTGATCCCCAATGATAGAGGATGTTGCCTTGGTGAAGATATCCGCTAGCTGTTCCCCACTTGCTACAAATGCGGGTTTGATGATTCCTTCTTGAATCTTTCCCCTCACAAAGTGACAATCCACTTCTATATGCTTGGTCCTTTCATGGAATACCGGATTGGATGCTATATGTATTGCAGCTTGATTATCACAATACAACAGCATCTCCTCAGCCTCATGTATTCCAAGATCTTCTAGGAATGCCTTCACCCATATCAATTCTTTTGTCACCTCCTTCATAGCCCTATACTCGGCTTCAGCACTTGATAAGGCTATAACTTTCTGCTTCTTACTTCTCCAAGTGACTAGATTACCTCCCACAAAGGTACAAAAACCGGATGTGGACTTTCTATCTTGCTTATCTCCAGCCCAATCCGCATCACAATATCCTTGAACCTTTGTGTTTCCATTAGCCTTCATCCATATGCCTTTTCCAGGGCTGTTTTTTAAGTACCTTAGCAGCCTCTCAATCATGTTCCAATGCTGCATAGTTGGTTTTTGCATATGTTGACTCACACGGTTCACTGCAAAGCAAATGTCCGGCCTTGTGATAGTGAGGTAGATGAGCTTGCCCACCATCCTTTGATACCTCTTAATATCTTCCAATGGCTCCCCCTCAGGATTATCTTGGTAGCCTTCTTCTATTGGAGTTTTAGCCGGCTTGGATCCTAACTTGCCAGTTTCTTCCAAGAGATCCAGCACATATTTCCTTTGAGAGATGAACATCCCATCTTCAAACCGTGTCATCTCAATCCCTAGGAAGTATTTAAGCTCTCCCAGATCCTTTATATCAAAAGCGATCTTCAAGAGTTTCTTGATTTGATCTACACCATCTTTATCACTTCCTGTGATGATTAGATCATCAACATAGATCAAGACCACCACTACTCCTCCTTCACTTTGCCTTGTGAAGAGGGTATGATCAGCTTCAGATCTTATGAACTCCTTATCCAATAGACAAGCGCTTAGCCTTTGGTACCATGCTCTTGGAGATTGCTTTAGCCCATAGATTGCTTTCTTCCATCTGCAAACCTTGTTGCCTTCCTTATGATATCCTTGGGGTGGATCCATATATACCTCTTCTTCCAAATCTCCTTGCAAGAAGGCGTTCTTGACATCCATCTGCCATAGATCCCACTTCAAGTTCACTGCCACTGAGATTAGGATTCTTATGGAGTGGAGCTTAGCAACCGGAGCAAATGTCTCGGTATAATCCTCCCCATAGATTTGAGTGTATCCTTTTGCCACCAGCCTTGCTTTGTACCTCTCTATTTTCCCATCACTTGTATACTTGATTGTGTAAACCCATCTACACCCAACTGATTTCTTATCCTTTGGTAATTCGGTCAAGTACCAAGTGTGGTTCTTTTCCATGGACTTCATTTCCTCTTCCATGGCTTTTACCCATACTCCATTCTCACACGCTTCTTCATATGAGTTAGGTATGGATTCCTTGCTGATTCTTCCAAGAAAAGCTTCATGCTCCATAGGTAAGCTCTCCCAGATCCTTTATATCAAAAGCGATCTTCAAGAGTTTCTTGATTTGATCTACTCCATCTTTATCACTTCCTGTGATGATTAGATCATCAACATAGATCAAGACCACCACTACTCCTCCTTCACTTTGCCTTGTGAAGAGGGTATGATCAGCTTCAGATCTTATGAACTCCTTATCCAATAGACAAGCGCTTAGCCTTTGGTACCATGCTCTTGGAGATTGCTTTAGCCCATAGATTGCTTTCTTCAATCTGCAAACCTTGTTGCCTTCCTTATGATATCCTTGGGGTGGATCCATATATACCTCTTCTTCCAAATCTCCTTGCAAGAAGGCGTTCTTGACATCCATCTGCCATAGATCCCACTTCAAGTTCACTGCCACTGAGATTAGGATTCTTATGGAGTGGAGCTTAGCAACCGGAGCAAATGTCTCGGTATAATCCTCCCCATAGATTTGAGTGTATCCTTTTGCCACCAGCCTTGCTTTGTACCTCTCTATTTTCCCATCACTTGTATACTTGATTGTGTAAACCCATCTACACCCAACTGATTTCTTATCCTTTGGTAATTCGGTCAAGTACCAAGTGTGGTTCTTTTCCATGGACTTCATTTCCTCTTCCATGGCTTTTACCCATACTCCATTCTCACACGTTTCTTCATATGAGTTAGGTATGGATTCCTTGCTGATTCTTCCAAGAAAAGCTTCATGCTCCATAGGTAAGGATGCCAACGAGCAAAAATGCTCAATGGGATATGTGATAGTGCTAGTTTGAGTGTTATCTCCCCCTTGTGATAAGAGAATGCTGTCGCCAATAGGATCGAGATCTAAGCTCGCCGTACGCACAGGACATTCTCTTATCACACAAGGAAGATTACTCGCACTAGACTCCCCTTGGAGCATGGCAGAGTTGTTGTAGCCATAGTAAACACGTTGTCGCCTTTGTCTTGTACTTCTTCTTAGGGGTACGGTTGGCTCAAGTTCTCCCTCACCATCATTCGCTTCTTCTTCAACAGAATTCTGATCTTGCTCCGCATGTGCCTCATCTTCTACTCTGGTTTCAGATGATTCGCTCTCTCCTTGTACTTCATTTATTAGAGCGTCATTAACCCGCATCCAATCCATAGGTAATGAAGTCACATCCTCCGGAGCTTCATGGTTCTTGTTTCCATAAAATCCTTCTTCTTCATTGAATCTCACCTCTCTAGATACATAGACCCTCCTTGTCTCCGGATTGTAGACCTTGTATCCTTTTTGTGTTGGTGAGTAGCCAATGAACACACACTTCATACTTCGAGGTTCAAGCTTGCTTCTTTGTCCCTCCGGTAGAAACATATAACAAGAACATCCAAAGGTCTTCATATGGTTCACGCTTGGCTTGCTTTTGTGTAGCACTTCAAATGGTGATTTATTATCCATATTTTTCGTTGGAAGCCGGTTGATCAAGTAACTTGAAGTCATTACTGCATCTCCCCAATGAAACTTAGGTACTCCTTTGGCAATCATGAGGGTTCTTGCAACTTCCATGAGATGCCTATTCTTTCTTTCTGCTACCCCATTTTGTTGTGGAGTGTATGCACACGATGTTTGGTGTATGATACCAAGATTATTGAGTAACTCTTTGAATCGTTTGCTCACATACTCCCCTCCATTATCACTTCTTAAGATCTTGATTTTGGTCTTGAATTGGGTAGAGATATATTTGGTGAAGTTAGTAAACGCTTCATATACTTGATCCTTTGAATGTAAGAGTGTGATCCATGTGTATCTTGAGTAGTCATCAATGAATGAAACAAAATATTTATATTGATCTCTTGAGTTACATGGGGCGGTCCATACATCCGAGTGTACAATGCCAAAAGCTTCATCACAAGTTGTAGATGAAGAGGGGAAAAACTGTCTACAATGTTTCCCTAGTACACATGCTTCACAAACTTCTTCTTCTTGAACGAGATTGGGTAAGACCATCTTGAGGATAGCTGAACTTGGATGTCCTAGCCTTCCATGCCATAATGAGCTATCTCCAATCTCCTTCTTGTTAAAAACTTCCTTATCCGCCTTCACTCCAAGAGCTTTTAGCTTTTCTTGTTTATTTGTTTCCAACAGATACACTCCATCCTCCACCTTCCCTTCTCCGAGTACATGATTTGTTTTAGGGTCCTGAAACTTCACAAAGTCAGTCCCAAACATTGCCACACAATCCAAATCTTTTGTTGCTTTATGAACTGATAAAAGGTTGGATGAGAAGCTAGGCATGTATAATGCTTTAGTTTCTTTTGTGAAAAGCTCTAACTCTCCTATCCCTTCAATCGGAACTGAGCTTCCATTGGCTATTTGTACATTTCCATGATAAGGCTCAAGATTTTTCAGCATGTCTTGATCCTTAATCATGTGATGAGAAGCCCCCGAATCCACAATGATCATATTCTTCTTAATGGAGCTTTTAGAGCTAAATAGGCTCTTACCGGATTCTGTGAGCTTGGATAGACTCTTGATGAGAGCCTCAAACTCGGATCTTCTGACCATCTCTTCAACAGGTTGCGTGACTCCCATGAAGGCTCTAGGTCTACCTCCATTCTCCTTTAGCCGCTTAGGCCTTAAGTGTGGGTAAAGAGTCCAACACTTCTCCTTAGTGTGCCCCTTCATCTTACAATGCTCACATTCGAAAACCCTCTTGTCGAATGTGAGATTCCTCTTTGCAAGATGTGCGGCCTCACTTGGTGCACGGAATAGGTCTCTTGACCCTTCCTCCCTTTGTATCATGCCACATACTTCAGCTAGACTTGGCAGCTTCTCAAATCTGAGTATGTGCTTGATAAGATCTTTGTAGGATGCATTGAGTGCCAAGAGAAGTCCAAACACTTGGTCTTGGTCACGTCTTTCTCCTAACTCCTTGGGGTCGATTGTGTGTGGCCTCAAAATCTCTAACTCGGCCCACAAGCTTCTATACTCCCCAAACATTTCCTTGAATGGCTTCTCCTCTTGTTGAAGCTCATTCAGCGCCCTCTTCACCTCAAATATTCTTGATATATTTGAGACATTTCCATATACTCCCTTGAGTATATCCCATAGTTCTTTGGCGGAATCGGCATATGAGTAGGCCGCCAAGATGGATGACTCTAGTGAGCTTTGAAGAAGAGAGAGCGTGTATTGTTCCTCTTGTTCTTCCTTAGCTTCTTCTTTTTCATTTCTCACTACAGCTTCCGCTACCTCTTTTGGCTCAACATATCGCCAAAGTCCTCTTCCTCTAAGGATGGTCTTAGTGGTTTTTGCCCAAAGGAGATAGTTGTTTCCTTTGAGCATGACTGAGATTGCTACTCTATTTGTCTCCATTTTCTAGTGACAATACACAATTCTAGTTCTTTCACAACTTGAAGATCCTATGATCCCAAGGATATTAATCTCAGAGTGAATAAAACTAGGAGGATGTATTGTTATAGATTAGAAGATTTGTAGAGTGCTAGAAGAGTTATAAGGTGAGATTTAAGCGGTTGAAGGATAAACCCGCTCTGATACCATGTTGATTTTAGAGGTTTAGAAAGAGATAAGGATGGAGATGAGAGAATTGGCGTAATAAGGAAGAGAAAGATTGCTGAATATTTCTTCTTATTCACACACACTTCTTTACAAGAGATTACATGTATTTATAGAATTTTTACATTGAAATGAAGAAGAATCAAGGAAGGGGAGAGGAGGGGCGTGAAGAAGGGAAGAGAGATGGGTGAGCTGCTCCAATAGTCTTGTTGCACCATGCCCTGCTCTGACGCGCACCATGCCCTGCTCTGATGCGCCCATGCTTGTGCCCATACCTCTCTTTGCTTCCTCACTTAGTTTAGTTAGATTGTCTAGTTGAGATCCAACAGCTTCCTTTTCTTCTAGTTCCTTCTCAACTAGTTCTCCTTCTAGTTTCTTCACAACTAGTTCTCTTTTTCCTTCCCTCCTTCTCTTAAGTTTGAATTATTCTTCTTCTTGATATCACATATTTCAACAAGTACATCTTCCTCCATCAATAAGGCTGCAAACCTTACCTTGTACTAGGAATCTTGTGTGAAACAAGTTCTCCCATTGTGCTTGGTCAGCATCTTTGGTTTGAATGCTCAATGATCGCCTTGTGACTAATAGCTCTCATGTTGCTGGTAACTCTATCTCCTCAGCATCGGAGTTCTATTCTTCTTCAAGTTCTTCTTCTTCATCGGTTTCTATTTCACCATTATCCAAGAGGATCATGGTTCTTTGGTTGATGCATTCATTGGCGTAATGTCTTCTCCCTTGACACTTGACGCATCTAACATCCCTGGTCCTAGAAGAAGTTGCCACAGCTTTCCCTTTGTCGTCTCGAGTAAGGGTGTAGGTTTTGGAATCCAGTTTTGTTTTGACAACAGTCTTGTCCTCTTGTTTGTAGTTTGACCTAGCATGAGATGCTCCAACCCCATAGATTGTTTTAGAACTACTACTCCTCTTGACTTGTTGTTCTACTAGAACAGCCTTGTGAAGCATCTCCTCCAAATCTCCATAAGTTTGAAGCTTCATCCTGTCTTGAATATCTCTAGCTAAACCACTTAGAAACCTCGCCATAGTTGCCTCATGATCTTCATCTATGTCGGCTTTGATCATGAGAGATTCCATCTCTTGAAAGTAATCCTCCACAGTTTTACTACCCTGGCTTAATCTCCTAAGCTTTTGATGCAATTCCCGGTGGTAATGACTTGGAACAAACCTCTTCCTCATTAGGTTTTTCATCACTCCCCAAGTTTCCACACGTGGCTCCTGGTTGCATCTCCTACTTGTAACAATCTGATCCCACCAGTTGATGGCATAGTCATAGAACTCTATTGCAGCAACTTGAACCTTCTTCCGTTCTGAGTATGGCTGACAATCAATGACGAGTTCTACCTTCTTCTCCCACTCTAGATAGGCATCCGGATCATTCTTCCCATAGAATGGTGGTATCTTCAACTTAAGACTACCGAGGTTATCTTCATTGCGTTCCCTGGCTTCTCTTACATGTCTTGGACGTCCTTGTTCCTCATTAGAAGCTTGAATTCCACGGCTGTAGTAGTCTGATCCTTCCTCATTGTTTACTGGCCTTTGTGCCCTTCTTATCCCTTCAGCATGATGTTGGAGAAGTCCTTGATTCACTGACTCTTGTATGGTGTTCATTCTTTCATGAACGGGATCTAGCTCCTGCCTCAAGAGGCACCTCATTTCATCCATGAGATTTTGCATGTCCATGTTGTTTGATCTGGCTCTCCTTGGACGGTTGGTGTTATCACTTCCAGCTTCACTATGAGACATCTCGATGAAATGTGGGAACAAGTCAAAAGATGTCTTGAATTTTTCCTGCAAAACTCAATAATTTGTTAGTAATAAAAAACCTCACTATTATTTTTCCTCTCAAGTGTTTCACTCAGGTGTTTCACTCAACTCTCAAGATGTCCTCACTCAGAGATTTCTCAATTGTTCTTATCAAACAAATCACAATGAGAATTTTCCACAATCCGAATGATCAAAAGATAGAAAAAGGATGTGGGAACACGTTTGGTTTTGTTCCGAAAGAATAAAAGATTGAAAGAAAAAAGAGTGTTAGAACATGTTTGGTTTTGTTTCTCTCTTTTCTTTGATTAAGGTAGAAGGAAAAGAGTTGGAACAAGTTTGGTTTTGTTTCTTTTTTTTTTTGAATAGATTTTCAACGGATATTTGAATAGAAAGATAGAAAGAAAAGATATGAATGAAGGTGTAATAGAATGATTGTGAGTCAAAGACTCATGACCAAGAAGGTGAGGGGGTAGAAATGAAAGGTCAGAAGATGAAAAAGATCAGAATTTGAAAATGTATGAAAACTCACTACCAAAATCGAAATTGCTTGCTCTGATACCAAATGATAGAGAATCCAACCCAAGACTCGGCAGTTTCGATGGTAGAACACACAAAGATGGAAGACAAAGAAAGTGGATGAAAATGTTGGATAGATCCTTGCATAAACGAATCAGAAGACTCAAGTTTATCAAGGCTTGTGGATTAAAAACAACACAAGTAGCTGCGGAATGGCTCCTTGTTGATGGATTGAATGGTCACACAATGGATGCGGAAGTCCACTGATATTCCTCAATGCCATGCCAAGATATTACACACTTGGTGGTGACAAGGTTTGATTCTTCGGATATGACACACTGAAGGATCGAAAGATTGTTGGATATGACTCACCAAACAATCGGAAAATGTTCTCAAGGAACAAAAGAGATTAATCTCAAAATATTTGATAAAAAAGTTGGGTTGCCTTAGAATGAGGCTTACACGAGTTTAAATAAGGAAGGAGACTTGACCAGACTCAAGCTCCTTCGAGAATGACTCTTGGAAACTCTAAAATTCATCCTAAAACTTAGAAACAAAGACTCAAGACTTGGACTAAAAGACTAGGCGAGTTTGACTAGAATTTAAAGGAAATTGCGGACTAAAGAACATGAAATAAAAACCATAATCTAAAATATATCATAAGGTAATGCTTGAGTCGGTCCTTGGCTTCATGTAATCGCCCAAGTTAATCATCAAAGTGGGGTAAGTGAACTTGAGGCCTCATTAAAAACCTTAGTTGGAAAACCCATTGGGATAAAACCAAGTTAAGGGAAAAGAGCACACTCAAGCCACTTGATGATGATTAACTCAGAATAGCTTGAATGGACGTGATCAGCTCGTGGTTGATTGGTCTTGGATAAACTTCTTCTTGCTTCCAAGACAACTTTCGAGTTGTTTCAACAGCTTCTTGGAGTTTTCTTGTTCTTGCCCGGGTCATAGGACTTTTGGGAATGGTCAACGTCTTCCTCTTCTTCTCCAAGTGTTGACGTTTCTATGCTCATATCACCTACCTTTATCCTTGACCATTTCTTTCAAACCTCTTTATATATTCTATGAGTGAGGCATTTTGTTGGTACTGCTATGATTTTGCAAAAATTTGAGAGTATTGGGTATGAAAAATGTCAGCTCTCATTTTAGGCTAGCAATGGTAATTCTAGCTTTAGGTGGGGAATGAAAGACTTGAATGGCTAGAATAGGTGTCGATATGGGTGTTGGTAAAGAAAGAAAGAAAAGCTTGAGAGTATCGGTAACAACAAAGGTTAGCTCTGATTTTAGGCTAGCAATGGTAAGTCAGCTTTAGGTGGGGAATGAAAGACATGAATGGTTAGAATACATGTTGATTTGGGTGTTTGAAAAGAAAGAAAGAAAAACTTGATCATTGATATAAAAGAGTCCCTATTTAAATCAAGTGATAAACCAAAGAGGTCTAAATCTCAAGTATATATAAGAAGAAGGCAAGTATAGCTACCACAAGTTAAAACAAAGAAAATAAAAAATTATAAGAGTATGGAGCAAAAGAAAGAAAAGTGATGGAAAAGAGCTAAGAGTATAACTATAACATTTTCCTAGGAGACTAAGAAAAAGAGATTGATCATGAGGTTGGGGATTGAAAAAGAACGAATAGTATCTTTTTATGGGGGAGAATAGAGTTAAAAGGATAGGAGATAAGATGTGTTTCACAATATGGGGTAGAATAATGAGAGTTGAGTTTTATATGCATCAAATGTTCCCTTTCTTAGATGGGTTTTGCATTTGAGTAGCATTCATATTTTTTAGAGTAACCACCTAACAAAAACCTCTTATTAAGTCACCAAAAAAGCTTTTAACAAAAAATCAATTGCATATGTAGAGTTAGTGACATATTTTGCATAGTTTCTTGTTTGTAGGTGCATGGAGTAGAGTATGTAGCTTTGAAGCCATTTAGATGGCTATTTGCATCAAGAAAGAATGTTTGAGTGAAGAGGAATGATCACAGCGGCATAGGCTGACCGGTGTGAAGCTGATGAAAATCTGGGAGATTGCAAGACGACGGGCAGTGACATGAGGAGGCTGCTGGAGTGCAGCAACGTGAGGAGGCCGCTGGAGCGCAGTGACATAGTTCAGCGACGTGCGGAGGCCGCTAGGACATAGCGGTCAAGTTCATTGACGTAAGGAGGCCGCTGTACCGATTCTGATTTGGCAATTTCGGCCTCAACCAAGCTTAACTAGTCCGAATTTCTATTTCAAACCAAGTTATTTGTCTTACTATAAATATGTTGAGGCCCTAATTTCTATGGGATCTTATTTTATGTTTTGTTTAAGGTTGTTTAGCCACTCTTAGTCTCTTCTTAAGTATTTTGGATCTTTGATCTTTTTATCTTTATAAGGTTTTGATTTCATATTATCTTTGATTATATTCTCTTAATACTTAAGATTATGCAAAGATCAATCCATTTACTTTGTGTTTTTATGCCTATTAATGAATAGTCTCCTTTTTAGGAATCTTGGGATGTTAGATCTAGGTTGATTAGTGCAAGGTTAGTGGAGTTTAGGCTTGTAATCATTAGAACCATACTTGTTATGTTGAGTTTAATGCTGGATTAGCAAGAGATTGTTGGTTTAGATCTTAAGCATTTTTCACACCATAAGGTGTTTGATGAAATATTTGATCCAAACTTTTCAAGCTCTTTTCGATCATAGCCAATGAGAGTTGATGTTTAAGATATTTAGAAGTTAAGAATACATGATTAATGCTCATTAGTCAATTAATTTTTAACAAGAGTTATGAACATTTAAAGTGATTAGTAAAGTAATTAGTATCATAAGAGTGGATTAGTCAATTTTAGTGTTTTGGAACAATCAGATTAGCTCTAAGAAGTAGATTAAGACTCCACTAGCTTCATTGATTAGTCTAGATTATCTATAACAATCTCAAGGATCCTTCTTTGTTAATTTGATTTCAAAACCCATTTTTAGTTATTTTCTTGTTTATTTACATTTCAAATTCTCTTTACAAAAACCAAAAACATATTTGCTTAGATTAAGAAATTATTTACATTCCTAATGTGTTAAGACTATATTCCAAGTTGGATTGATCTTCAAATATTGATGCAAACATCAATCCTAATACCATAGAGGACGAGCCACATTCAGTACCAGAGGTCAAGGAAGGACCCATGACACGCTCTAAATCAAAACAGCTCCGGAGAAGGTTCAACTTAGCTGTACAAAATATTGTAAACAATTTAGAAACTGGAGGAGTCTACTGGTCTGAACCAAACCTCTGTGAGGAAGAGCTTTCTCAAGCTTTCATTAAACTCAGACTACATCAAACCCCAGGTATGGACTCTGTTGAAATATGTGATCTCTATGATAGAAGAATTCAAATCTAAGAGAAGGAGGGAAAGGAAACCTAGTTCACAAGGAACTAGAAGAAGTCTTGGTTAGGATGTAACTAGAAGAAAGGAAGCTGTTACATACTAACTAGAAGACTAACTAAGTGGAAAAGAGGAAGCAAAGGAGAGCATGGGGCGCCAGAACCAGGGCATGGGCACAAGCATGGAGGCGTCAGCAGCAGGGTATGGGCGCAGCTTGAACAGGAGTCAAACAGTGAGCTGCTCCCTTCCCTCCTCTCTTCTTCACGCAAACTCCTCTCTTCTCTCCTTCCTTCTTCACGCCTCTTCTCTTCTTCTCTATGTAAAAACTCTATAAATATACATGTAATGTGATGTAAAGAGTTGTGAATAAGAGAATAAGAAGATTAAAAGAGTAAAAGGAAGCTTTGATTATCTCCCTAAAGGCGCCGGTGGAGCCTTAGCTCTCCGGCGCCATGCTTCTCCTTAGTTCATCTTATTTCATCAACCATTATCATTCTCATTCTCATCATCATTCTTATCATCATTCTCAAACAATAATCCCTCATTACATCAATACTCACGCCACCATCTTCATCCTAAACATTCTCCAAGTATCCTAACCTCAAACTCCTTATCATTCTCATGCCACAACTATCACTCTCTCAACAATCCCTAAGCCTCCATACTCTTAATTTCAACATGGTATCAGAGCAAGTTGAGTGATCTAGCGCCTAATCTCTTGTTATTCTTCTAGCTCTCTACAAAGTCTTCTAATCTATAACCATACACTTTCTTAGTTCTATTCACTCTGAGATTAATATCCTTGAGATCATAAGATCTTCAAGTTGTGAAAGGACTAAGGGTGTGTATTGTTACTAGAAAATGATGACAAATTGAGGGAGATTTCGTTGGGCTCTCCTTGGCTCCTTGCCTTGAGGAACTCGTTTTTCTTTTGTTAAACACATGAGAGAGAGATTTTCTGGGGTAATTTGTTCCTCCCATGCGTTTTTAATAGGGTGTGTGTGAGAGAGTAAATATCTTTCTTTGTGTTTCTTGTGTGTGGAGTCTAGATCCACATACAAAACTTTGAAAAGGGGTTGTATCAACATCAATCCCTCGGTGATCCTCTTTGGAAACAAGATCCAGAGGATTTTTAGAATCATTCATCCATGAAGAAGCTTGTCATGGCGTGATGGTCTTTGGCATGTATGGCGTGGGAAATAAGGCATCTAGCAGATGAAGAGTGTTTTTGGCGGATGGTTAAGAAGAGGAGAAGGCTGGGTGGTGACCTTAAGTGGTGATCCAAGCAAGCTCCAAGTGAAAACAAATCATTGAACAGGAAGTAAAGTGGCTGGTGATCAAATGAAGACATTCAGCAAGAAAGAAGAGGTGCTTGCCTCAGAATGAATGGAAGCATTAAACCGGCTGCACAAACAGCCAAAGAAAAACCTAGTTCACGTGAGACTTCAAAAAAAAATATGAGACAGCTCATAGTAAAACTTGGAGTTGAAAAGGAGAAGCTTACCTAAGAGATAGGAAGCTGAAGAAGGTTGCATCCCGGAAGAGACTTGCGGAAGAGAAGTGACAAGAGGAGTTCACGTCTTCAACCCGGAAGAGACTTGCGGAAGGGACGTGACAAGAGGAGTTCACGTAGAAGACTTGCAGTAGACGGAGATGAAGCACAAGGCTTATGCTATAATTCTTTGGTGAGTCTTCCAATAAGCGGAAGATTCATATGGTCCAAGAAGTAGTTGCTCCAAGGTATTGATTAAAAGGTGCTTATGGAGGGTCATATTATTCCCTGGTCTTCATCCTCTCTTGAGGCCAAATCACTTGATCCAGGAGGTATTGAGAGAGTGGTGATCATACTCAACCATGTGGCGATCCAAGCGGAGCAATCTACAAGAAGAAGTGTGTATAGGCTCAAGCAAGCTATTCATGGTGGTGTTATGTGGAGGTAGATGATGTCCTTTGTGGCCTAATCCAAAATGGCTAGCAGACGAAAGCTTGTCCTAATTGCCAAGTGGGATAGATAGTCCAAGAGGAGGCGGCATCATTGGCATAATCAAGCTTAGTGCTCTTTCCTTTGCAAGAGTGGTCCCTTGGCAACGGGCTAGTCTTGAAGGGAAGTGTTGAAGAAGCGGTGAGCTCCAAATTATGCAACGGTCTTCCTTGTCAAGTTTGGTTCTTCTCATACTCGAACCAAGCTTGAGGGGGAGTGTTGAAGAAGACCGTTGAAGCACCAAGTTAGGTGATGGTCCAAGAAGAAGAGGACTATAACATTGTACCATGGATAGGTGCGGCATTCCGAGAGGAAGCCGGGAGAGTCTTATGATAAGTGGGATTAGAGCGGATGGCTCTTTGAAGAATCAAGATCAAATCTATGAAGGGTTGAAGCCAAGATTGATCTTGATAGATGGAGTGTGAAGCTCAGACCAAGAGGCATTCACCTAGGAGGCTGTGGAACGGTAAACAAGGCAACAAGGCACTCCAAGCACCGTATGAGGAGACGATGGCGAGAGAAAGCCGGGAGACACATACGAGTAGCTATGGATGATGTTGTAAGAAAACCGAAGGAGAAACCACCTTTCAGACCTTATTAGGTGTGGTGATCCGAGAAGCAGCGGGAAGTGGCGTCTAACGGATAGAGTATACTCCCAAGAGTCATCAAGAGGAAGCCAATGACAATGTGAGTATTCCGTGAGCTAGAAGATGTCATCCGAGGAGCTTGAAGTCAAGATTAAGTTTGAGACAAGAATCCCGAGGAGACATGATCCGAGTGAAGCTTAGAGAAGACAAAGCCTAATCCGCAAGAAAGAGTGAAGGCCATAGGAGAGGAAGCCGTGGTCTCATTGAGGTTAGGAGTCATCAAAACCGTCTTTGGAGCAAGCAAGGATCAGCTAGCGGATATCGTTATCATGGCATCATCTTCTATCAATGAGGATCACGTACATGGCAAGATTGGCCTTAAGGACACCTACCGACCAATCTTGAGGGGGAGTGTTGAAATATGTGATCTCTATGATAGAAGAATTCAAATCTAAGAGAAGGAGGGAAAGGAAACCTAGTTCACAAGGAACTAGAAGAAGTCTTGGTTAGGATGTAACTAGAAGAAAGGAAGCTGTTACATACTAACTAGAAGACTAACTAAGTGGAAAAGAGGAAGCAAAGGAGAGCATGGGGCACCAGAACCAGGGCATGGGCACAAGCATGGAGGCGTCAGCAGCAGGGTATGGGCGCAGCTTGAACAGGAGTCAAACAGTGAGCTGCTCCCTTCCCTCCTCTCTTCTTCACGCAAACTCCTCTCTTCTCTCCTTCCTTCTTCACGCCTCTTCTCTTCTTCTCTATGTAAAAACTCTATAAATATACATGTAATGTGATGTAAAGAGTTGTGAATAAGAGAATAAGAAGATTAAAAGAGTAAAAGGAAGCTTTGATTATCTCCCTAAAGGCGCCGGTGGAGCCTTAGCTCTCCGGCGCCATGCTTCTCCTTAGTTCATCTTATTTCATCAACCATTATCATTCTCATTCTCATCATCATTCTTATCATCATTCTCAAACAATAATCCCTCATTACATCAATACTCACGCCACCATCTTCATCCTAAACATTCTCCAAGTATCCTAACCTCAAACTCCTTATCATTCTCATGCCACAACTATCACTCTCTCAACAATCCCTAAGCCTCCATACTCTTAATTTCAACACTTCTTTGGCAGGAGAAAAGATCTTTACAAGTGAGGAGACGGCATTGAAGCTTCAAAAGGCGCACGGGTCAGGTTTCAGCTCCAATGATGAACAAGAGAGTCAAGGACATGATCCAATCAACAAGGACGTGAGAGGACATCCAGAAAGTGATCAAAGCATGCTAGAGAAGCCCCAAGAAGATTTCTACATCACAGAGCCAGGGCATCATCATAGAGCACAAGAGAGGGTTCAAGAAAGCGCCATTAAATCTCTAATGTGTCCAGGTAAGTTGTATTCAATTTATAACATTTTGGCAGGTCAAGATAATCTCAGAAACACATAAGGACGTCCTCAAACAATATGCTGAAGAAAGTTTAAGTAGTTTCCTTATTTTGAATTTTCCTTTTTGTCTAAAAACGGTAGTTTGTTGTTTCTTTGTTTTTGCATTTTTTTTTTTGGTTGTTGTTGCGTTTATTTATTTTATTTTGGGCCCTAGGGCTAGCTGATGGACTCTTATAAAGTCCCCCTGCAGCTGAGTAATATTTGGCTACCTTTTGATTAATAAAATAACGCCGTTTTCTTGCTCTTCTTCTCTGCGAATTCCTCTTAAGAGATTAGGGTTTTTGCTTTGTCTTGTTGAGTGATTCTGCAAGGCTGAGTGTTTGTGCTGTATCAGAGATAAATCACACCTCTGTGGTGCACCTCAATCCGCCATCACAACTAATTTTACTGATCCACACGAGAGAAGCGCTCGCCATCGTGTCAGATCCACATCTTCGATCATTTCCTCTTCACCAAGTGAGAAGCGACCGCCAACTTGTGAAGCCACCACCTCTATCTTGTATCATCTGGTATCAGAGCCCAAGTTCCTGATTGGTTCTTGTGTTCTTCATCCTCTTTTATTTTTTTTAACGTTTCAATCTGCCCCTGTTTTTGTTTCTGTTTTGTTTTAATTTAAAATTCATTAAAAAGAAATAAAAAATCTCTCGTTTGTTGTTGCTTTGAGTCTGGTTTTGAGTCTTTGTTCAAGTTGCTAGTTGTGTGAGGCTTTTATTTTTAGTTTTACGGTTGTGTCAAAAAAAAAAAAAAACCCCTAAAAGTTTCAATTGTGTTTTGTTGTTTTCTGATTGGTTCTTTGCTTTTTTTAAGTCAATTTTTGCTGTTTTAGTCAATATTTGCTGCTGTTGTTTATTTTTTTTAGTTTTGTTCACGTTTCTTGAGCCTGCTTGTTTCTTTTGATTTTAGTTTTTTTGGTATAATCTTGTCCGCTCTGTCTCATTTAGCAGTTAGGTTGCATTATTAAAAAAAAAAACCATAAAACTTTTGTTGAAATAATTTGGAATTATTTGAAATCTTCAGATTGTGTTGCTTTCCACTCTTTTTGTGCTTTGATTCCTTTGTTGTTTTTGTAAGTGCAAGATAAAACAAAGAGCATACAATGGCAGATGACAATAATACAGTTCCCCAAGATGCAGTATTACAGATGCTTGCAGCAATGAGAGAAGAGCTGAGAGGATTTGGAGATAGGATAGGACGTTTGGAGCAGCCTAAAGCTAGAGCTGAAGGGAGAAACGTACCAGCAAGAAGAAATCTTCAAGAAGAGGAAGAAGTGGTACCAGATTCGGAAGAGGAGGATCTGCCACCTGATCCCTTATGGAGACAAAGAGCACTGCAGGAAGATCCATTGAGGATGAATCGAGCTAGGCGTGTAGATACACGTGAAACTCACCATGAACTCAAGCTAATACCACCTACTTTTGCAGGAAAATCAAACCCCGAGGTTTATCTGGATTGGGAGAGGCGATTGGAGCATATTTTTGAGTGTTATGGTTATGAGGAGCGTAGGAAAGTGGCTGTAGCAGTAGCTCAACTCACAGATAATGCGCTTGCCTGGTGGGACAGTAATGTGGCTGAAAGAAGAAGACAACGTTTTGGACCAGTAGTTACATGGAGGGACATGAAATGCCTCCTACAACTCAGGTACGTACCAGATCATTATCACCAAGACTTACAGAAACGTTTTCGGAAATTATCTCAGGGAAACAGGACCGTGGATGAGTATTTTGAAGAGTTTGAGAAGCAAATGAACTCGGTGGAGTTAGAAGAATCCGAGGAAGCCTTGATGGCTCAGTTTATAGATGGTTTGCAAGAAAGAATTGCAAGGAAGATAGAAAGAGCTAAATATGGTGGTCTTCATGAGTTGCTACATCTAGCTGTTCAAGTGGAGCAACAAATCAAGCGGGAAATATCATTCAGCAACCACAGTAAAACTACCACATCATGGGCTTCTAGGAGTTCCAAGCAACCAGACCAAGATAAGGCCATCCAGTTAGACTCTCGGTTCAAAGGAAAAATTACTGAGGCACCAAAGACTACCACAAGACCAGATCAAGGTAAGCTTCATAACAATACATCTAGAACTCATGACATAACATGTTTTAAATGTCAAGGCAGGGGACACATGGCTAGGGAGTGTCCGAATCAAAGGGTCATGATCATAACCTCTTGTGGGGACTATGAGTCACATGATGAAGAGGAAGAAGAGATAGTTGAGCGTGATGAAGACATTGAATATCCTGACACAGGAGAACTTTTAGTGGTTAGAAGAATGCTGAGTGTTTTCATTAACCCCGCGGAGAAAGTACAACGGGAAAATATTTTTCACACAAGATGCACTATCAAGGGCAAGGTATGTAATCTAATAATTGATGGGGGTTCTTTTACTAATGTGGCTAGCAAGTACATGGTGGAAAGGTTAGGTTTTCCCAAGACTAAGCACCCGAGACCATACAAGCTCAGGTGGCTGAATGATGATACCGAGTTGAAAATTTCAGAGCAGGTCACCATACCATTCAGCATTGGTAGGTATCAAGACCAGGTTATTTGTGATGTTGTTCCAATGAGAGCTGGCCATATTCTTCTTGGAAGGCCTTGACAGTATGATAGGGCTACATGTTATGATGGACGGAGCAACCATTACTCCTTCACTCATAATGACCGTAAGTTTAATCTTGCCCCTCTTAGTCCATCAGAAGTTCATGAACTGCAAAAACACATGAACAAAGAGGAAGAGGTAAGGATCTCTAGTCTCTATATAAGCACTAATGATGTTCATAAAACTGTGTGTGCCAAGGGCACCGTGCTACTAATGATTTTTAAAAGAGTGTTTAAGTTCAGGTATAGGAGAAGTGGAGCTTCCCATGGAGATACAAGCTGTTCTAAATCAATACAAGGACGTGTTTCCGGAAGAAATACCACCAGGGCTTCCTCCTATCCATGGAATAGAGCATCAGATCGATCTTATACCAGGCTCACCTTTACCTAACAAGCCAGCATACCGAATGAACCCGGAAGAGTCAAAGGAGCTAGAAAAACAAGTACGGGAGCTAATGGAGAAAGGATATATTAGGGAAAGTCTCAGCCCTTGCGCGGTACCAGTCCTTTTAGTTCTAAAGAAAGATGGTACATGGAGGATGTGTGTTGACTGCCGTGCCATCAACAATATCACCATCAAATATCGGCATCCGATTCCAAGGCTAGATGACATGTTGGACGAGCTAAGTGGTGCCATCATATTCTCAAAAGTTGACTTGAAGAGTGGATACCACCAGGTAAGGATGAGAGAAGGGGATGAGTGGAAGACGGCTTTCAAGACTAACCAAGGTCTCTACGAGTGGCTTGTCATGCCATTTGGACTGACAAATGCCCCCAGCACCTTCATGCATCTAATGAACCAGGTTCTTAGGTCTTTCATTGGTAAATTTGTTGTTGTATACTTTGATGATATACTTATCTATAGTAAGTGTTATTCTGATCATATTGTGCATTTAGGAATTATTTTGAAAACGCTTCAAAAGGAAGGCCTTTATGCCAACCTAAAGAAGTGCACATTTTGTACTGAAAAGTGTGTGTTCTTAGGCTTTGTAGTGAGTAAACAGGGTCTGCAAGTGGATGAGGAAAAGATCAAAGCAATTCGTGAGTGGCCTACTCCAACATCTATTGGGCATGTACGAAGCTTTCATGGACTTGCAAGCTTCTACAGAAGGTTTGTCAAGGGTTTTAGTACTGTGGCTGCTCCAATGACTACTGTGATCAAGAAAAACGTGCCCTTCTCTTGGGGGAAAGCTCAAGATCAGTCATTCAATACGCTGAAGGAGAGACTCACACAAGCACCAGTTCTAGCCCTACCAGATTTTGAGGTTATGTTTGAAGTTGAATGTGATGCTTCGGGGTTGGGGATTGGAGCTGTACTACATCAAAGGAAGAGACCTATAGCATTCTTTAGTGAGAAATTAAATGGAGCTACGCTGAATTATCCAACATATGACAAGGAGTTGTACGCCTTAGTTCGCTCTCTAGAAACCTGGCAGCACTACTTATTATCCAAGGAGTTCATCATCCACACTGATCATGAAACTCTCAAGCACCTTAAGGGCCAGACTTCGCTTAAGAGAAGACATGCCAAGTGGCTGGAGTTCATAGAAACATTTCCCTATGTGATCAAGTATAAGAAAGGTAAGGAGAATGTAGTAGCAGATGCTTTGTCAAGAAGGTATTCTCTTATATCTACTATGGAGGCCAAGATAATGGGTTTTGAGCACATCAAGCAACTGTACAAGGATGATCCAGAGCTAGGAGAGTGTTACCAACGACCAGGTCAGGGAGTTTACAAGGCATTCTACTTACATGACGGGTTCCTGTTTAAAGATAAGCGATTGTGCATACCCCAAAGTTCTATGTGTGAGTTGATACTTAGTGAAGCACATGGTGGAGGTCTGATGGGTCACTTTGGAGTAGACAAGACTCTTGCTGTAGTAATGGAGCATTTCTTTTGGCCTCATCTGAAGAAGGACGTTGAGAGGTTTTGTTTCAGATGTGTTGTTTGCCACAAAGCCATGTCCAGGTTACATCCTCATGGTCTTTATTTACCATTACCTATTCCTAACGCCCCTTGGGTAGATATATCCATGGATTTTGTCTTAGGTTTGCCAAAGATTAGACACAAAGATTCAATATTTGTTGTTGTGGGCCAATTCTCTAAGATGGCTCACTTCATCCCTTGTGACAAGACCAATGATGCAACCCAAATAGCAGATTTGTTCTTTAAAGAAGTGGTACGCCTTCATGGTATACCAAGGACCATAGTCTCTGATCGTGATACTAAGTTTCTCGGACATTTTTGGAGGACCCTATGGAGAAAGTTAGGCACTAAGCTCTTATTTTCTACAACTTGTTATCCCCAAACAGATGGACAAACCGAAGTGGTAAACCGAACTCTCTCAACTTTACTTAGAGCTACTCTTGGTAACAATATGAAAACTTGGCTTGATTGTATTCCTTTTGTTGAGTTTGCATATAATAGGGCTGTGCAATCGGCTACAAAACTATCTCCCTTCGAGGTAGTCTATGGAATTAACCCTTTGTCTCCAGTGGATTTAGTTTCTTTGCCACAGATAGAACAGGTTAGCCAAGATGGTTTGAGACTTGGAGAGATCATCAAGAAGTTGCACATCAAAGCTAAAGAGCATTTAGAAGCAAAGGCTGCTGATAACAAGCGCAGAGTAGACCAAAAGAGAAAAGAGATATTGTTCGAACCGGGAGATTGGGTCTGGCTACATATTAGGCCGGAGAGGTTCCCCAAGCAAAGATCATCCAAATTAGCACCCAGGGGCGATGGACCATTCAGAATACTTTAAAAGATCAATGACAATGCGTATCGACTAGAGCTGCCAGGTGAGTTTAAAATGTCCCACACGTTTAATGTTGCTGACTTGTCCTCCTATGATACAGGGGAATCCGTTTTGAGGGCAAAACCTTTTCAAGAGGGAGGGAATGATGCAAACATCAATCCTAATACCATAGAGGACGAGCCACATTCAGTACCAGAGGTCAAGGAAGGACCCATGACACGCTCTAAATCAAAACAGCTCCGGAGAAGGTTCAACTTAGCTGTACAAAATATTGTGAACAATTTAGAAACTGGAGGAGTCTACTGGTCTGAACCAAAACTCTGTGAGAAAGAGCTTTCTGAAGCTTTCACTAAACTCAGAATACATCAGGCCCCAGGTATGGACTCTTCTTTGGCAGGAGAAAAGATCTTTCCAAGTGAGGAGACGGCATTGAAGCTTCAAAAGGCGCACGGGTCAGGTTTCAGCTCCAATGATGAACAAGAGAGTCAAGGACATGATCCAATCAACAAGGACGTGAGAGGACATCCAGAAAGTGATCAAAGCATGCTAGAGAAGCCCCAAGAAGATTTCTACATCACAGAGCCAGGGCATCATCGTGGAGCACAAGAGAGGGTTCAAGAAAGCGCCATTAAATCTCTAATGTGTCCAGGTAAGTTGTATTCAATTTATAACATTTTGGCAGGTCAAGATAATCTCAGAAACACATAAGGACGTCCTCAAACAATATGCTGAAGAAAGTTTAAGTAGTTTCCTTATTTTGAATTTTCCTTTTTGTCTAAAAACGGTAATTTGTTGTTTCTTTGTTTTTGCATTTTTTTTTGGTTGTTGTTGCGTTTATTTATTTTATTTTGGGCCCTAGGGCTAGCTGATGGACTCTTATAAAGTCCCCCTGCAGCTGAGTAATATTTGGCTACCTTTTGATTAATAAAATAATGCCGTTTTCTTGCTCTTCTTCTATGTGAGTTCCTCTTAAGAGATTAGGGTTTTTTCTTTGTCTTGTTGAGTGATTCTGCAAGGCTGAGTGTTTGTGCTGTATCAGAGATAAATCACACCTCTGTGGTGCACCTCAATCCGCCATCACAACTCATTTTACTGATCCACACGAGAGAAGCGCTCGCCATCGTGTCAGATCCACATCTTCGATTATCTCCTCTTCACCAAGTGAGAAGCGACCGCCAACTTGTGAAGCCACCACCTCTATCTTGTATCATATATGCACAACTTATTTGGATAATTGATAACCTTGATTTGCCAAAAACATAATATCAACAATTGATCACTATATAGTATTGAACCTCCTTAGCTTTGACAATATAATTTATAAAAATGCCTTCAAATGCTCTTCATTTTCAATTATATCCCTTTTACAAAGCTTTATGAGCATTTTTATAATCTGTTTATGAATATGAAAATAAATCTATTTATTAATAATTTAATGATTTTAAAATATTTAAAAGTTTAGAAAAACTACATGCATCCTTAGACATCAAATGGAATTTTGGAAAGTGGTATTTTTGAAAATAGTTTTGATTGGATACATTTTTGTAAATAGATACACTAAAAAGAGAAATTTTAAAAACCTACTTAACATAAATATTTATTTCAAATTTTTAAATATTGAGTCTTATAAATAAAGTTTTGTTCTATATTGAGTGCAATTACTTCTTCAATTGAAAAAAATAACCCTTCATTAATTATATAAAAAAACAAAACTTCTAAAATCTAAAAGTTAAATTATATGAACGAAAATGATAATTCATGTCTATATAGAATGATATATACGTAGTGTCATTCAACACAGTTATCATTTTCTATAATTTATTATGAATGATTTTCTTATACCTTGTATATAGATTTCAAGATGGAACAGTGATGCTTTATATTTATATAATATAGATATTATACTATAAACACAAATTAATTTATCAAATATAAATCTGGATTTTGTATCTTTGACTGCCATGCATGTCTACTTAATGTTTACTCTGTATAAAATGTACTCAGTTTGGTTGACAAAAGTCTTTACAGTTTTAAAGAGCTATGGCTACTTGGTTTTGTCACAGCATAAAATATAGATATATGAATCTTAGATTAAGATGAATCATTTATACAAGAGTCAATTGCACATGCCAATAAACAAAATCTGGATATACCTTTTCATGAGGAGTCCTCACGCTCCTCGGTTAGATGTAAGGTTACATTTTGTAGTCCTTCTTTCCAGACCCAGAAGTTTTTTTCAACACTAAAAGCCGCTGAAAATGGTGCTGCAAAAATAGCATTGACTTCTTTGGGGCCACTGTTATGTGTTTTTCACTCATTTGGACCACTGTTATGTGTTTTTTAAACGTGTATACATGTATATATATAGCTTAGTTTTAACTTTTTCTGTGTCGTTTTTGTTATTCAGGGAATTGATGTAAATTACAAGAAGCCGCAACAAGAATTTGCTCAGGAATAAAAAATTCAATCACAGCCAGTTTATGGAGTAGCTTTATCTGGGCCATCACATGGCATTAACTTTATTTCCACTGTGTGTGTTTGCTTGGATGTTTTTCCGAGGGGAAGAGGCAAAAACCAAAGAGCTCGCAGAAATGAATGCTGCTAAAGTAGCATTCATGAGTATCACAACTGGTATTTAATTAACCTTTTTAACATCATTAGTTTTTCCCACTTTAATACCTCCATCATAAAATGATCAAATCTCTTGAAGCCAACAAGTTATGTTAATTTGTATGAAAGAAAAAGCGATGATGGATTGTTTACCAGGACTGTTTTATGTCAAGTGCTTTTAAAATCCATTTAGCTTTGGACAGTCACTACAGTCAACCTTGTCAATTTCATTGCCTCACTATATTTTTCAACATTGCCATGTTATGATTTGGTCATGAGATTAACCTGTCTCTGAACAAAGAAAAAATGAAACAACTTTTTGTATTGGGTACGTTACATACCCATTTGATTCTACTGTCCTAATTATGCATATTTCCATGTTTGTGCTTCATCGTTGTATGAAGAATTAAATCTGTTAATCCATGATGTGCAGGGACCTTGAACCAGACCTCATCGTCTTCTTTTCCTTCTTCTGTTTCATTTTCTGGTCAGACTTACCCGACCCACTTGTTTTTTCCAACACTATCACCGGCTGAACATGCCGCTGCAAAATATAGCAGTACCTTCGTTGGGGCCACTGTGTCAGAAGGCTAGTTTTCACTCATTTTGGAGCAATGTTATGTGTTTTTCAAACGTTGCTATGATTTAAATTATTTTGGTGTGCGATTTTCTTATTCAGGGAATTGATGTAAATTACAAAAACCTGCTACAAGAATTTGCTCATAAAAACATGTCCCTTTTGTAAGAATTGTGGAAGTGATGATTCTATTATTGATTGAGACAATACATATATACACAAAGCAAAATACATGCATAGAAAGAGTTTATACAGACATTGAATGAGAATCAATCATGGGAGAGATTAGTGTGATTGATATCGTTCTTGATATCATCATACCCTCCCTCAAGATGGAGAAAGTGGACTTACTCCAATCTTGTTATTAAGCTCGATGAACCTTGGTCTTGGTAGCGGTTTAGCGAGACCATCGGCTAACTAATCATTGGTCAAGACATGTGAGACTCGTAGGGCGCCAGATTGTATGTTGTCGCGGAAAAACTGGTAGTCAATTGCGATATTTTCATCCGAGAGTGGAAAACTGGATTGGCGCATAAGTATGTGGCTCCCACATTGTCATAGAAGATGACTGGTTCTTGTGGTAGATCGATCCCTAATTCAGATAATAAGGAGCATGTCTAACTTACTTCAGACGCAGTGTTTGCAGCAGCTCGATATTCAGCTTCCGTAGATGAGCGAGCAACACCACGTTGTTTCTTGGATGACCATGAGATGGGACTTCCTCCTAGATACATGAGATATGCATTAGTGGAGATTAAATCATATGTGTCTCCTCTCCAATCTGCATCAGATAATCCATGGAGTGTTTGGGCGGAAGGGGATGCCATGGGAAACAGTTCAAGAAAGGTAGTGGAGAATCTTTTTTCGGCTTGCCAATGCAGATTGTTTAGGTGATGCATAAACTGAGAAAGGCAGTTCACCTTGAAGGCAATGTCGGGCCTTGTAAAAGAGAGGTATTGGAGACTTCCGAGAACTTGACGATATTCTTTTGCATCATCCAGAGCCGTGCCCGATGTTAATAACTTTGGCATTGCTGACATTGGAGTGGTGACAGGTTTAGCTTGAAGCATGTTTGTCTTATGTAGAAGATCAATGATATATTTCTTTTGCATCAAGTGGAGACCACAGGAGGTTCTTGTAGCTTCGATTCCCAGAAAATAACTTAATTCCCCTTGATCTTTGAGAGAAAACCGAGCTGAAAGAGATGAGATAAACCTGGGAATCAGTGTCGAATCTCCAGTAATTAGTATATCGTCTACATATACCAGCACAGGTGTTAGTAGATGAACAACGAAGTATCAGCCAATGAATATTTGAAACCAGCTTGAAGTAGAAAATTCCGTAGTTTTTGGTACCACGCTCCTGGTGCCTGCTTGAGGCCGTATAATGCTTAACGAAGGCGGCATACATGGTTAGGGCGGTCATGATCAACAAAACCTGGAGGCTGAGAGACATACACGACATCTTGTAGAGACCCCTGGAGAAATTCATTGTTAATGTTGACTTGAAGAATGCTCCAGTTGCGATATACGACAACTTCGAGGACTAAGCAAATGGTGGTTGACTTGATGACTGGGCTGAAGGTGTAACACCCCGACCGCCATCGTCCGTGAGCCACCATGTCCTCTCTAGCCATGTAAGACCATACCCTCTCTCTAGGCCCATGAGCGCTACATCCTCTTTAGGCTCATTGGGCCCACCCTCGTACGACAGTCGTACGATATCTCGAGAGGTTCTAAAGACTTGTTACTATCCCTACAAATCACCACATGATCTTTTCCCATATTTTGGTCTCACTCAAATGGTACCAACAATCACTTCGCGGTAGGTCACCCATTCTACTGCTACTCCAGGCCGAGCACGCTTAACCCTAGAGTTCTAACTGGACAAGTGACGGAAAAGATAAGTGCACTTTGGTGACATAGGTAGCCAAATCAAATCTTTTAACTGTTGATTTTAGAAGTTTAGGGAGAGATAAGAATGAAGATAAGAGAATTGGCGTAATAAGAGAGAGAGAGATTGCTGAATTTTTCTTCTTATTCACTCTCATTCAACCAATACAATGCACAAGTATATATAGACTTTACAAGCATAAGCTAAGGAAAAAATATCTAAGGAAGAGGAAGAGAAGAGGTGTGATGATGGAGTGGTTGAGCAGCTCCAACAGTGCAGCTGCGCCCATGCTGTTCCCATGCTGTGCCCATACCTTCTCCCTGCAGCGCCCATGCCTCCTTTGCTTCCTCACTTGGTTTAGTTAGCTTGTCTAGTTGATATCCAACAGCTTCCTTTTCTTCTAGTTCCTTATAAACTAGCTCTCCTTCTAGTTCCTTCACAACTAGTTCTTTCCTTTTCCCTCCTTTTCTTGAGTTTGAATTCTTCTTCTTGAGATCACATATTTCAACACTCCCCCTCAAGATTGGTCGGTGAATATCCTTTAGACCGATCTTGCCATATATGTGATCCCCAATGATCGAGGATGTTGCCTTGGTGAAGATATCCGCTAGCTGTTCCCCACTTGCTACGAATGCGGGTTTGATGATTCCTTCTTGAATCTTTCCCCTCACAAAGTGACAATCCACTTCTATATGCTTGGTCCTTTCATGGAATACCGGATTGGATGCTATATGTATTGCAGCTTGATTATCACAATACAACAGCATCTCCTCAGCCTCAAGTATCCCAAGATCTTCTAGGAATGCCCTCACCCATATCAATTCTTTTGTCACCTCCTTCATAGCCCTATACTCGGCTTCAACACTTGATAAGGCTATAACTTTCTGCTTCTTACTTCTCCAAGTGACTAGATTACCTCCCACAAAGGTACAAAAACCGGATGTGGACTTTCTATCTTGCTTATCTCCAGCCCAATCCGCATCACAATATCCTTGAACCTTTGTGTTTCCATTAGCCTTCATCCATATGCCTTTTCCAGGGCTGTTTTTTAAGTACCTTAGCAGCCTCTCAATCATGTTCCAATGCTGCATAGTTGGTTTTTGCATATGTTGACTCACACGGTTCACTGCAAAGCAAATATCCGGCCTTGTAATAGTAAGATAGATGAGCTTGCCCACCATCCTCTGGTATCTTTTAATATTCTCCAATGGCTCCCCCTCAGGACTATCTTGGTAGCCTTCTTCTATTGGAGTTTTGGCTGGTTTGGATCCTAACTTCCCGGTTTCTTCCAAGAGATCCAGCACATATTTCCTTTGGGAGATGAACATCCCATCTTCAAACCGTGTCATTTCAATCCCTAGGAAGTATTTAAGCTCTCCTAGATCCTTTATATCAAAAGCAACCTTCAAGAGTTCCTTGATTCGATCTACTCCATCTTTGTCACTTCCTGTGATGATTAGATCATCAACATAGATCAAGACCACCACTACTCCTCCTTTACTTTTCCTTGTGAAAAGTGTATGATCAGCTTCCGATCTTATGAACTCCTTCTCCAAAAGACAAGCACTTAGCCTTTGGTACCATGCCCTTGGAGATTGCTTTAGCCCATAGATTGCTTTCTTCAATCTACAAACTTTGTTGCCTTCCTTATGATATCCTTGGGGTGGATCCATATACACTTCCTCTTCCAAATCCCCTTGCAAGAAGGCGTTCTTGACATCTTTCTGCCATAGATCCCACTTCAAGTTCACTGCCACCGAGATTAGGATTCTGATGGAATGGAGCTTAGCAACCGGAGCAAATATCTCGGTATAATCCTCCCCATAGATTTGAGTATACCCTTTTGCTACCAACCTTGCCTTGTATCTTTCTATCCTCCCATCACTTGTGTATTTGATTGTATACACCCATCTACACCCAACTGGCTTCTTATCCCTTGGTAAATCGGTTAAGTACCAAGTATGATTCCTTTCCATGGACTTCATTTCCTCTTCCATGGCTTTTACCCATACTCCACTCTCACACGCTTCTTCATATGAGTTAGGTATGGATTCCTTGCTGATTTTTCCAAGAAAAGCTTCATGCTCCATAGGTAAGGATGCCAACGAGCAAAAATGCTCAATGGGATATGTAACAGTGCTAGTTTGAGTGTTATCTCCCCCTTGTGATAAGAGAGTGCTGTCGCCAATAGGATCGAGATCTAAGCTCGCCGTACGCTCAGGGCATTCTCTTATCACACAAGGAAGATTACTCGCACTAGACTCTCCTTGGAGCATGGCAGAGTTGTTGTAGCCATAGTAAACACGTTGTCGCCTCTGTCTTGTACTTCTTCTTAGAGGTACTGTTGGCTCAGGTTCTTCTTTGACAATGTCAATGCTTTCTACACCTGGATTAGGTTCACTTTCCTCATCCGTGGCTTCATGATCTGAGGTTGGGTCATTCTCCTCATGTACATCATCCCTTGTTCTTGAATCTTCAAAGAACGGTATCCACTCCATAAATGGTGAGCTCATACCTTGAGGGGTATCATGATTCTTAGCTCCATAGAAGCTCTTCTTTTCATTGAACCTCACCTCTCTTGATACATAGACTCGTCTTGTCTCCGGGTTGTAGACCTTGTATCCTTTTTGTGTTGGTGAATATCCAATGAATACACACTTCATGCTTCTAGGTTCAAGCTTGTTTCTTTGACCTTCTGGTGTGAACATAAAGCAGCTACATCCAAAGGTTTTGAGATGATGTAGGCTTGGTTTCTTGTTGTACAATGCCTCAAATGGTGACTTATTATCCAGGTTCTTGGTTGGAAGACGGTTGATCAAGTAGTTTGAAGTCATCACGGCATCTCCCCAATGAAGTTTAGGTACTCCCTTGGCAATCATGATGGTCCTTGCTACCTCCATTAGGTGTCTATTTTTTCTTTCAGCTACTCCGTTTTGTTGTGGAGTATAGGCGCAAGATGTTTGATGGATGGTGCCAAGGTTGTTGAGTAATTCCTTGAACCGCTTGCTTATATACTCTCCTCCATTATCACTTCTTAAGATCTTGATTGTTGTTTTGAATTGTGTAGACACATAGTTGATGAAGTTGGTGAATGCTTCATAAACTTGATCTTTGGTATGTAGAAGAGTAATCCATGTGTATTTTGAGTAGTCATCTATGAATGAAACAAAATACTTATATTGATCTCTTGAATTACAAGGAGCGGTCCATACATCCGAGTGTACAATGCCAAAAGCTTCATCACAAAATGTAGATGAAGTAGGAAACACTTGTCTACAATGTTTCCCTAGTACACATGCTTCACATACTACTTCTTCTTGAATGAGATTGGGTAAGGCCACTTTGAGAACTGCAGAGCTTGGATGTCCCAACCTTTCATGCCATAGTGGACTATCTCCAATCTCCTTCCTACTAGATACTTCTACATCCGCCTTCATTCCAAGCGCTTTCACATCCGCTTGTTTATTTGTGTGCAAAAGATATACTCCATCCTCTACCTTCCCTTCTCCGAGCACTTTGTTTGTTTTAGGGTCCTGAAACTTAACAAAGTCAGTCCCAAACAATGCCACACAATCCAAATCCTTGGTAGCTTTATGAACTGATAGAAGATTAGATGAGAAACTAGGCATGTATAAGGCTTTTGTTCCTTTTTTGAAAAGTTCTAATTCCCCTATCCCTTCAATCGGAACTGAACTCCCATTTGCCACTTGCACATTCCCATGATAAGGCTCAAGATTTTTAAGCATGTCTTGATCCTTAATCATGTGATGAGAAGCCCCTGAATTCACAATCACTTTGTCCTTTTTTATGGAGCTTTTAGAACCGAGGAAGCCCTTACCAGATTCAGTGAGCTTGGCTAGGCTCTTGATGAGGGCTTCGAATTCGGACCTCTTCACCGTATCCTCAACTGGTTGTGCCACACCCATGAAGGCTCTAGGTCCACTTCCATTCTCCTTTAGCCTCTTAGGCCTCAAGTGTGGATGAAGGGTCCAACACTTCTCCTTAGTGTGTCCCTTCATTTTACAATGCTCACATTCCAACACCCTCTTGTCGAATGTAAGATTCTTCCTTGCAAGATGTGCAGCCTCGCTTGGTGCACGAAATAGGTCTCTTGACCCTTCCTCTCTTTGAATCATGCCACATACTTCCGCTAGACTTGGCAGCTTCTCAAATCTAAGTATGTGCTTGATAAGATCTTTGTAGGATGCGTTGAGCGCCAAGAGAAGCCCAAACACTTGATCTTGGTCACGCCTTTCTCCTAACTCCTTGGGGTCCATAGTTTGTGGCCTCAAGATCTCCAGTTCGGCCCACAAGCTTCTATACTCCCCAAACATTTCCTTGAATGGCTTCTCTCCTTGTTGAAGCTCATTCAACGCCCTCTTCACCTCAAATATCCTTGATATATTTGAGATGTTTCCATATACTCCCTTGAGTATATCCCACAACTCCTTGGCGGTATCCGCATATGAGTAGGCCGCCAGGATAGATGGCTCTAGTGAGCTTTGAAGAAGTGAAAGAGTGAACTGCTCTTCTTGCTCTTCCTTGTCATTGTATGGTTCGGCTTCTTCCTTAGGTTCAATGAACTTCCAAAGTCCTCTACCTCTTAGAACGGTCTTAGTAGTTTTTGCCCAAAGAAGGTAGTTATCTCCTTTAAGAACAACAGAAATCGCTACTCTATTCACCTCCATTCTCTTGTAGTAATACACAATCCCAGCTCTTTCACAACTTGAAGATCAACCGATTTCAAGGATATTAATCTCAGAGTGAATAGAACTTGGTAAGATGTATTGCTATAGATTAGAAGGTTTTGAAGATAGCTTAAAGGGATTATGAAGAGAGTTTAAGCGGTTGGATAAAGAACCCGCTCTGATACCATGTTGATTTTAGAAGTTTAGGGAGAGATAAGAATGAAGATAAGAGAATTGGCATAATAAGAGAGAGAGAGATTGCTGAATTTTTCTTCTTATTCACTCTCATTCAACCAATACAATGCACAAGTATATATAGACTTTACAAGCATAAGCTAAGGAAAAAATATCTAAGGAAGAGGAAAAGAAGAGGTGTGATGATGGAGTGGTTGAGCAGCTCCAACAGTGCAGCTGCGCCCATGCTGTTCCCATGCTGTGCCCATACCTTCTCCCTGCAGCGCCCATGCCTCCTTTGCTTCCTCACTTGGTATAGTTAGCTTGTCTAGTTGATATCCAACAGCTTCCTTTTCTTCTAGTTCCTTATAAACTAGCTCTCCTTCTAGTTCCTTCACAACTAGTTCTTTCCTTTTCCCTCCTTTTCTTGAGTTTGAATTCTTCTTCTTGAGATCACATATTTCAACATTAACTCTCTCATCATGCACCACCATATACTAGAAACCAGAATATTACAATCACCCCAACTAACAGAGTGCAACGTTCTCATTGCACACCCACCACCCTCAGGACTGTCTCCCGGATCAGAACTGGTTTGACAAACCTAGAGCTCTGATACCACTTCTAATGCCCTGACCGCCACCGTCCGGGAGCTCTCATGTCCTCTCTAGGCATGTCGGCCCATACCCTTTCTCTAGGCTTATGGGCCCTACATCCTCTTTAGGCCCGTTGGGCCCACCCTCATTCGATGGTCGTGCATTATCTCGAGAGGTTCTAAAGACTTGTTACTATCCCTACAAATCATCACATGATCTTTCTCCGTATTTTGGCCTCACTCACACGGTACCGACAATCACTTCACGGAAGGTCACCCATCCTAGTGCTACTCCAAGCCAAACACGCTTAACCCTGGAGTTCTAACTGGACAAGTAACAGAATAGATAAGTGCACTTTGGTGACATAGGTAGCCAAATCAAATCTTTTAACCCTCTCATCATGCACCACCATATACCAGAAATGAGGATGTTTCAGCAAAATGCAGACCATATTGTTGATTGAAACCCCATGCAACCAGTCTAGCTTTATACATGTCGATAGGTCCATCAGGAAGATATTTAATGGTGAAGTCCACTTACAAGTAATGAGGTTGGTTCCCTTTTGGCCATTCCAAATACCAAATTCTGTTTTGTAACTGAGCATTAATTTCCTCAGACATGGTGTGTGGTTGAGAAACGGTGGCTGGAATAACATTAGATCGATCTGTAGTGGTAACTTGGAGGTTGAGTTTCTTGTTTGGTTTTGTAATTTTGTTTTTAGAGCGAGTTTGCATTGTATGTTGATTTTGTGGTGGTGATGGAATGGGATTTTGCGGAGGTGGTAGTTGTATTTGTTGAGCAGATGGTATATCTGTTTCAGAACCGAAAGTCGATGGTGTGTTTAAAGAATTTGATGGCGAGGATTGAGATAGGTTTGGGTTTGATGGATTTGTTTTTGGTGGGTTGGATTGGTTTGGGCCTGATGGAGAGGAAGAACTCTGGCCCAAATCATCATCAGCGTCACCTGTGAACGAGATTGAGTTTTGAGGAGATATACCATGAAGAGCTGTTGACTGTGAGGATGAGAACGCTGGGAGAGGATGTTGCGGCAGCACCGGTGATGGGTGAGGACCTTCACCTGGAGGTGAGTGGAACTGAGCTGGTGTGAGTGGCATATTGGGAATGGTAGTGAAAGGTTTGAGAAAGGCATGGGTTGGCTCAGGTTCAGGTATTGATTTCGGTGATGGTTGAGCAAATGGGAAGCTGTTTTCGATAAACTGAACATTTCATGATGTATATATACGCGCCAGATTGTTTCTTCAAGCATAAATACAGTTAGCGAACATCCAAGCAAAACACATGGAGCCAACTTGTCTCTTCCAAAAGGTAAAGGCAGGATTGCTGGTGGTAGTTCCGTTCACTGTGAGGGTCGGCGATTGAACTTCAATGGACCCATCAAGGTATCCAGCGAGTGTGTCGCCATCAAGGAGAGAGTGGACCTGTCAGCTCCTCATAAGAGTGGGAGTATCAGTTATGAAAATACTGTCGTTGGACCCCATTGATGAACAGAAAAAGCTGTTTTAAGAAAAAATAGTAAAAATAAAAATAAAAGGAAGAAGATGAAGACTAGTGTGAAGCAGATAAATTTTTTGAGAGAGAAGGTATTGTGGCTCTTGATACCATGTAAGATATTGTGGGAGTGATGATTCTATTATTGATAGAGACAATACATATATATATATATACAGAGAAAAATACATGCATGGAAAGAGTCTATACAGACATTGGATTAGAATCAGTCATGGGAGAGATTAGTGTGATTGATATCGTTCTTGATATCCTAATATCTTTCGCTGCCAGTTTATCATCAAGCAGCTCTGGTAGGGCCATCACATGCCCCTTCCTATATTGCAATTGTTGAGTTTGCTGGTAGGTTATTCCCAGGGGAAGCGACAACAACCAAAAAGCTGGCAGAAATGTGTGCTGCTCAAGTAGTATTCGTGAGTATCAATAATGGTATTTACTGAATTAACCTTTTCACATATAAATTTTGCTTTTGCTACTTTATTAGCTCTCTATAAAAATAATCAAATCTCTTGTAGTCAATAAGTTATGTTAATTTTTATGAAATAAAAAGCGATGATAGAATGTTTACCAAAACAGTTTTATCTGAAGTGCTTTTAAAAGTACATTGAGCTTTAAGTAGTCACTTTGGTAGGATCTTGTTAATTTCATTGCCTCACTATATTCTTCAACATTTATGAACTTGGTCATGAGATTTAGCATCTCAGAATGAACAAAAAATGAAACAACTTTTTGTTGTGTTACAAAACCATATGATTTTACTATCATTATGCATATTTCCAAGTTGGTGCTTTACCGTTGCATAAGAAAATCTGTTAATCCATGAGGTGCAGGGACTTTAAACAAGTCCTCGTCGTCTTCTTTTCCTTGTAATGTTTCATTTTCTAGGCCAACTTTCCTGAACCACTCGTATTTTCCAGCACTGCCACCGGCTGAAAATCCCCCTGCAAATATAGCATTGCCTTTGTTAGGGCCACAACCTCAGGAGGCTAATTCTCACTCGTTATGGACAGCTGTTATGTGTTTTCAAGAACTGCTTAGTTCTCACTTTTTTCTTTGTTTATCGTGCTCTTTGTTCAGGGAGTTGATGTAAATTACAAGAACATGCTACAAGAAAATGCTTATTTCTCTTTTACCGCCTGTTTATGGAACTGAAGCTTGTAGTGGGCCATCACATGCTCCTGCCTTTGTTTCAACTGTTGAGTTTGCTGGGAAGTGTTTCAAAGGAGAGGAGGCAAAAACTAAAACCTGGCAGAAATGAGTAATGTCATTTTGGTTCTCAAACCGAACTAAGGAATGTGGAGTTTGTTGAAATATGTGATCTCAAGAAGAAGAATAATTCAAACTTAAGAGAAGGAGGGAAGGAAAAAGAGAACTAGTTGTGAAGAAACTAGAAGGATAACTAGTTGAGAAGGAACTAGAAGAAAAGGAAGCTGTTGGATCTCAACTAGACAATCTAACTAAACTAAGTGAGGAAGCAAAGAGAGGTATGGGCACAAGCATGGGCGCATCAGAGCAGGGCATGGTGCGCGTCAGAGCAGGGCATGGTGCAACAAGACTATTGGAGCAGCTCACCCATCTCTCTTCCCTTCTTCACGCCCCTCCTCTCCTCTTCCTTGATTCTTCTTCATTTCAATGTAAAAAGTCTATAAATACATGTAATCTCTTGTAAAGAAGGGTGGGTGAATAAGAAGAAATATTCAGCAATCTTTCTCTTCCTTATTACGCCAATTCTCTCATCTCCATCCTTATCTCTTTCTAAACCTCTAAAATCAACATGGTATCAGAGCGGGTTTATCCTTCAACCGCTTAAATCTCACCTTATAACTCTTCTAGCACTCTACAAATCTTCTAATCTATAACAATACATCCTCCTAGTTCTATTCACTCTGAGATTAATATCCTTGGGA
This sequence comes from Nasturtium officinale, assembly GCA_963854855.1. Lineage (NCBI taxonomy): Eukaryota > Viridiplantae > Streptophyta > Magnoliopsida > Brassicales > Brassicaceae > Nasturtium > Nasturtium officinale. The sequence continues at coordinate 2,899,624 of OY978506.1, forward strand.
TCATAGGATCTTCAAGTTGTGAAAGAACTAGAATTGTGTATTGTCACTAGAAAATGGAGACAAATAGAGTAGCAATCTCAGTCATGCTCAAAGGAAACAACTATCTCCTTTGGGCAAAAACCACTAAGACCATCCTTAGAGGAAGAGGACTTTGGCGATATGTTGAGCCAAAAGAGGTAGCGGAAGCTGTAGTGAGAAATGAAAAAGAAGAAGCTAAGGAAGAACAAGAGGAACAATACACGCTCTCTCTTCTTCAAAGCTCACTAGAGTCATCCATCTTGGCGGCCTACTCATATGCCGATTCCGCCAAAGAACTATGGGATATACTCAAGGGAGTATATGGAAATGTCTCAAATATATCAAGAATATTTGAGGTGAAGAGGGCGCTGAATGAGCTTCAACAAGAGGAGAAGCCATTCAAGGAAATGTTTGGGGAGTATAGAAGCTTGTGGGCCGAGTTAGAGATTTTGAGGCCACACACAATCGACCCCAAGGAGTTAGGAGAAAGACGTGACCAAGACCAAGTGTTTGGACTTCTCTTGGCACTCAATGCATCCTACAAAGATCTTATCAAGCACATACTCAGATTTGAGAAGCTGCCAAGTCTAGCTGAAGTATGTGGCATGATACAAAGGGAGGAAGGGTCAAGAGACCTATTCCGTGCACCAAGTGAGGCCGCACATCTTGCAAAGAGGAATCTCACATTCGACAAGAGGGTTTTGGAATGTGAGCATTGTAAGATGAAGGGGCACACTAAGGAGAAGTGTTGGACTCTTTACCCACACTTAAGGCCTAAGCGGCTAAAGGAGAATGGAGGTGGACCTAGAGCCTTCATGGGAGTCACGCAACCTGTTGAAGAGATGGTCAGAAGATCCGAGTTTGAGGCTCTCATCAAGAGTCTATCCAAGCTCACAGAATCCGGTAAGAGCCTATTTAGCTCTAAAAGCTCCATTAAGAAGAATATGATCATTGTGGATTCGGGGGCTTCTCATCACATGATTAAGGATCAAGACATGCTGAAAAATCTTGAGCCTTATCATGGAAATGTACAAATAGCCAATGGAAGCTCAGTTCCGATTGAAGGGATAGGAGAGTTAGAGCTTTTCATAAAAGAAACTAAAGCATTATACATGCCTAGCTTCTCATCCAACCTTTTATCAGTTCATAAAGCAACAAAAGATTTGGATTGTGTGGCAATGTTTGGGACTGACTTTGTGAAGTTTCAGGACCCTAAAACAAATCATGTACTCGGAGAAGGGAAGGTGGAGGATGGAGTGTATCTGTTGGAAACAAATAAACAAGAAAAGCTAAAAGCTCTTGGAGTGAAGGCGGATAAGGAAGTTTTTAACAAGAAGGAGATTGGAGATAGCTCATTATGGCATGGAAGGCTAGGACATCCAAGTTCAGCTATCCTCAAGATGGTCTTACCCAATCTCGTTCAAGAAGAAGAAGTTTGTGAAGCATGTGTACTAGGGAAACATTGTAGACAGTTTTTCCCCTCTTCATCTACAACTTGTGATGAAGCTTTTGGCATTGTACACTCGGATGTATGGACCGCCCCATGTAACTCAAGAGATCAATATAAATATTTTGTTTCATTCATTGATGACTACTCAAGATACACATGGATCACACTCTTACATTCAAAGGATCAAGTATATGAAGCGTTTACTAACTTCACCAAATATATCTCTACCCAATTCAAGACCAAAATCAAGATCTTAAGAAGTGATAATGGAGGGGAGTATGTGAGCAAACGATTCAAGGAGTTACTCAATAATCTTGGTATCATACACCAAACATCGTGTGCATACACTCCACAACAAAATGGGGTAGCAGAAAGAAAGAATAGGCATCTCATGGAAGTTGCAAGAACCCTCATGATTGCCAAAGGAGTACCTAAGTTTCATTGGGGAGATGCAGTAATGACTTCAAGTTACTTGATCAACCGGCTTCCAACGAAAAATATGGATAATAAATCACCATTTGAAGTGCTACACAAAAGCAAGCCAAGCGTGAACCATATGAAGACCTTTGGATGTTCTTGTTATATGTTTCTACCGGAGGGACAAAGAAGCAAGCTTGAACCTCGAAGTATGAAGTGTGTGTTCATTGGCTACTCACCAACACAAAAAGGATACAAGGTCTACAATCCGGAGACAAGGAGGGTCTATGTATCTAGAGAGGTGAGATTCAATGAAGAAGAAGGATTTTATGGAAACAAGAACCATGAAGCTCCGGAGGATGTGACTTCATTACCTATGGATTGGATGCGGGTTAATGACGCTCTAATAAATGAAGTACAAGGAGAGAGCGAATCATCTGAAACCAGAGTAGAAGATGAGGCACATGCGGAGCAAGATCAGAATTCTGTTGAAGAAGAAGCGAATGATGGTGAGGGAGAACTTGAGCCAACCGTACCCCTAAGAAGAAGTACAAGACAAAGGCGACAACGTGTTTACTATGGCTACAACAACTCTGCCATGCTCCAAGGGGAGTCTAGTGCGAGTAATCTTCCTTGTGTGATAAGAGAATGTCCTGTGCGTACGGCGAGCTTAGATCTCGATCCTATTGGCGACAGCATTCTCTTATCACAAGGGGGAGATAACACTCAAACTAGCACTATCACATATCCCATTGAGCATTTTTGCTCGTTGGCATCCTTACCTATGGAGCATGAAGCTTTTCTTGGAAGAATCAGCAAGGAATCCATACCTAACTCATATGAAGAAGCGTGTGAGAATGGAGTATGGGTAAAAGCCATGGAAGAGGAAATGAAGTCCATGGAAAAGAACCACACTTGGTACTTGACCGAATTACCAAAGGATAAGAAATCAGTTGGGTGTAGATGGGTTTACACAATCAAGTATACAAGTGATGGGAAAATAGAGAGGTACAAAGCAAGGCTGGTGGCAAAAGGATACACTCAAATCTATGGAGAGGATTATACCGAGACATTTGCTCCGGTTGCTAAGCTCCACTCCATAAGAATCCTAATCTCAGTGGCAGTGAACTTGAAGTGGGATCTATGGCAGATGGATGTCAAGAACGCCTTCTTGCAAGGAGATTTGGAAGAAGAGGTATATATGGATCCACCCCAAGGATATCATAAGGAAGGCAACAAGGTTTGCAGATTGAAGAAAGCAATCTATGGGCTAAAGCAATCTCCAAGAGCATGGTACCAAAGGCTAAGCGCTTGTCTATTGGATAAGGAGTTCATAAGATCTGAAGCTGATCATACCCTCTTCACAAGGCAAAGTGAAGGAGGAGTAGTGGTGGTCTTGATCTATGTTGATGATCTAATCATCACAGGAAGTGATAAAGATGGAGTAGATCAAATCAAGAAACTCTTGAAGATCGCTTTTGATATAAAGGATCTGGGAGAGCTTAAATACTTCCTAGGGATTGAGATGACACGGTTTGAAGATGGGATGTTCATCTCTCAAAGGAAATATGTGCTGGATCTCTTGGAAGAAACTGGCAAGTTAGGATCCAAGCCGGCTAAAACTCCAATAGAAGAAGGCTACCAAGATAATCCTGAGGGGGAGCCATTGGAAGATATTAAGAGGTATCAAAGGATGGTGGGCAAGCTCATCTACCTCACTATCACAAGGCCGGACATTTGCTTTGCAGTGAACCGTGTGAGTCAACATATGCAAAAACCAACTATGCAGCATTGGAACATGATTGAGAGGCTGCTAAGGTACTTAAAAAACAGCCCTGGAAAAGGCATATGGATGAAGGGTAATGGAAACACAAAGGTTCAAGGATATTGTGATGCGGATTGGGCTGGAGATAAGCAAGATAGAAAGTCCACATCCGGTTTTTGTACCTTTGTGGGAGGTAATCTAGTCACTTGGAGAAGTAAGAAGCAGAAAGTTATAGCCTTATCAAGTGCTGAAGCCGAGTATAGGGCTATGAAGGAGGTGACAAAAGAATTGATATGGGTGAAGGCATTCCTAGAAGATCTTGGAATACATGAGGCTGAGGAGATGCTGTTGTATTGTGATAATCAAGCTGCAATACATATAGCATCCAATCCGGTATTCCATGAAAGGACCAAGCATATAGAAGTGGATTGTCACTTTGTGAGGGGAAAGATTCAAGAAGGAATCATCAAACCCGCATTTGTAGCAAGTGGGGAACAGCTAGCGGATATCTTCACCAAGGCAACATCCTCTATCATTGGGGATCACATACATGGCAAGATCGGTCTAAAGGATCTTCACCGACCAATCTTGAGGGGGAGTGTTGAAATATGTGATCTCAAGAAGAAGAATAATTCAAACTTAAGAGAAGGAGGGAAGGAAAAAGAGAACTAGTTGTGAAGAAACTAGAAGGAGAACTAGTTGAGAAGGAACTAGAAGAAAAGGAAGCTGTTGGATCTCAACTAGACAATCTAACTAAACTAAGTGAGGAAGCAAAGAGAGGTATGGGCACAAGCATGGGCGCATCAGAGCAGGGCATGGTGCGCGTCAGAGCAGGGCATGGTGCAACAAGACTATTGGAGCAGCTCACCCATCTCTCTTCCCTTCTTCACGCCCCTCCTCTCCTCTTCCTTGATTCTTCTTCATTTCAATGTAAAAAGTCTATAAATACATGTAATCTCTTGTAAAGAAGGGTGGGTGAATAAGAAGAAATATTCAGCAATCTTTCTCTTCCTTATTACGCCAATTCTCTCATCTCCATCCTTATCTCTTTCTAAACCTCTAAAATCAACAGAGTTAATCTAATGAAGGGTGTAGTTAGTAAATCTAATGAAGTTAGTTAAACTAATGAGGTTGTTCAAAAAGTTGTATATATTTGTCCTCTTGGATTTAGCTTGTGAAAACTAAGAACAACCCCATTCTCAACCAGTTTTTTAGACCATCATCATCCCTGACTTCAACTTTAAATGTCTTTAAAATTAATTAACAATAAAAATAATGTTACAATCAATTAAATCATATGACTTATATTAAAGACACTGACTGTCTTTGTGTAGACACAAGTCTTCAGTGTCTTTGTGTAGACACAAGTCTATACTGTTCAATATTTTTTTTCATTTTAAAAATTTTAAAGACACTGATATAAAATGTGGGATACACTTGCTCTTAATACTAAAAAAATATTAAAATAATGAAAAGCAATGAGAGAGGTAAGGAAGAGTTTCTTATATAAGAACATTTTATACAAAACAAGAACCTCATCTAAACAAACTAAGAAACCTATAGGACACTTGTTCATCATTCATTGGTTCAGTTTTTTTTCTTAAATACAGCAATTTAATTTAAAAACAAATATATATTTAAAATACTCCTTAAGATATCCATGGTCTAAGCTAAGTTAGAGTTGTTGAATAGTAGTTGGTCGAAGGGTTTCTGTAGTAAAATCTATCAGCTTTGGAGATCATAGTCGGACTGAAAACTTATAGCAAAAACAACCCTTACAATCATACAATGAGTATTTTGTCTATGGGGAAACCAAAGAGAGGTAGTACCTTCAATTGAATGCTCACATATATGTCAAAATAAAATCACTGATGGAGCAAATGCTTTGGACACATTAATACACAATATATATTAGGTGTTTCAATTTTTTACATATATATATTCACATTGATAACCTTGAAAATAACCAAAATGAAACCGGAAAATAATGATTAATTCGCTTGCTCTATTTCCGTTTGCATTCTCATTATGTGCCTTCACCTATGAAAGCAGTACCCTTTTGTAGCTGTTTAAGAATAAGAGATCCCTCGAAGAATATAAAATTTGGGGAGAAACATGAATATCATATAAAATCAACCAATTTTGTAAGAAATTTAACTTTGATTTGAGAAAATAGAATACAAATGTACAGTGTATTGAAATTGAAAAAGAATAACTTTGACAAAAGACGTTAAAACAACACAAATGCAACAAAGTGAGGAGACATTTACATTTAATCAATGTAATTTTGGACGGATTCCATATAGGTTTCATGAAGCCTTAATGATTTTTGAATGTCAAACTTCTCAAGTCTACAGATTGCTCCATGCAGGTTAGAAGCTCATTAATAAGATGATTGACTTCCCATTTCCCAGTATTTTTTCTTGGGAAATAGTCCAAGAAAGTGAACACCATACTCACACCATAATCTACCGCATTATAAACTGGGTGATTTTTCATATGAAAACCAAGATACGTGTGAAGTTTATAACAAGAGAGACATGACAACAGGGTCACCATTTTCGGTCCTATATGCATCATCTTCTTCTTCACTGGTCGGTAGAGCTGTCAAAATGGGCATCCCGCCCACTGTTCATCCATGTTACTGATTATGGAAAATCTACGGAAAGTTTATTTTCTAGCTCAAAATCGATTTGAGAACAAATTAGAAAGTTACAATTATGTTTTGTGTTACCTCTATGTTTTAGACACTTGTTCAAATTCAAACTTAAAAGATAATGGAACCTGCGGACAGCCCATTTGGATTTGGGCCAAAATGGGGTTGGGCCTTATTGGATATGGACATCGATTTTTCCATAATTAATATGGACAATATTGGACGGATCAAAATGGATGTGGCCGGCCCAGTTAACAGCTCGGTTGGTGCATTTTTCCAAATGACAGCCGAATTCTCTCCCACAGTAACACTAGAGAAACCAAATGGATAATTAAGCTCCTACGTACAAGCTAGATACATTAAATAAAAGTTCAGCAGCCGTATAGTCAGAATAAATGATAGTTCAAAGAAAGCAACAGAATAACTCCACTGAGACAAATGCTCCACAAGCTACTCCACTACATAATTAACACATGCCTCCCGAAGTGCATCAGAATCCAATTTCTACATGAAAAATGAGTGAATGCAATTGGGGGAAAATATTAATTAGAGAAACCAACCAACTAATTTCTTTCATTATATTGAATAGTTTCTTGTGTTAGAGAGGGTATGTCGGTTACAACTTACAACCGAGAATTTAGTACAGCAAGGAAGAAGAAATGATTTGACACACCACACACCATCCGACTTCATGTCAAAATTGGTAATCAACAAATCTTAGCCCTGGTTGATAGTGGATCGACACACAATTTTGTGTCCCATAAAGCGGCACACAAGCTCCGGTTGGCCATTACACATACCGCTTCCTTTCCGGTCAAAGTGGCAAACGGATCACCACTATTGTGCGGCGGCAAGTATGAGAATGTTAATTTAAGAATTGGTGAGACAGCATTCAAACTCACTTTACATGCATTACCATTAGTGGGTCTTGATCTAGTGTTAGGAGTGAAGTGGCTGGAGACTCTCGGGCCAATTCTCTGTGATTGGAAAGCACAGACGATGTAGATCGAGTGGGAGGGCAAAATACATATTTTCCATAGCTTACACGCTCAACCAATCCGAGAGGCAGAGTCTGATGAAGTCGCAAAGGAAGTACAACAAGGTCATACTATTTTTGCGGTTACTCTGGGGGAACAAGAGGATGAGCCGCCACAAGTTCCAGAGGCATTACATGAGTTAGTCACCGAGTTTGGCGATTTATTTCAAACCCAGGAGGGTTTACCACCACAACGAGAAATCGAGCACGGAATTACACTAAAAGAATGTACTAATCCGGTTAATGTTCACCCTTATCGATATGCTTACTTTCAAAAGGAAGAGATTGTAAAGCAAGTCGATGACATGCTTCGAACTGGCACCATTCGGCCAAGCTCCAGCCCGTTCTCATCTCCTGTCCTCTTGGTCAAGAAAAAAATATGGATCGTGCCGTTTTTGTATAGACTATCGAGCCCTTAATGCCGCCACTATCAAGGATCGTTTTCCGATTCATACCGTGGAAGACATGTTGGATGAATTACATGGAGCGGCATACTTTACGAAGTTGGATTTAACTGTGGGCTATCATCAAGCGAGGATGTACCCTCCAGATATCGCAAAAATGGCTTTCCGAACACACAATGGGCACTACGAATATCTAGTGATGCTATTTGGGTTATGCAATGCACCATCGACCTTCCAAGCATTGATGAACAGGATTTTCCGACCATTGATGAGGAAATCTGTGTTAGTTTTTTTGATGATATACTCATTTACAGCAAGGATTGGGAATCACACGTTAAACATGTACGCGAAGTCTTCATGATTTTCCGAGGTAACAAGCTTGCTGTTAAGTTTAAGAAGCGCGATTTCGGGAAACAGGAACTGGAATATTTAGGCCACATCATTACCAATACGGGGATCAAAGTCGACACAGCAAAAATTAGGGCGATGCTCGACTGGCCAGCACCAACTACTATCACCAAACTGCGGGGATTTTTGGGAATCATGGGCTACTACCGCAAATTTGTCAAGGATTATGGCATCATTGCAAGACCGCTCACAAATCGTTTAAGAAGAGGAAAGTTTTCATGGAATGCAGAGGCCGATACCGCATTTCAATCTCTTAAAGACGCAATGACAACTACACCGACATTAGCTCTGCCTGACTTCACTAAACCATTTATAATCCAGACGGACGCTTCCGGTGAAGGGATTGGTGCGGTACTTTCACAAAATGACAGGCCAATTGCATTCATGAGTAGGTCGTTGGGAATTGCTAAACAGAACTGGTCGACGTATGCAAGAGAAAATGTTGGCTATCGTAGTAGCGATTCGTCTGTGGCATCCTTATGTGCTCGGCCGCCGGTTTACCATACAAACTGACCAACGGAGCTTACGATACCTATTGGAACAAAGAATACTCACACCGGAACAAAAAAAATGGATGGGAAAGCTCCTGGGGTATGATTACGAGATTGTGTACAAACCAGGGAAAACAAACCAAGCAGCGGATGCGATGTCCCGTGTCCCAGAGAGTCCGGTTCTGAACACACTCGCAGTACCTTTCGCAAAACTGTGGGACGAGTTATGGGAAGCAGCAACCAGTGATCCATATTTGCTCAAAGTTGGAGAAGCGGCAACAGCGAAACCAGGCAAACCTTATGCGTGGAAGGAAGGACTTTTATGCTACAATAACAGAGTGGTAATTCCTCCAAATTCTTCTTTTATTAAGCAGCTGTTGCATGAGCACCATGACACTCCAATGGGAGGTCATTCAGGCGTGTTACGTACATTTAAGAGGATATCTCGCCAATTTTATTGGCCGTCGATGCACAAGGTTATCATGGAGTACGTTGCAAAGTGTGATACATGTCAGAGGGCAAAGTCACAAACGCTTTCCCCGGCTGGTCTTCTTCAACCATTGCCGGTTCCAAATTTGGTGTGGGAGGACGTGTCGATGGATTTTGTTGAAGGCTTGCCAAGTTCTAACAATCACACAACAATTATGGTAGTGGTGGACAGGCTGAGTAAGTCAACACACCTCATTCCTTTAACACATCCTTATACCGCTTCGCAAGTCGCTGCAAAATTTGTAGGAACAATAGTTCGGCTTCATGGCGTTCCACGCTCTATTCTGAGTGACCGAGATCCCGTTTTTCTGAGCAACTTTTGGAAAGAATTTTGGAAACTGTGTGGCACAACTCTCCGTATGTCATCGGCTTACCACCCACAGACGGACGGTCAAACAGAGGTAGTCAACAGATGCATTGAACAATATCTTCATTGTTTTGTGCAGCAAAAACCAAAGCAGTGGAGTAGTCTTTTACCTTGGGCTGAATATTGCTTCAACACTACTTATCATATCTCTACGGGGATGACGCCTTTTGAAGCTGTGTATGGTAGGAAACCACCGTTGATGCCATGTTTTGAAACTGGGTCCGCCTTGGTGGAAGAAGTAGACGAGCAGCTTCAGGCAAGAGATGAGCTACTTGCGGAGTTGAAACATCACTTGAACAATGCCAACAATCACATGAAACAAGTAGCCGATAGGAAACACCGAGATGTTGAGTTTGAGGTTGGAGAATGGGTGTTCCTTCGCCTTCAGCCTTATCATCAAAATTCAGTGATCAAACGTGCATCACAAAAACTGGGTAATCGTTACTTTGGTCCTTTTCAAATAGAGAAACGTCTGGAGAAAGTAGCCTATCGATTAAAGCTTCCCGAAGGATCAAAGATACATCCGGTTATTCATGTGTCCTTACTGAAAAAGAGAGTAGGTGACGATGAACCTGTGTCAGTGGAGCTTCCACCCATGCGAGAAAATTTGGGATTCAAGTTGGTTCCAGAGGAGATTTTAGCAACAAGATCAGCTCGTAATGGGTCGGATAAGGTTACCGAGGTTCTAGTCAAATGGGCAAGATTACTGTTGGAAGAGGCTACATGGGAAGAGTCCACACAGTTGCAGTCAAGCTTTCCTGAGTTTGGTCTGAACCTTGAGGACAAGGTTCTTTCGGAAGAGGGAGGTATTGATAGGAGTGCGTCACGTAGCAGAGTGGAGAAACAGAATAGTAAAGAGTGGGAGTTGGCGCCAAGAAGATCACAGCGTCAACGGATTCCGAATACGAAGTTTGCGGAGTAAGAATCCACGTCGTCAGCTAGCTATGACAAATAAGAGACCTGGTTTTAAGGAATCACATCTCCATTTCAATTGCGTTCCCATTTTGTAGGAGTCCATGACTCCATCTTCTTTGTTTCAGTTGTACGAAGTTGAAAACTTCATCTTGTAATCTCTTTATTTAAATCAATGAAAATCCCAAAATAGGTAGACTTATCTACCACCAAAAAACTTGTGTTCTTATCTTCTTCTAATTCTCTTTGGCTTTGAAGAGGGACCTTAGCATTACTCGTGTGGGAGAAACCGGGTTTTTGTTTTGTTTTGTGTTACCTGTAGATTTACCTGTTTGCGGGACTGTGAGGTTGGGGTTACAGTGTTTCAGTGTGTAGATTTTTGATTGGAGTTCAAAAAGGTTGAGTTTCTTGTTTGGTTTGTAATGTTGTTTTTAGAGCGAGTTTGCATTGTATGTTGATTTTGTGGTGGTGATGGAATCGGATTTGGCGGAGGTGGTAGTTGTATTTGTTGAGATAGTATATCTGTTTCAGAATTGTGGAAGTCGATGGTGTGTTTAAAGAATTTGATGGCGAGGATTGAGATAGGTTTGGGTTTGATGGATTTGTTTGTGGTGGGTTGGATTGGTTTGGGCCTGATGGAGAGGAAGAACTCTGGCCCAAATCATCATCAGCGTCATCTGTCAACGATTGTGAGTTTTGAGGAGACATACCATGAGGAGCTGTTGACTGTGAGGATGAGACCGCTGGGAGAGGATGTTGCGGCAGCACCGGTGATGGGTGAGGACCTTCACCTGGAGGTGAGTGGGACTGGGCTGGTGTGAGTGGCATATTGGGAATGGTGGTGAAAGGTTTGAGAAAGGCGTGGGTTGGCTCATGTTCAGGTATTGATTTCAGTGATGATTGAGCAAATGGGAAGCTGTTTTCAATAAATTGAACATGTCATGATGTATATATACGTCCAGATTGTTTCTCCAAGCAAAAATACGGTTAGCCAATATCCAAGCAAAACACATGGAGCCAACTTGTCTCTTCCAAAAGATAAAGGCAGGATTGGTGGTGGTAGTTCCGTTCACGGTGAGGGTCGGCGATGGAACTTCAATGGACCCATCAAGGTATCCAGCGAATGTGTCGCCATCAAGGAGAGAGTGTACCTGTCGGCTCCACATTAGAAAATTGGTGGGATTGAATTTAGGAACGTTTGACATTTTGATGTTCATAAGAGTGGGAGTATCAATGATGAAAATACTGTAGTTGGACCCCACTGATGAACAGAAAAAGCTGTTTTAAGAAAAGAAAAAATAAATAAATAAAAATAAAAGGAAGAAGATGAAGATTCGTGTGAAGCAGAGAAATATTTTTTTAGAGAGAAGGTATTGTGGCTCTTGATACCATGTAAGATATTGTGGAGATAATGATTCTATTATTGATAGAGACAATACATATATATATACACAAAGAAGAATACATGCATGGAAAGAGTCTATACAGACATTGGATGAGAATCAGTCATGGAGAGATTAGTGTGATTGATATCGTTCTTGATATCCTAATATCTTTCACTGCCAGTTTATCACCAAGCAGCTTTGGTAGGGCCATCACATACCCCTACCTATATTGCAATTCTTGAGTTTGCTGGTACGTTATTCCCACAGGAAGCGACAACAACCAAAAAGCTGGCAGAAATGTGTGCTGCTCAAGTAGTATTCATGAGTATCAATAATTGTATTTACTGAATTAACCTTTTCACATATAAATTTTGCTTTTGCTACTTTATTATCTCTCTATAAAAATAATCAAATCTCTTGGAGTCAACAAGTTAGGTTAATTTTTACTAAAATTATACTAGAATAATCTTGATGTTATTACTAATTGCTAGACTAACTCCCTAAATCAACTCTAACTAATATAACCTTAATCTTTTTAAAAACAAAATACTAGTAAACCATATTTAGTTCCAATATTTACAACAATGCCATTTTAAAATAAATCCAAAATTATTTAAACATTTGAAAAACCTGATAAAAAATAAATCCCTCTAATTCAATATTATTTCTTCTTCTCTCACAAACTCTCGAAGAAACCCTAAGTCGCATAGCCACTGTGAAAAACTCTGCTCACTGCCGCCGTGAAGAACTCTGCTCACTGCCGCCATGAAGAACTCTGCTCACTGCCACCGATTTCGATTCACCGATACATCTGCGATTTCGACTCACCGCCAACTTCCGACTTTGCTTTACCATGTAACCATCGTAGTTAAATAACCACCGTGTCTCATCCCTCCTTCAACTGCCACCTATTTCGTTTCTCCCTTACTGTTGGGTTAGGAAACCACCTACTGCTATCTTTGATTTATCGTGGAACCATCGTGGTTGGGTATCGACTCACCCAATTTCCTGTTTCAACCCGAAGTCTAGTATTGGTAAGTTCTGGGTTTGTGCCAATTATGGAATATTTGGTTTTAGATCTTCAAAATTAACAATTGAATTTTATTGTTAGCGGAAACAGAATTCCGGAAAGTCTCAACAGCAGGCAAAACTCTCTACATCTTTCGGCGTGATAATGGATGATTCCGGTAAGGCTTGATTCAATTGAAAAAATCACGCGTAGATATTGCAGATTTTTATAGTGAACCAATATTATCGTAGATTTTATATGCGTGGTAGATACGTTATTGTGTGTGGAGACCTATGTTATTATCTTTATCGCAGATTTTATGTTATTCATTTTGTGTCATTGCAGAGTTTTATTTCTTAAGTTGTGTTATTGCATTGGTGTATTTGCGAAGTTTGCTGATTTGAACTATACTTGGGCAGCTAAGAGAGAGGAGTATTTTTTGGCTAACCAGTTGTTGGTGGATGATGCGCATGAGATTTGGTCGTTGATTGATGATCGACCACTCAGATTCTCTCTTAATGAGTTTGCATCTATTAAAGGTCTTAACTGTGATCCGATTATACCACCATCAGACATAGCTTCTGTTAGGCACGAAGAGTTTTGGAGGGAGATGGGAATATCTACAGCAACAGGGCCTACATATGAAGAATTATTGGAAGTTATAGCTAGAAGTCATCTTTGGAATTTTGAGAAGCGACTTATGATGGCACAGTTGTGTTTTCTTTCTGTTGCTGTACTTGGGATTCACAAAGGGTCTAGGATACCATTAGAATGTGCTAAATTAGTTCTAGATCAAGATGCTTTTAAGAAGCATCCATGGGGTCATGAGTCTTTTCAGAGTTTGATAAGGTCGATCAAGATAGTTAAATTAGAAAGAAAATTTTATACCATTCAAGGACATGTTCAAATGTTATTGAATTGGGTGTATGAGCATGTTGATGCCATTGGAGAAGGTTATGGGAGCAGGAAGGTGAAGGCAAATGAAGAAGATCCAGATGAGGTTCCAAATTTGAATTGGCTATCTGGTCGTAAAGGGATTCCTTTTGACAGATTAATAAGTGAGGAGAAGGCTACATATGGAAAAGTAAGTACATAAAACTTGTTTAGTCTTACATATAACTTGTTTAATCTTTGTTCATTACATTATACTAATGTGAATTATATAATTTTGTAGATGCGTGTGAAGCATATGATTATTTTACCCAATAGTGATATTTACCCAAAATGGGGTACATCATAGAAGGTAGATCCATTATTGAGAAATTTGGTTGAAGATACCATTGGTGGTAAGTTACGTGACAACGCATGGTCTGAAGATTTAAAGAAGAAAAACAAAAAGTGGTTGATGACGTTGTTGACAATAGTGAAATATCTGAGAAGAAGAAGAAGATGACAAAAGGGAAGGAACATGTAGATGTATTTGTTTGTTTCTGCCCATTGTGCTCTTTATTTGCTGTTTATTGATATGAATTTTCTGTTTTTTGTGTAGTTCCCTTATTTTTCTGGTTATAGATTATGTTACTTTGTTTCTTTGATTATATAGGAACCTAACATGATGAAGATATTGGAGAATGTGACTACCACTGTTAATAATATGCAATGTTTGATGTCTGATTTGTCGAAGAGAGTACAAGAGAATGAGAGAAATATTAATCAACAAAAGAAGCTTTCTATGTTTTCGCCACTGCTGAGAAAGTTTTTTGAAGATGTTGGAAAAAAGCTGATAATTCTAGACCAGCCGAGGATGCACAATCAGAGAAACAAATCAGCAGAAATGTCTACATCACCTGTAAGTTAGATGTCAACTATTTATATTGTTTCATAAACAGAAAATGTGTTTTTGCTTACTAAATGCTATGTTTATGTACAGTCATGGATGGTAAAAGTGAATCAAACATCCAATGATGAGTTCCCAAGTACCAGAGTGGTAAAGAAAGAGAAAGACAAGAAAGGCGAGATAAAAGAAAAGGAAGATATGACGGTTAAGAAAAAATGTGATAAACAGAAGCAACATGTTCCTGAGAAAAAACATGTCACCAAAAAAGTTATTGTGAAGGTAGAGAAAACTGCAGATGATAAAAAAAAGGTTGAGGCATCCAAAAGCGAAGATTCAGTGTGGTCAAACCCTAAAGATAAGGCTGCTGAAGAGGCATTGCAAAGATGTTATAGAAGACATTGGAGGCAATACAAAGCATTGATGGTGCGACTCCAAGGCAAAGACGTGAATTGAAGTTGGCGGATTCTCAAAAATATCCATTTGTCGGTAATACTACGGTGAAGCAAATCATTACAGGTGTTATTGTTTCTCCTGCTGCTTATGACCCATTTGTAGTAGTTGACGAATTTCTTCATGAGAAACTACTAGAATTCGTACACAGTAATGAATAAGTAATAAATTGGTATTGCATTTATCATCTTGAATAATTTATGGTTTAAGATCAGCTGCACCATTAATCTTCATACACCATTCCAATAAACTCATCATAAGTGGTTTTTTTATTTGCTTGTAGAATTCGACAACCACTTTTGCTATCAACAATAAACAACCATCTATTGTTCTTGAAAATCCATTTCCCACAAACATGGATTACCTGGTCCATATTATTGTTTTGTCTTGGAAATCCCAGAAATATTTTTTGTGATAAATTTGGAAGTGAAAAAATTATTGACGAGGAAGAAAAAGAAAGAAGACACAAAAACTCTAGGTTTAACCTGTCGCAGATCATGTTCTTAAAAAGGATATTTTCCTGAATTTTCGTCAAATCAATTAGGTAAATTGACATTAAATCTACGATGTCATAAATATAAGTCTGCAACAAGAAATCTGTAGAAACGTAAAAAGTTATTCCAGTAAGTAATATGTCTGCAGCTACTCTTTTTTGTGTTTTGAAAACACTAAATCTTCCATCACTTATAAAAAATTTGCAGTAACTTAAAGGTTAATCTAGTAAATAATTTTTGTTCATCATATCTACTATAACGGTTATGTGAAACTAAACTCTGCGATAACCAAAAAGTAAATCTGCAGTAAAAAAGAATATCTACTACAAAAAACCTACGAGGGAAACAAATCTGCAAAAAAAATCTTGGAAAAACCTACGAGGGAAACAAATCTGCAAAAAAAATCTTGGAAAAATAGACATATAAAAAACTCTACTATCACTTACATGAATTTTGCAGATAAATCTACGAATTTTAATAAATCTGAGATGCACAGAATGACCCAACTAATGGAGTGTTTATTAGAATGATTTTTCATTTTGAAATATCTCACCCTTGATGGGTAAAAAATATTAAATGTTTATTTTTTCAAAATATTTACAAAATTACCATTTAAAATATATATATATATATATGTTTTATAAAATTTTAAATTTCAATTTAAATATTATAAAAATAAAAAATAATAATAAAATAAAAATTTTCTTTTTATAAACATACTCTCTCTATTCTCTCTCTACTCTCTCTCAAAAAAATTTCACTCTAAATCTCTCTCTCTCTTTACTCTCTCTCTGAACTCTCTCTCTCTAAACTCTCTCTCTCAATAAATAATTAAAATCTCTCTCTCTAAACTTTCTCTCACTAAACTCTCTTTCTCAATAAATATTTAAAATTTCTCTATAACTCTCTATATTCTCTCTCTAAACTTTCTCTCTCTATATCTTTCTATTTCTCTCTCTAAAATTTCTGTCTCACTAACTCTCTCTCTCTCTGTAAACTCTCTCTCCATAAATTCTCACTCTAAACTCTTTCTCTCTAAACTCTTTTTCTCAATAAATATTTAAAATCTCTCTCTAAACTTTCTCTCTGTTAACTCTCTCTCTAAATTATCTTTCTCTCTCTAAACTCTCTTTCTAAATAAATATTTAAAATCTCTCTCTAAACTTTTTCTCTCTATATTCTCTCTAAACTATTTTTCTCTCTCCAATCTTTCTCTCTACATCTTAATATTTCTCTCTAAAATTGCTATCTCACTAACTTTCTCTCTCTAAACTTTCTCTCTCTAACTTTTGTCTCTAGATCTTTCTGTTTCTCTCTCTAAACTCTCTCTAACTTTCTCTCTCTAAACTGTTTCTCTTTCTAAATTCTTTCTCTCTCTAAAATAAGTCTGCGATAATGTTTTCAAAACAAGTATGCGACAACTCAATTGAAATAACTCTGTGGCAACTCTATTGTAACAACTCTGCGACAACATGCAAATGTATAAAACTTTGCAGTGTAAAGAAATAACTCGGCGGCTCAAAATAATTATGCCACCACATTAATAAGTATGCGGTAACACACTAATTTTAATAACTCTGCCGTAAAGAGAAATAACTTTGCGGCATAAATAATTATGCCAGCACATAAACAAGTTTGCAGTAACTTGTCAATTCTCATAAGTGTGCAGTAAAAGAACATAACTCGGCGAAATGCAAACAACTATGCCATCATGTTAATATCTCTGCGGTAACGAGATAATTAAATAACTCGGCAGTGACTGAAAATAACTCTGCCAATTCAAACATCTCTGCGGTCACTGGAATAACTATACGGTAACGAGACAATACAAATACCTCGGCAGTGACAGAAAATAACTCTGCCAAATAAAATAAATATGCGGTCTCTATAATAACTCTGCGGTAACGAATCAATTCAAAAAACTTGGCAATAACTGAAAATAACTCTGCCATAAAAAATATATATGCGGCCACTATAACAACTCAGCGGTAACGAGTAAAGTCAAATAACTTGGCAGTTACTTAAAATAACTTTGCGTTTTAAAATAACTCTGCAGTTACTTAAACAACTCTGGTAGTATTAGTAAATTAAAATAGCTCTGCGGTAACTGAAAATAACTCTGCAAAAATAATAATTTTGCGGTAACATAGGACGGAGTGGCATTTTCATAAATACAAATTTCTCGGAATTAATTTAGTAATGACAGTTTTGTAATTATTTTTTTCCTAACAAGGCATTTCCAGGGTACTTTTGGGTTTTAAATGTCTAAAAATCAAATTAATAATTAAAAAAAACTTATGTTTATTTAGTAATAAATGTATAAAAGAAGGTTCATTGAGTAATCAGCCCTAAAATCTCTGAACACTAATACAAAATAATCTGCAGTTTAGAACTAATCTGCGACAAAAATCTACAGTACAAAACTAATCTACGGTAAAATATTAAATCTACGATAACATAAAACTCGCATATTTTTCCAAAATTTTGTTTTTTCGGTGGCAAATTCGTAAATAATATTTTTATCAAAAAATAAATGATGATATGGCATTAATGTATTGGACAATTTTTCATTAAGAGAACTAAGTGAACCTTACTTTTCTCGAAGTTAAACTAGTAATTATATTACTGTTCAAGATTATTCTAGTAATTTCCCTAATTTTTATGAAATAAAAAGTGATTATAGAATGTTTACCAAAACAGTTTTATCTGAAGTGCTTTTAAAAGTCCATTTAGCTTTAAGTAGTCACTTTGGTAGGATCTTGTTAATTTCATTGCCTCATTTTATTCTTCAACATTTCCATGTTATGAACTTGGTCATGATATTTAGCAGTCACAGGACGAACAAAAAAGAAACAACTTTTTGTTGTGTTACAAAACCATATGATTAATTTTACTATCATTATGCATATTTCCAAGTTGGTGCTTTACCGTTGCGTATATAGTTCTGTTAATCCATAATGTGCAGGGAACTTAAACAAGACCTCATCGTCTTCTTTTCCTTGTAATGTTTCATTTTCTAGACCGACTTTCCTGACCCACTTGTATTTTACAGCACTGCCACCGGCTGAACATCCCCCTGCAAATATAGCATTGCCTTTGTTAGGGCCACAACCTCAGGAGGCTAATTCTCAGTCGTTATGGACAGCTGTTATGTGTTTTTCAACACTGCTTAGTTCTCACTTTTTCGTTGTTTATCGTGCTCTTTGTTCAGGGAGTTGATGTAAACTACAAGAAAGTGCTTAGAAAGATAATTCTCTTTTACCGCCAGTTTATGGAACTGAAGCTTGGAGTGGGCCATCACATGCTCCTGCCTTTGTTTCAAATGTTGAGTTTGCTGGGAAGTGTTTCAAAGGAGAAGAGGCAAAAACAAAAAAACTGGCAGAAATGAGTAATGTCATTTTGGTTCTCAAACGGAACTAAGGAATGTGGAGTTAGTCTAATGAAGGGTGTAGTTGGTAAATCTAATGAAGTTAGTTAAACTAAGGAGATTGTTCAAAAGTTGTATCTATTTGTCCTCTTGGAGTTAGCTTGTGAAAACTAAGCTAAGTTAGAGTTGTTGAATAGTAGTTGGTCGAAGGGTTTCTGTAGTAAAATCTATCAGCTTTGGAGATCATAGTCAGACTGAAAACTTATAGCAAAAACAACCCTTACAATCATACAATGAGTATTTTGTCTATGGGGAAACCAAAGAGAGCTAATACCTTCAATCAAATGCTCACATATATGTCAAATAAAACAACTGATGGAGCAAATGCTTTAGACACATTAACACACAATATATATTTGGTATTTTCAATTTTTTTACATATATATATATATAGATATATATATATTCACATTGATAACCTTGAAAATAACAAAAATGAAACCGGAAAATAATGATTAATTCTCTTGCTATATTTCCGTTTGCATTCTCATTATGTGCCTTCACCTGTGAAAGCAGTACCCTTTTGTAGCTGTTTAAGCATAAGAGATCCCTCGAATAATTTAAAATTTGGGGAGAAACATGAATATCATAGAAAATCAATCAATTTTGTAAGAAAGTTAACTTTTGATTTGAGAAAATAGAATACAAATGTACAGTGTATTGAAATTGAAAAGGAATAACTTTGACAAGACGTTAAAACAACACAAATGCAAAAAAAGTGAAGAGCCATTTACATTTAATCAATGTAAATTTGGACGGATTCCATATAGGTTTCATGAAGCCTTTATGATTCTTGATTGTCAAACTACTCAAGTCTACAGATTGCTCCATGCAAGTTAGAAGCTAATTAATAAGATGATGGACTTCCCATTTCCCACTATTTTTGCTTGGGAAATAGTCCAAGAGAGTGAACACCCTACTCACACCATAATCTACCGCACTAACTGGGTGATTTTTCATATGAAACCAAGATACGTGTGAAGTTTATAGAAGAGAGACATACATGGTGTCACTTCAGGGTAAGCATGAGTAACTGACAGTAGGGTCACCATTTTGCTCCTATATGCATCATCTTCCTCATCAATGGTCGGTAGAGCTGTCAAAATGGGTATCCTGCCCACTGTTCATCCATGTTCAACTGATTATGGAAAATCTACGGAAATTTTATTTTTGAGCGGGCCAAATGGTTTTAGAATGGTTTCATCCACAAAAATTATAGATAGGACAACATGGATATTATGTTTTTCGTTGGGTTACAAAATTTTAGCTCAAAATCGATTTGAAGAAAAATTAGAAAATTAAAATTATGTTTTGTGTTGCATCTGCGTTTTAGACACTTAAAGTTCAAATTTAAAATTAAAGATAGTGGAACCCGTGGACAGCCCATTCGGATTTGGGCCAAAATGGGGTTGGGCCTTATTAGTTATTGACATCGATTTATCCACAATTAATATGGACAATATTGGACATGTCAAAATGGATGTGTCCAGCCCAATTGACAGCTCTACTGGTTGGTGCATTTTTCCAAAAGACAATGGAATTTTCTCCCACAGTAACACTGGAGAAACCAAATGGATAATCAAGCTCCTACGTACAAGATACATTAAGTAAAAGTTCATATATCTCTTTTTGTAAAGGTACCTCGTTAATGAGTTGCTTCATTCGCTAAAGTTAAGCAGCCGTATAGTCGGAATAAATGATAGTTCAAAGAAAGCAAAAGAATAACTCCACTGAGACAAATGCTCCACAAGCTCCTCCACTACAGAATAAACACATGCTTCCCGAAGTGCATCAGAATCTGTTTTCTACATGAAAAATGAGTGAATGTAATTAGGGGAATATATTAATTAGAGAAACCAACCAACTAGTTAATGTCGTGTTAAAGGTTAACTAAGGATAAATGGTCTAAGATCACTAGTGCAATGACTAATTTCTGGTGGAACTCGAGTGAAGACAAGAACAAGATCCATTGGGTTTCATGGGAGAAGATGTGCAAAAAGAAAGATGATGAAGGTTTGGGGTTCAAAGATTTAAGTAATTTCAATCAGGCACCTTTAGCAAAACAAGCCTGGATATTACTATCAGATCCATCATCCTTGACATCTCGGATTTATAAGAGCAGGTACTATGCTAGAACAAGCTTCATGGAAGCTCGAACAAGTTATAGACCATCATATGCTTGGAAAAAAGATTGCTTAAACCATAGGAGATGGTAAAACTACATCTGTTTGGTATGATAAATGAATCTTTGATGGTGAGCCTAGAAGACCTATTAATGCACATCGATCTATGAATATCTCCCTTAAGGTTGCAGATTTGAAAAGTTATGAAGGTTTATGGGATTTAAACAAGCTACAGGCTATGTTTACCCCAGGTGATGTAACAATAATAGTTTCTTATCCTCTAGCTATAGAGCATAGTGATGGTTTCATATGGGCATATAACCGGGATGGTTCTTATTCAGCTAAAAGCGGCAATTGGTTGCTTACGAAACTAACAACGGGAGAAAATGTAATGTCAGTTGGTGAACGCATGGAGGTGGAACTCAGAGCTAAGGTTTGGGATGTGAAAACAGTTCCAAAGATTTCAATGTTCCTATGGAGAGCTGTCTTGTTCCCTGCCAGTGGCTGAATACTTAAACGGACATGGTATCAATGTGATGATGTTATGTAAGGTTTGCAATCGAAGTGCAGAAACAATTTCTCATGTGTTATTTGAATGTGTGCCGGCAAAACCTGCTTGGTTACATAGTAATATTCCGCAGCCTCAAACCGGTTTTTCATCTGATATCTTTGAGAATTTCTAGATGATTCTGTGATTGATGAAAAACTACGGATAAGTATACCATGTATACTATGGGGTTTATGGAAACATCAAAAATAAGTTATTCTATGAAGGAAAGCATGGAGATATTAATGTCGTTTTATCTTCAGCTTTGGAAGAGTCTGAGTTATGGAGACAACAACAAGATGCACTGGTCTTAGAATGATGAATGCATGCATCTGCTTTGCGAGGAGCACAACAAAGGTGGTCTCGTCCAAATGCTGGGGTAGTAAAGTGTAATACGTTTTCCTCCTGGTTCAATTCAACATCAATGTGTGGGGGAGGTTGGATTCTTCGAGATCATGAGGGAGAAGTTTTGTTTCATGCTAGAGATGTTTTTGCTCCTTTGGATTGCAAGTTGGCTGCAGAGTTTCGCTGTCTACTCTGGGTTTTAAAGAGTTTGAGGGATCTACATGTGAACTCGTGTGACATTTGGTCAGAATCGGGGCGGTGTTTGAGGAAATTCAACATCCCGCTTTTCAGGTTATATGTGGAGCAGATTCATCACCTCCTTCAAACTTGTGGTTTCTTCATCACAAGGTAATTCAGTGGCAAGGGACATCGCACGAAGTGTTACTCGTGATGGAAGGTTTCATTCTTATATCTCCATTGGTCCTGGCTTCATTCTCGGATTCTTGAAGAAAGCCATCGAGTGGTTGCTGTTTCATTTGCTGGTTAATTACTATTTCTAGTATTGCTCTGTTCTTCTTTATTAAACCTATGTGAACTGTGACATGGATACAACTTGACCTCTGCAGCTAGGTTAGGCAAACTACTTGACAAAGTTTGCAACGGTATCTCCTCCATCAATTCCTTTCAAGGACAAAAATATGAAGGAGCTCTCCAACTATGGTTCGCATCAGGAAATACATAAACAATACTTGCTGCAAATACTATTTAAAAGTTTTTAATAAGAAGATGCACTTGATATAAAACCGATTTTTTTTTGGTTTTGAATAAATTTTACAGTCAATTAAAAAAAGATGTGATCTTGATTGAATTGGAATAGATCACTCAAATTTTCTGATTCTGATCAAATTCAAACAGAGAAGTTGATAAGAACACGTAGTTGCTACTGCTATTTTAATCAGAATTGTTAAGGCATGAATCAGCAGGGCACAATATGTGGGAACAAGAAGAAATCTGTTCCTCGGGTTTATGAGTTAATGAACAAGTGTTGACGTGTAGTCAAAGTGACGTGGACTTGAAGATCAAGATCAAGGAGTAATGAAAAGAATCAGTTGGAGTCAGATACACAAAAGATACTCTGAAGATCTAGCTGTTGAATAAGATAAGATATGATGTGAGTATCTTAGAAGATTTGGATGACTCCAAATCTAGAGTGGATATCACAGAATCAGACTTGAACTCATGATATATAAGAGTATCAAGGTCTGATATAGAGTGTAGCCACGTGAGAGAGAAGATAGAGAGTTCTATCATGAGTGGGGTTAGAAAACATAGGTCTTAGATTAAGAAGGATAGTTCTTAAGCTTTCTAAAACCATCAAGAGAGTGTTTACTTCTTGAGAGATTTCTAATAAAGAGTGAAACAAGTTGAGTTGTTTAAATTGTGTTTTATATGCATCATCTTTGTGTATTGATCTAGTCCATCTGGTTTTTCAAGAATCAGCTACTCTTCTCTCTATTCTAATTTTATCATAATCAATCATTTGGTCGAAGATCATAACCACTCAATATTAGTGAGACTAGATCTATGTTCCAATCTAATTAGAATCACACATGTGATCTTCTAACGTATATTCTTCTCCTTCCTCTATCATTTTTTCTTTCTTTATATGTCACGCTTCTTTTTTTAATCTTGAAACCTTCGTAGGAAAGAGAATGTTTTTTGATATTAGCAATTAGATTTTTGGTCCTTAGAGCATGACCATCGGTAAGATACTCAAATGGATCTCTTAAAATTAAAATAATAATATTTTAATATAAAAACAAAAATTAACCAATAGAAATAAGACAATGGAGCCAGAGTTTCTAATACCCTTTCTAAAATCTCTCAACCAAGATACATTTATATTCTCTTTCATAGATTTTCTCATTTAGTTGCTACTATTTAATGTTGAGATATTGGGTGAGATAAATAGTAGCAACTAAATAATATTAGGGGAAGTTTCCGCACGGTACACGGATATAATATATTTATTGTTGTTTATTTGTTTTTATTTATGTTTTTTTATTATTGTGTGGCAATGTTACATAGTTTAAAAATTTTTGCTATTGTGTCTCATCTGGGAATTGCATGTTCAACATTTTGAAAAAGTTAATTTTTTTAATTTGAGCCGGCTCCGTGGCTCTTGATTTTGCATTTTTGCCTGTTTAGGGCAATATCAGAATTTGATGTTACTGTTTTGATGTCTAACTATTGTTTGTGGTTCATTTATGTAAGTTATTCTTCCATGGACTCTAGTTTTTGAATATCATATTTGAATAGTTTCTGAATATTCTGAAAGTCAACTTAAAATATCTAAAATTGTTCTAATTTACCTAAATATTTATATTTCTACAAAAAATAAAGTTATTAAAAATATATCAAAATGCAATGAGCATCTAGGTAAGTAATTACACACGATGTTGTTGTTGTTTATGAGTGTTATACCAGTAAGTATGTTATTTTCATTTATATTTAAGTTTTCTTTTTTTTCATGTTTACTAATGACATATTTTTTTAAACATGTCTAGATGGGCTAGTAGTTGATATTGTACATTATTTGGTAGTTGCAAATCAAAATCCAGAAAACAAGACTTCAATTAACGACATTGTATAAATGAATTTTTTTCATTAACAAAATTACAATTGAGGGGTTTTTTTGTTAAATACATAGTTGAAGGGTTTTTACGATTCATCTTTAGATGAGAGGTTTTGTCACTAAAACAATTATTTTTTTAGTTTTGCAAACATTCACTTAAAAATTATCACTAAAAGTTTGATGGTTTCTGTTTTATTTTATTCATGTATTTATTGATTCATATTTAATTTGTTTGATTTTTTTTTGTGTTTAATGTTCTTCATTATTATTTTTAATTGTAATTGATTGTTGCTCCCTATATCTGGTTAGTGTGGATATTTTTAATTTTTTATTTGATCTGTGATTCAGTTTTGTTAGTATTTCTGGAAATATCCTTAGTTTTAATTTATTTTAAACACACACCCACATTTAGTTTGTCTACTTGTGTAAAGTTTTGTTTTTGTTAGATTTAGTGATATTTCTTATGTTATAAAGAACGTTACCCTGGTTACATGCTGAGATTAATTCAAGTAAGAAAAGTAAGAAATAGTTTTATAAAAAAGAGATATAAAACGGTCTTAGGAATATTAAAGTTTTGATATTGATTATCAATGGAAATGTGATAGGTAGTCAAGTATTCTGTGTAAGGCATTTTAGATGAAGTAAAATTAATGAGAAGGGGTAGTATTCTGTGTAAACTTGCATTGCAGAATCATAAAGTGATATCCATTGATAGAAAACATAGTAACATCATTCTTGTTAAACGGTAGTAAATCTGAGGGTTTTCATAAACATGGGATCTACTAATACCCCATAGTTTGTTCTTCTGCTTTCACCTTCTCTGTCACTGGAGCTTCCTCATTTGAAATATCTTCTTTTGGTGTTGTTTCTTCATCATCACTGTCTTCAAACTCTTCCATTCCACTCATGCCTCCCAATAGACTCATGTCTCTCATTCCTTATATGCCACACCTTTTGCCAAATTCGTCAATTGTTGGATTTGTTAGTACTTTAAAAAAAATGTTATGGTAGTAGTCTATTTTAAGAAAATGTTATTCCTCTATGAAATATTCTTCTTACTCATTTTTTAATTTCCTACTATATATATTTGCATCTGTGACCTTGTTAACCTGATAGAAATTAGGCTTCAACATCATTAGACAAAATGAATAAATGCTTGTATGAGATTAGCCTATATTAAAAACAAAAATAAAGATAAGACTGAAATAAATTATGGTATTAATATAAAATAAATTTAATAATCTTTTCATCTAAAAACAATCACTCAACACTCATCAGTATGTTGGAATTGCTTTGTGCCATGTGAAATTAACCAAAACAGAGTTTGACGTGCTGGGGTGAATGCTGGAGCTAAGAGAGGGGAAAACTGTTACTTATCATCTGCCTTATATATATCTCATATAATATATAATATAAACCAGACCAAACCAAACATGTTGACAAGGGGGTATATGGAAGATGCAACAACCGCAATAAGATTCGGATATTAATAGATGCCTCACATCGAAAATAAAACTAACCTAACATGTTAAATATTGAGTTAGTAATATTCCACGTGTCATCCACAAAACGACATCTCATCAAAAACAAAAATATTGTCGTCTTTTCAAATCAGCAAAAAAAAATCGCTATGTCTAATTTGATCAAACAAAACTCATAAATTCAAAGAGAAACACCAAGAAAAAATCTTGTTGTTGGCAAATCTCCGACGATCAAACTCGAATCAGTCATGACGGCTGCGAAACTTGTTGCTTTGTTACTACTTCTCGCTTTGGTTTTCAATTTCACCGCTAGTGTCTTTGCCGACGCTGGAATCGACGGCAGTGAAGAACCAAAGCTTGACGGATCCAACGGTGGTGGTGGCATTGGTTCTTCTTCTGAGATCGATTTAGATCAGCTTAATGCTAAAATTAGTATTAAAATGAAAAAATCGATTTATATAAGGTGTTGGAGTTCATAGACATAAAATCAGAATTTAAAACAATAAACGTAAAGAAATATGGAAAATCAATACCATGAAAAGTGGAGAAATCAACAGATAAGCTATTGGAGGAAATTAAAAATCACCTTAGCTTGAATAATCAGAAGTTGAGAAGTGTTTGTTAGAAACCTGCTTCCATAATGTCGGAATAAAGAGGCTAAATTAGAAAATTGATCAAACTATATCAATATTTAAGCTTACAAAAAGCAACAATCAGCAATATTTGCTATTTGCTTTAGATAATTGACTTGTTTTAAGATGTTTAAGACAAAATGCGAGATACCAAATGCTCTTTTCGCTTTCCATAAACAAATAAGGACTCTCGAACTTGTGTCTACGATAAATACACACACATCTATTATCAAGCATCAAGTAGTTAAACGAAGATTATTAGAGAAACAGCAGATCCATATAAAGCTTGTGTTTGGAGAAATCAGTAACTGTAAAAAAATCAGTAACTGTAAAAAATCAGAGATGAAAAACGTATTTGAGAGAGGAAAAGTCAAATGGCCTGAAATTAAATTGATCATATTAATGAAATCATATTAATTAACAATTAAACCTGGATTTAAGGAAATTAGTAACTGTAATAGAATCAGAGAGGAAAAACATATTTGAAAGAGGAAAATTCAAATGGCGTGAAATTAAATTGATCATATTAATGAAATCATATTAATTAAGTAAAACCCAAATTAAGTGGCTTCCAAATTCTGATATAGGGAATCTTAGTAATTCAAGACAAGGTATAATTAAATTTGATCGCTCGGATCTGGCATCCTTTGAAATTATTTGAAATTCATATTAGGCTTTTAATTTGCATTTGAATTTTTAAAATATTTTAAACCATTGCAAATTTTAAATTATAGGATGTGTCCTTATAAAATTTTTAATTCAGGGAGTATGATATTAGGCTTTTAATTTGCATTTGGATTTTGAAAATATTTTATTTGATATTAGTTTTAGTAAGCATTTTGATTTAATTAGTCTCGAAATTTTAAAAAATATTTTTTATCATTTTGTAATCGTTACTATATTATTATTTTATCCATTTCTGAATGTTAATTAATGTTAGAAAATAAGAAACCCAAATGAATAAAATCCAGAAGAAAATGTTAATTCCTAAAAAGACATTCTAGCAGTCAGTAATTTTTATTTGATATTAGTTTTATTAAGCATTTTGATTTAATTAGTCTTTGAAATTTTAAAAAATATTTTTTATCTTTTTGTAATCGTTACTATATTATTATTTTATCTGTTTCTGAATGTTAATTAATGTTAGAAAATAAGAAACCCAAATGAATAAAATCCAGAAGAAAATGTTAATTCCTAAAAAAAGACATTCTAGCAGTCAGTAATTTTTATTTGATATTAGTTTTATTAAGCATTTTGATTTAATTAGTCTTTGAAATTTTAAAAAATATTTTTTATCTTTTTATAATCGTTACTATATTATTATTTTATCTGTTTCTGAATGTTAATTAATGTTAGAAAATAAGAAACCCAAATGAATAAAATCCAGAAGAAAATGTTAATTCCTAAAAAAAGACATTCTAGCAGTCAATAATTTTTATTTGATATTAGTTTTATTAAGCATTTTTATTTGATTAGTCTTTGAATTTTAAAATTTTATTTTTATATTTTCTAATTTTTACTATATCATTATTTTATAGAGACTCATTGTGGTCTTGTTTGGTGTTAGAACCAAATCCTCGAAAGACCACGAGCAAACTCAGTTATCAGTTAAGTCTTTATCACTCTAAAAACCTAGAAGATGAATTTAGCCTTATAAAGTGGAATTTTGAACTTGAAATTAACTATCTCACTTAGGGACTTGGTAATCATTTTAGCGGATCTTACATTCCGAGTTATCTTTTTATATTTTCCACTCTTTGACTAACTCTGAATAGCTAGACTCATCTTTACTCTAGTAGCACACCTTACCCTTAGCCATATTCTTAAAAGCTTTATTCATTTTTGTGCTTACATTGTCATATGCATTGATGTGCAAAAACTGTTGAGTATATGGACCAATATAGCTGACCTTTCATTAGGATTAGATATATGGTAGGAAAATAATGTTTAGAATGATTATGAGCCTTTATATTTTGATATTTTCTTGGTATATGAGATGATCCCATTTTTCCTTGGTATATGAGTTGATCCCATATATATATATACATATATATATATATTGTAGTGTTTATTTTTGGGCATGATTGAGATTCAGGAGTAGAAGATTCCAAATCAAATGAAGGCTACGTATACATCACTTGGTATCACTACAAGAAAGCTACAGGAAAACTGACATAAATTTCTGATGAATTCCGATCCGTCGAAAATTTCTGACTATTTTCCAAGAAAAAAATCTTCTCTATCCATCGAAAATCCGTCTCTGATAGATATATGTCCGTCGGAAAAATTTAATAGATTTCTGACATATAACTGACGTTTTATATAAACGTTATTTATTAATTTTTGACGGATTTCTGATGACTTGAAAATAATCCATCAAAAATCTGTTTGAAAATATGGTTATAGCCGTTGATGATTCAAAAAACAAATGGAAATCTGACCGATTCAGAATAGTTTATAAATCTATTTGTTATGTAAAATAATGATATTATCCTATAAGATAATTTCTAAAATATGAAATAAATATACAAATTAAGTATGAAATAAACTAATGTTGAAAATTAAACAGTTTTCTGCTAAAAACCATCTAACTTTTAAAAATTTGCATATTCACCACTTACCTTTTTCTGTGCAAGTCAACCTATTAATTTTTAAAATCACCCGCAATACAGACACCACATATATCGTCGACGTATTAGTCTCCCTTAGAAATTTAATGGAATAAACAACATGATGTCGTTTTTAATGCTCAAAACTACATGTTGTTTTTGACGAAATAAAAAGACTACATGTTGTTTCTCATGAGGCAAAACAACATGGTTTTCTCATGGAAAAAAATTAAGGTCGCCTCTCACTCCAATTAAAATCAAGATGAACCCTAATCAACAAAAACCCAGAATTCAATTTCATCAATTAGACAAGCTCTCTTGCAAATTTATGGGTTTTAAGCAACAAAACCTCTACGTATCTATCTCCACTAATCTATGTTCAGTTTCTACTATATGTGCATTACGTTTATCAAGGTCTTCTCTTAATGGAGATAACATGAAGATTCCAGAAAAAAAAAACTTATGTTTAGAAACGAAAATACAATTGATAGATCCACAAGCATCAAAATATCTCAAACTGAATCTTCATCCGCCGAAGCTTGCTCCTTTATATTTTTCACACACCTCAACGGTGCTCTCCTCCCCTATTGATAGATTTTCATCACGCACATCCACAATTGATAGATCCACAATCATCAATTTCTGGGTTTTAATTTCTGGATTTGAATTAAAATCCAGAAATAGATTATGCTCTACTTCTGGGTTTAAGAGATATCATCTATAGAATCTTATATTTTTAACACATAATCAAAATGGACGATGATGGATTTTGATTCTCCAACTTTTGGTTTTAATGAGATGAACGTCAATTGGTTGCAACTGCCAATTAGAAAGAAGTATAATCGAGGAAGAAGAAACTACATAGAGATTCCAATTAATGATTTTAATTAATTAACATTTCATTAATAGTTATCAGATAAGATTTTTTTAACTCTATATCTAACTTCGAAACGATACCGTATTGTTTGTTACGTTAAATTTCTAACTGAAACTAACGGTGATAAGTCGATGGTATAGGTCGTGTCTTTATTGCGGGATTGACTTATACAAAAAATGTAAGTGGCAACCGTGCAATTTTTAAAAAGTTCTAGGGTTTTTAGCAGAAAATCCTTTATAAACTATAGTTTACAACTACAAAAATTTATATTTTTAATTGAAATTATGAAAAATATATAATTAATCATGCATCCGTTAGAAATTCATAAGACACATTCGTTTACACGTTTAAGGTTGATTTACCAATGATAAGATATGCAAAGTTTTGACATCCATCAAAAATTGGTCAGAAATTTCTAATGGATTTCTGACCGATACATGAATTATTAAATAAGAACTTTCCCAAAATTTTGCAAAATACATAGGGATCTAATCAATTTAGTAGACAATGCTGTCGGAAATGATAAATTAAAACACTATTTTTCTTCCTCATTTTGTATTCGCGGTTTTGAGAGAAAAGATAAAAAAAAAATCCCCAATTGATCCGATTTCAAGCAATCTTCTGTACACCTTCACTAATCATTCTCCTAATGGCCCGAAATCCTTCAAACTTGTAAGTTTTTAAAAAAAATTGGATTTATGGAATTGGTTTTGGTTAAAATAAGATATTTGTTAGAATTAGGGATTGGTTGAAGGATTTGACTAGTTAGAATACGAATATGAATGATTAGGATTGAGATTTCACAGTGGATTTGGTTAGATTTAATTATTGGTTGTTAGATTTAAGGTGTGGATGAATAGGATTAGGATTTTGGAATTAGATTTAGTTAGATTTTAGGTTTGGTTGTTAGATTTAAGAGTTATGTTGTTTGATTTTAGCATTTGGATTGTAAATTTTGTGGTTTATGAATAAAATTGAGAATTGATTTTTATGGATTATGAAATTGGTTTGTTAATAAAATTGATAATTGCTTTAATAATTTTTTATTGTTTTTATGTATTGTTAGTGTTTATGTATGTTGATATTTTGTGGATTGATAATTGCTACGAGAATTCATTTGAATTTTATTTGATTTATCTAATCTATTTTCTACTTATGAATATTCTTTTATTTAGGGTCTAAGAGATTATGGATTGTACGAGTTGAGTTCCAGTGGTTTGCGTCTATGTCGTATGTCTTATATATCATTTTATTTTGTGTTTAAGGGATTCTGTATTATTTTGTGTCTACGTGGTATGTCTTATATATCATTTTTACGTTTCTCAAGCTACAAAGAAGACCAAAGTCCGGGTTTATGATCTTCCACATGATTCATCATCTCTATCTTTGACTACACATGTTTTTGGAAATTTCTCTTTAAAGTAGGGACTCATAGAGAAAACTATGGAGATTGATGCATTGAAGACAAAAATTCAAACCATTGAAGAGCAGCAACTTACAGAGAAGGATCAAGTAGTACAAATATCATTAGAAGGGCGAGTGTTGAGAAAGTTATCATTCATGGCTTCTCCACAAATATCAAATATTAATGCACAAACATGTATCTTATTATGCGTATAATATTATATATGTAGAACTCATATAGGTGTCAATTGGGCTGTCCTGTGTGTGTTCATATAGACCTCTATTTTTATGGAATATAATTGGTATGTCCGTAATGGAAAATGGTCTACGCTAAAAAAACTCATGTCCATATGGTCACGTCCATGAGCGCCCAATATAAATACTGTCAATTTTCTGTAATTTGATAAATAATATTTTTTCATTAATAAATATCCCTATGTATTTTTTCATTAACTTATTTACATCTATATATTCCTATTGTAATAACTCATTTATATAAATGACCTTAGTTAAGAATAAATCAATTTTCTGAAAAGATTATAAACGTAATATCTAGTAATCAAGAAACATAGATATTCCTTATTTTTCAACAAACAAATCATGATGCTGATTAAAGATTCAATAAAAATCAAATTAACAAATTTTAAAATGATGGAAAATTCATAAACCATAAAGTGAAGATTCAATACATTGTAATAACTAATTTATATAGATGACCTTAGTTAAGATTAAATCAATTTTCTTGAAAAGATTATAAACCGTAGTATCTAGTAATCAAGAAACATAGATATTCCTTATTTTTCAACAAACAAATCATGATGCTGATTAAAGATTCAACAAAAATCAAATTAACAAATTTTAAAATGATGGAAGATTCATAAACCATAAACTGAAGATTCAATACAAACTGAAAATTAGCCATCACTTCTCTAATTTGATTGCAGCACCTTAATTAAACATTAGAAAAAATAAGAGTTTTAAACATCTATAGCATTTATCGATATATTGTTATGAAATCAAAGATAAATCTGTACAGGAACTGCACAAGAATATAATCATGGCTCAAAACAGAATTAAACAAAGAACTACATCACTTTTGTTACATATCATCAAACAAGTAACCTCACGGCTAACAATGTGATCAGCTAAAATTCAAACGAGACTTGTATTATTTTCACAATAGCCAAAGGTTTCAGCAACTTGCAATGGAACATAATATTACCTTAATTTCATTTCTGTGGAACAAGAATTTAAAAGGACTCTTTACATGAAAAACAAGAACAAGAACTAAGCCAGACATTGACCAAATGCAACAAAGCAAATAGACCCTAAAACAAGCTTATATATAAGCAAACTATGAACCGTTTCAAATAGTAGTTTTGGGTGACACTGTATCAATAAGATGACTTTCACTAACCACTATATAAGTAGATAAAGATAACTAGACAAATGTCATTACTTCTACCTCAAGAGCAGTACCCTGAACAATCATTAGCTAAATAAGAACTATCATTAGCTAAAACCACCAGATCAAGCTTGCAAATGGAAAGCCAGATTTTAAAAAATAGCTGAAATCGAAATAGGGAGAAACAAAGAAGATGAAACCTGAAACTAGAGCTGTCAATTGGGTTGTACACGTCCATTTAGATCCATCAAGAATTATCCATAATAATTTTATACAAATTGATGTCCGTGTTCAATTAGGTCCAAACTCATTTTGTCCCAATCCCATGAATGTCCAAACCCAAATGGGCTGTTCGTGGGGGTTGCACTATCTGTGTATATGAATTTAAAATTTTAACTGGCTTAAAAAATTTCTAATTTCGTGATTTTTGAAATGAGAATGCACCTTTTAAAAATCTTCCAATCCGATTTTGACCTAGAATTTCGTAACCCAATGTCCACATTGTCCGCTCTATAATTTCCATAGACAAAGTGGGTCCAAGAGCATTTTACCCTGCTTAAAATTGAGCTTTCCACGGGATGTCTATAATGAGTTGGACATGGACGGACAGTGGGTGACCCACTCATTTTAACAGCTCTACCTGAAACAAGGAAGAAGACAATCATAATCTGAAGGAATTTGAAGCTGGACAAGAGAATAAAAAAACTTAACGATGGATTTGAAGCAAGTCACGAGAAGAAATAAGAGAGAGAGTAAAATCTAATTTTCTTTAAATAAAAAATCTAGATTTTAAAGATCATGTACATGCTCATTGTCCATACCATGGACGAAATTGGTGTCTGTCCTTATTGTCAATCTAAATTTTGATAGTATCCATGGTTTGCCCGTACCGATTTGGACTGGGCTTAGTCCACGAGTTGAACGACCAATTGACACCTCTAAGAATCCACCGTCACCATGCTTTCATAGTAATTTACGTTTTCGTTTATATATAAATGATCAGATTTGATTGATGTAAATCACAAAAATATAAGTCAATAATAAACATAATTAAATATATTTCTATATTTCTTATTATTAGTATCTTAATATTTCATAAGCATAAATTTTTGATTTTATTTATAAACATTTTTACGATAAATTATTATTATTTTATAATATTCTTTGACGTATTTAATTAATTAGTATGCCCGGACCATTCAGGGCAAAGGAAAAGTTTAACAGCACATGGCTCCGTATTTTCCCGGTAAACAAACAAAATTATACATAGATTCCGGTTCAGTTGAAGATCAACTCGGTAAATTTGCATTTTCGGAGTTAACGGAGTAAAGTTTAGCCAATTAATCATATACTCACGTAAGCTAACAACTGAGAACAAAATAAGGAGAAGAGTAATCCAAAAAGCAAAAATGTTAAAATTCACCATAAAAAAAAAAGCAAAATTGCAATGCATTGTTCAAAAGAGCATATCTCTCAATACTCTTAAAAGGAGCTATTTCAAAAAAAAAAAAAAAAATACTTGATTAAGCCTTGGTAGTGGCACGACCGAAATACTTAAGCTTCTCCAGATTGGTTTGGAATTTACCATGGCCACATTTTAAGGATGTGTCAATGAACTTAAGATTTATCACTTCCATGGCAAGACGAGATGTTTGTCTAAGCAACGACGAACGCAGAGTCACAACTCTCTTCTTTGGTCCCATACAATATCCCTTAATCATCAAGTAGTCATCTTTCACTATACCATATTGTTGGAATCCTCCCATTGGAGTCACATCTTTCTCAGTCCTATCATATATGAACAACATTAGCAATCACTCCACAATGTAACCACAAAAACCAAAAACGAAAACTAGAAAACATAAACTCTACTGACCTATCATATTCAGTCATAGCTGAATGAGTCTCTTGACCAACTTTGACAAATTGGAATGTACATCTTGTTAAGCTCAACCTGTAAATCTTATATTTACAGGCCCAACCTGTAAATCTTCTTGTTAAGCTCAGTACGATGATGGTAACCATTTTGACCAGCTCTAGCAACAGTGTAGGAAACTCTAGCTGGATGCCAAGCACCAATACAAGCTACCTTACGAAGACATCTATGAGTCTTGCGTGGAAGTCTTGTAACACCCCAACGAGTAACAACACCTTCGTACCCTTTACCTTTGGTGACACCAATCACATCAATCATCTCATCTTTTTTGGAAAACAGAGTCAATAGGGATCTGTTTCTCAAAGAAACTGTACGACGAAATCGACCTTTTGAGCAATAGTACCACCATTGATCTGAATCTCCATCATATGAGCTTTCTTTTCCTTCAATCCCTTCATCTTCCTAATCTGTACAGTTCAACGTAACAAAGAATTGTCAACAAGAACACAGCACAGACAATGCTAAACATCTATACAAACATTTCCATAAGGTAAATAACCTGAGTATGAGCCAAAACACGGATAACAGTTCCATATTTCTTCATCTTCTCAAGCTGAGCTTGAATACTCTTCTTAACATCCTCACTTTCATACTGCTTAGCGTAACCGGTGAAAGTCCTTCTTCTTTGATTTAGCCCAATTCTTATAAAATCTTCTTCTAACTTCCTCACTTAAATGCTGAGCCCAAACAGTGTTCAAAGACCTTAAACCTCTCGGTGTCTTAACGTAAGCAACAACTCCAACAATTACCATAGCAGGTGTCTCAATAATTGTAACAGCCTCACAAGTCTCACTATGACAAAGTCAAAAATAAATAAATAAAACTTTGCACATGAAAAAATCAAAATTAAAACTTTACACTAAGATGAAAAAATCAAAATTAAGACGTTACACTGTGATATCATGAAAAAAACAAAATTAAGACTTTGAACTATGATAACATAAAAATAAATCAAAATCAAAACTTTGCACAAAGATAACATTAAGAAAACAAAATTAAAACTTTACATTAATAAAGTATGAATTAAGATGAATGTAATATAAAGTTACATACGCTTCTCAACTTCACAGAACAATGTGAGTCATACCAGCTTTATAACCCATGAAAGCTGTGAACTTACAAGGTTTGGTTTGATCATCTGTAGGGAAAGCCTTTACTGATAAATCAAATTCAATATTTTGTTAATAAGCAAAAAGAGATGAACTTTATAAAAACCCAAATAAGCAATTCAATAAAATTGAATAAAAAATCTAACCTTTGCCTCTGTGACGATTAGCTTTCTTTCTTGGTAAGAAAGCAAGAGAACCATGTCTTGGGTGTTCAAATTTCTGTGAGACATTCTTCTTCTCCTAAATATACAATTAAATTCGAAACTAAGCTTTAATAAAATGTGGAAGATTTGAAAATGGAGATGAAGAGAGACGAAGAATATAAACCTGAAACACTGAGTCTTGGGACTTTGAACAAGATTAAAAAAAAAAAAAACTAATCTGGTTTTATATGATAATACGTTAAATAACCCTAAATGTGAGGCCATTTTAAATTGGGCCTTTAAGCCCAATAAAGATTGAAGCTAGGGCGAAATAATTTGTGTCCTCTTTGTGTCTCTTCTATATAAAATCATCTTCATCCTCCTGCCTCAACCTTTGAACTCCTAAGTTTTTTTTTCTGAGATTTAATTTACGGATTTGTTTTTCCTGAGATTTTATTTACGATTATAGTTTCGTGAAGAGATTGATGAAATCAAAATATATCGAACGCAAGTGTCTATTAGGCGCGATGAGCGTCGATTTTTCCACACGAGATTTCTGACTCTTCATTTATTTTTATGTATCTTTTTTTTCTTCTTTTGAATTTGATCTTTGTTTGAAAGCTTCTGAGGTTGTATTTTTTGGTTTGCGTATCAGATAATAATATTATTGGAAAAGAATGATTTACTGACCAAATCTATTTAGAATGAGATTAGATGAAATCAGCCCTTATATGTTTGGTTGATAATTATCTAAACGCTTTTTATACAAAAAGATTTAGATTTTTATACTGGACATATACTATAAGTTTTAGATTTTTAGTTATTGGATCTTGTAGTTAATTTTAGGGATACTATGGAAACTAGATACCTGAATCTCTAGAACCAAATTGCGCTTATATGAAGAAAAAAAAAAATTATCAAAAGATAAAAAATAGTTCCAGATAAAAGCCAAAAAAAATGAAGTCCATTATTATATACATATATCCTTTGGTAATAAGATACCTTTCTTTTTTCTAAACGAGGATTGTAAAATTTTGAATATTATTTTGATATTGGATTACGGTGGTGAAGGATTATTATTATAACTAGGGGTCTCAAATGGTAACCAAACCGATACCATTTGGGAATCTATTGCTGTATCTCTTCTTCGAAACTTTTGCTCGAATACAACTTTTATATTAATAATTTATCGTATATTTTTTTAAACTACAATTAGGATATAATTACAATAAACTTTATCATTTTAAACATATTATCTATACAAATCAAATTTTTATCAGACTCAAATCTATAAAAATAACCAACTAAATTTAAAGTAATCCAAACAAAACAAAAACACAACAAAAACTAGAAAAAGATATGAGTGATAATTATATATATTTTTCTCCTTTCCTTCCGCCTTGTCCCGCACAACCGCTTCTCGGTCCTGACTTCTTTCTCATCCGAACTTATTCTTTTTACTTATTTTCCCATATTTTGTCTTCTTCTTCCTTTGTTCAACTGTTTATATTTGAGGGCTTCTCACGTAAGATTTGTTTCTAAAACCTTAATTTATATAAAGTTAGATTCGATTTAGTTTTTGTGTAAAAGAAGTTGAAATTCTTGTTCATAGACTTTTATTCGGTCTGAGTTTTTTTGATTGCTAATGTTGAACTGGGTTCAAGTCTGAATTATAGGATTTAAAAATCTTGTGTCTCAACTGGGTTCGAATTCAATTTGGTCATAAATTTTGGATTGAAATTGATGTTATGCAGAACGGGATAAACTTGTTACAATTATGTGCACATGGTACAACTACTAATGGAATTTTTATTGTATGTTATTATTATAGGGTGTTGAGAGTAATAGCCAATAGTTAAACCAACCTAGTTTATACCACAAGCCAGAGAACTACTCGAAGACATCCAAAATCATTACTAGGGGTGATATCTTTTCCACATTGACGATATTAGAGGATCACCTTTCTGGCCGGAAGACCACCACCTCATCCTTCTCCAGCAGCAACACCTCATCATTCTCCACCAGCAGCACCACCACCTCCTTCTCCAGCAGCACCACCACCATCTCCTTCTCTAGCACCACCACCACCTCATCCTTCAAAATCTATCATGTCTCGGCGCCTTAAAACACTGCCTGATATAAGTAACAAGAAGACAGAAACTCCAACATGGTTTAAGATTGTTGAACTTAGGATGTTGGTGATTGTTTCACCATGTTGGTGATTGTTGAACTTAAGATGTTGATTGTTGAACTTATGATGTTAATTGGTGATAGTTGAACTTAGGAAATCTTTATGTTTCTAGGTACAAGGACTAATGGTATTTTGGAATTTTTAAAATGAACCTTTTCAAAATTTATTTAAAATTTTTAGACTTGAAATGTTTTTAAAAAAATCATATATAATAATTACATATTTTATATAATTATTATATAATTTTAATATAATTATTATACATTTAATATAATTATTATACATTTTATATAATTATTACACATTTTATATAATTATTAACTATTTTATATAATTATTACATATTTTATATAATTTTAATATAATTATTACACATTTTATATTTTATATATTAAATATACTTTATTTTGTGAGAAAAACAATTATGTAAAATTCTTCCTGAAACCAAGAAAGTACCTAAAATCGGTAAAATTCTTCATGATACCAATAAAGTATCTAGGATCCCACAAAACTAGCTGACCTGACACATATTGTCCGACATATCTTGTGTACTGGTTTAAAAATAAATATTACATAGTTGTAACACACGTGTACTCACTTTTATAGTTGTACCATGAATTATACATAGTTGTACATCGAAGGTTTTTAGTTTTTATTAATTGTACCGGATCTACACTAATTTTATATAGTTGTACTTGAATCAATAGAGTTATAATGTTAATTTCAAATATTTTCGTATAGATATATTTATGAAAAAGAAAAAAAATTATATTTTTATCAATTTCAAGTAGTTCACACACAAAATAAATCATACTACTATAAAGGAAATGTTGTAAACCATGTTATATTGTAAACAATTTTAAATTTTTATTGTTTTCATTATTTTGTCATTTCTGTAGTCATTTCTTTTGTAGATATTGTTTACAGTAATGAACACATGACAAAATATTTAGAAATTTAAAATCAAATTATATATAGTTGTACCGATTAGTTTTACCTACTTGTACCATGACAAAACAAAAATAAAAGATAATATAATTTTCACAAGTGTTACACCGAAACCAATTATATATCTTTCTCTTATTCTGAGATGATCCTCGACCGCTTTGATTCGATATCGTGTCACCTTTTCATTTAAATAATATCCTCCATAATCAAAATGTATGATTGTATATGAAGTATTCTCTATTTTCCCCTGAAAAAAAATAAAAAAAAAATGTTTTTTTAGTTTTATGTTATTGTTATTAATTTGTATTCGTATGAGTATTACCAATATCTTTTAGTTGTACCATTTGTATCACTAGTACCATTCTCTGCAATTTACGTTTACCAAAAAAAAATAATTTCTGTCAATATATAAATCACCATGATTATACTACTATAATACAAAATTATGAAAGATTAACAATATAACAATATGAACTACCAAGATAACAAGTTTAATCGCCCACTGTGCATAGAAAATAAAACAATTTTATTTTTAGTTTTATAAAATTTTAAATCAAACACAATTTTCCATTGATAAGGAGGGTACATTGTTCATATACCCAGAAAACAAAAAATAATCACTAATTAAAACAAAAATTACATCAAAGAATTACCAAATTTGAAACTTTAAGCTCTTCTTTAATGGCGTTTCTCGTTAAAGAAGAAGAAGAAATGAATATGAAAATTAGTTGGGACAAATGTTCCATTTTGATTGCTCCACATTTAATTTTTCACCAATAAAAATAGCTGCTCTTTTCTTTTTCAGCCATCAGATTTTGAGTCCACACATATTTTTTTAAAAATTCATTAAGATTAGTTTACGAATTTAACATGAAAGAGTGTATGTGAGATTAAAAATATGTATTCAGATTTTTTGCTTCACATGGAATATATATCAGCAATAGGCCCACCATTTAGATTCTAGATTTATATGGGTTATCTTACCGATTTATTTAATCTACATAATTTTATATACTTATATGGGTTATTGACATATATATATATATTAATACTAATAAAAATTAAAACATATCATATAATTATGAAAATAATAAAAATATATAGGCAACAATTAAATAAATATATAGTTATTATAAAACCATAATAAGATCTAATACGAAAATAAAAATAAGTTGCTTCGCGATCCATATGTAAACCATAATTAAATTAAAATATATAATTATTAAAATAAATAAAACTATAATAAAACTATATAGGTGATAAATTTATATTTTTATCAACGAAATAATCAAATAACTAAGATCTAATATAAAAAATAAAGTTTGAACATGTTTAGGAAGAAGTAGATTTTTATATTTGTTAAATACACAAAAACCAATATTGAAAAATTATTTTGAAACCAATGTAGTGATGGTTGAAAAGAAATAAAAAACAACTAATAATTTTATAAAGATATTGAGCACCTAAAAACCTCTAATTTTTGTTTTAGGGTTTAGGTATTTTAGATATTTAATTTATATTTATTAATTTTTATGTTTTATTGATAAACTCTCACGAACCCATTAGAATCGACTCATTATTATTCATTCATTAATTGGATATAAAATATTAACCCAAACCTATTAAAATAATATGTAGAGAGAGTTGAGTCATAGGTTTTAACTTATTTGACACTCCTAATTCTAAGTTCTGTCCAACAACCAATGTTTTCAAAATTAGACGGGTTTTTTGGACTGGTTCAACTAAGAAGAGGTCGGCTAGATGGGTAGGTCCAGGTTAAGAGTTAACTTATATTTAAATTTAGTTACAACTATTCTTTAATAAAATACATCATCTCATATTATCTCTATCTGTTTGAAATAAATTTCTTATATCTCAAGTAATCTATTTTCCTAAATTAATTTACATTTGCTAAACTAATCTACCATTTTCCTGGGAGAATATAAAGTTAAAACACTTTTTATGAATATTGAATGATTAATAATTTAATTTCATTAATTCAAAAAAGAATAGGAGGAGAAAATTAACCCGACAAGATTCTTAAATCAATTTTGCCAACTGCTTCAAATTGTAGCCATGTACGTCCGGTTTTCTCAGGTTGTCGGTTTGGATTTTCGGTTATTTAAAATTCTACCGAATTAAACCAAAATATAATTCGGTTTGGTAGTTGAGGTTTTTGGATCGGTTTTTGAATTTTAAAATTATTCCAAAATAACCAATTTTCGGTTTACTCCAAAAAAACCCAATAATGAAAACGAAATAAATTAACTTATCCTAAATTATAAACAAATAAAAATACCCAATTAACAAAATCTAATTATGGGCTTGTGAAGCCCAAACAATAAAAAATTAGGTTAACCCCAAAAAAAAAAATTAGGGTTAGTGGAAAGTGAGAGATTGTGGCTGACGGCTGGAGAGCGCTGCTGATACTGCTTCCACGGCCAACATCGTGGAGGCTGCGGTTGGGGGCTGGATACTAAAGCTGATGCTGTTTCCACGGCCAACATCGTGGTGGCTGCGGATGG
Organism: Nasturtium officinale; assembly: GCA_963854855.1. Classification (NCBI taxonomy): domain Eukaryota; kingdom Viridiplantae; phylum Streptophyta; class Magnoliopsida; order Brassicales; family Brassicaceae; genus Nasturtium; species Nasturtium officinale. Next base: position 2,941,429 of record OY978506.1, read on the forward strand.
ATTTTCAAAAGTAAGATGTTGGTGGCTGCGGCTGGAGACCCATAATTATTGTGAATGGTAGTTGGCGACTGTGGCTGGAGGATGCATCAGAAAAAAGAGAACTGAAATCGGCCAGTGGAAACAGCATCATAAACCATAAACGAGAAGAAATAAGAAGGAATAAAGAGAAGATCGAAGAAAAAGGGAGAAGAAATCAGAGGGAGAAGAAACCAGAAGGAGAATATGGTAGTAAGGGAAGAAGAAATAAGGAGAAAATCGTGAGGAGAAGAAGGAAGGAGAATAAGAAAGAAGGAGAAGAAAATAAAAGAAGCAGCAAGAGAAGGAAAAAAATATAGGGTTTGATGTATTTATAGAGTGCTACCTTTAACCGAAAAACTGATCGGTTATTGTCATTCGAACCAAACCGAAGTACCCGAACAGTATGCCCAGGGCTATCAAGCACATCTATCTCATGCGCTATTGCTTTTCTCCACCGCTTGTCATGAACAGCCTCATGATAATATTTTGGTTCAACACCAGCAGTCACTGGTGCAACAAATATTTGGTGATTTCTGAAAAATTAGCATCATAGAAAAAATATTTAATAAGATGCGGTCTGTTATCTTGAAACGGAGTATAGACCACTGATGTGTTGGGAAGAAGCGCGGGAGCGGGTGTATCTTTAGATGATGTCAAATCAGCTTGTGCACTGGACACCACTTAATCATTTAGCCTAACATTGGGAAACTTCTTTCACCATCCAATACCGAGTTGCTAAACTTCAACTTATGTAACTTCTAGACCCTTCTCGGCACTTGTGTGCACAATATGATACACTTGATCCTCACTATCTCGAGTGACTGGTGGTACGATTGTTTCACCATTGTTGTCACCATCCAAATCTAGAGCTGTCTCAGTACTCGGAATTGCAATGGAATTCTCCAAAATGTGACAACGAGATTCTGCTGGAGGTTTCACAACGGGGACCAAAACCATCTTCTCCACATCATCAACAACATCACAGATTTGGACAACTAGTCTTCATACAATTTATTCCCCTCACACAGCTGATACGGAAACTTCTTCTCATCATAAACAACATCCCGTGACACAAAAAAAAATATTTTCTCTAAGTTGTATAGCTTCCAGCCCTTTTGTCCATAGGGATACCACAAACATACATTTTTGGTTTCGTTCACCAAAATTATCTTTGTCTCGAGAGGATCTATGAGCATAAGCCAAACAACCAAATGTCCTAAGCGAGTCATAAGAAGGGGACATTCCATGCAACAATTCATAAGTAGTTTTCCCTTTCAGCACACGAGACGGAGTTCTATTAATCACATGTGCCGTTGCAAGCACACTCTCACCCCCAAAATTAACTGGAAGATTTCCCTGAAACAACAAAGAATGTGAAACATTTAATATATGCATATGCTTGCGTTCTACTTTACTATTCTGTTGTGATGTTCCCACACACGAGGTTGATGAAGAATTCCCTTCTCCTTAAAATACCCCGACAAACACATAAATTATGTTCCATTGTCGATTCTCACTATTTTAACCAATTTTCCGAATTGTCAATGCGCAAAATTTGGTAGAACAGACTGTACTTCTCCTTTTTCTAACAACAAGTATATCCATACAACTCTAGAAAAATCATCGACAATAGTGAAAAGTACACAACTCCACATGAAGAAGGCACTCGATACGGTCCCCACAAATCATAATGAATCAAATCGAAACAATCATTTGCTTTATTGAAACTTTCATAAAACACCTTGCGTGTCTGTTTGGACTTGAAACAAACGTCACAACTTCTGAACTTGTCGGGGATATTCTCAACACCAAACATAAAAATAAGAAAACCCAAACACTGAAAGAAGGATGCCCTAATCGACGATGCAACAAGAATTGATCTTCACAGATACTACCCTTGTTAGCTTGAGCAACTGTAACATCCTGATAAAGATACACACCATCCCGTTCTTTACCGACTCCAATCAGGTTCCTCGTAAAACGGTCCTGTAAAATACACAACACATAAGTGAATATAGCAAAACTACCGGTTTGCTTTAGTAACTTTGCAACTGACAGCAAAGTACAATTCAAATTTTCAATGTAAAGAACATTCTCCAATGTATGATGATTAGATAAAACTAACGATCCACTCTTTGTGGCGAACAATTGACTACGATTTGCAAAATTTACTAGACATGCCATTGTGTATCTGATTTTTGTGAGAATATGAATATCACCTGTCATATGATGAGAGGCACTGGTATCAAGGATAACTTCACCACTTTGATTCTTACCATTCAACCGTTCAGGAACCAGAGTAGGCTTTTGTTTTTCGAGTAGTTGAGACAATGAGGCCCATTTTTCAGCCATGAAGTTTGGAATTCCAGATTGCACCGTAGCTGCCTGCGCGACATTGGCTCGAGGAGACTGAGATCGTCTGCTTCCTCCCATGTTTTGAAAGTTTCTTCTGCCACGTCCCGCAACGGCTCCACCATGTTCAACTTGATTCTTTTCTACACACCACTCCGGAAATCCAATTATCTGCCAGCATTCTTTTTTTCATGACAAGACCGGCCTCAATGAGAGCAAACCACATTGCGATCTTGTCGTGCCACTGCAGCCAAGATACCACCAAAATTTGATGACTAACCACCATGCTCTGTTTTTGCTACAAACCCAACAGCTTCTTGTTCAGTCCGTGCAGAGTTTAACCTTCTCTCTTCTCGCACGACATGTTGATAGACACAATAAATATTGGGGAGCGGTTCCATCCCAATAATGTTTGTGCAAACATTGCCAAACCTTGTTTTATCCAATCTCAACAAGAATTGATGAACTTGTTCTTATTTGTACTCTTTGACAAAGTTCTCCTTGCATCACAGGAACACTGAGGAATAGGTTTGTAATTATGTAGTTCTTCCCACTTAGAAGACAACTTTCCAAAGTAAGTCATCACACTCATACCTCCTTGACGACAAGAAGACAACTCCGCCTTGAGCTGATACTTACACACTGCCTTTCCGACAGAGAACCTGCGCTTTAGATCCCACCACAACTTACTTGCGTCGTCTGTGAAGGTCACTGTTAACTGAATTTTGTGCGCCACTGAAGCCCTAATCCAACCCACTATCATAGATTTCACCGTCCTCTATTGATCAAGTTCTTTGGCGTTATCAACTGGTTGTGCGATCGTCCCGTTGATGAATCCGAATTTACGCGTTGCTCAACTCTCTTGCCCACTCGGCATAGTTCTCACCCATCAACATCACTGGTGTTATCAATGAACATGTATTGTCTGAAGGATGGAGGTAAAAAGGTAAAACGGCGGACCCGCCAAATCTTCTTTGGACCCGAAGACTCTGATTTCACAACAACTTCTTTGTTTAGGATCTTAACTTTTCTAGAGTTTGAGGTTCTGATATCATGTAATGAAGAGAGATCGATGAATGAAAAACCCTTATTGATCTTATTCTCATATCGTTTTTATATACACTTCTTAGATTTCCTTATTTGACTTTACCTTTACATATATGTATATCCTAAATATGTAAAACTAACTCTTTTTTACATATTAACATTCTACCTATCTTCTAGACACGAACTCATACAATTACAATTAAATCTTTATAAATTAATAATATTGAGATATATCTATTTAAAAATATTAAATGAATTTATCATGTTTTTTAATTTATAAAAGTGATATTTAAACCAAAATATCAATTTAGGATAGAAAAATATTAAGTTAGAGAAGTATTAATTTATCGAATATTAATATGTAGAGGTTTCAGTGTATGTAAATTCCATATCAGACTCAACCATTTTACAAAAAAAAAAGACGTGACCTATAGTTGATGAGTACTGTGATTTTGGCTATTAGATATAAAATGACAAGTAAGTTTGTTTTAATTTAGGATATTCCTATGCGTTATTCTACGAAGTTATTAATTAGTTGGGTAAGTCGGTATCGTTAGCCCTGGGCAAATTACCTGAGATCTGAGATCCGATTCGAGATCCACTTCGATCCGATCTGAAAAGAGGATATCCGAGGTGGCCAGATCCAAATATTTTATTTTGAGACTCCGGATATCCGGATCCGATGCGTATCCGTTTTATGTATAATTTTTATTTATAATATATGTATAATACTTAAATATATATTATTTAATATATAGAAAATTACTTACAATATAATAAAAATAAATTTACATGAAAATTTTGGATATTTTTAAAACTTTACAAAGTAAAAAAATTTTAAAATATTTTAAAATTATTTTAAAATTATTTTCAATTTATTTTTTATCTTTTATTTATTTTTAATAATTTTATATTATTATTTTAAGAATTTTACCTATTTTTACGGATTCGGATCTGGAACTGGATATCCACGGATATTGATGAATCCGGATCGGATCCATAATTCTTCAGATCGGATGGATGCAAATCCGGGTTTGGATACTCTGAAAATTCCAAATATCTGGTACATGCCCACCTCTAGATATAGTCTCGTGTGCGTAAAATTTGTTTCGTAACTTTTAATAAGGCACTTGGAATTCATTAATAAAGATTACCATTTCAGTGCAAATTGAGACTATTTGAGTTTATATTTATATAAAAAACGTTGTCTTCCGGTTTAATACTTATCCACCTATTGTGATTGAAAATTGTGAACTTGTACAAATTCTATAAGATTATTAATTATAAATTTGAGTTTGTGTATATTATTTGCATAAGTGAATTCATTTTTATTTATCATTAGTTATTTTTATATTTCAAACATTTTAAATTATAATAAATAATCTAATTAAGTTTTTAATTTAATGTAAATAAGACCAAATTATCTAATATTATTCTAGAATTTAAATGATAAAAACAAAATTGATTTATATAAATTAATAAATTTTAGATTTATTAATTTATTTATAACAATACAAATTAATAAATTATCAAAGTTCTAAATTCTTATTATAGAGGATTTACTATATATCTATGATAAATATGTATTATTTATTATCCATCGGAAACTTTATGTGTTCTACTATATCAAATTAATATAATTACACAATTTTTATTTACCGATTATGTAATATATGTATATTTAGTATAAAACATGAAATCCAAAAATCTAACCAAGAAAGTTGGTTCTAAAACTAAACAGAGTTATCATATAAGCCAAACATGTTCTATATTTTTAATTTTAATCCAAATTATTTAAACCAAACTGAACAATAAACAATTAATATATAAATTATTTATATTTATATTATATTTATATATATTTAGTTTGTATATATTATTTTTATAAGTGAATTCATTTATATTATCGTTATTTACTTTTATATATCAAATATTTTAAATTAGATCAGATAATCCAACTAAGTTTTTAAATTTAAAGATAAATTATATCAAATTATCTAATATTATTCTAGAATTTAAATGATAAAAGTAAAATTTATTTATATAAATTATTAAATATTGGATTTTAATTATCTATAACACTACAAATTAAAATATCAAAATCTTAAATGTGTTAATTTATAGAGGCTTTAGTATACAACTATGATAAATATGTTTTCAGTATTTTATATTAATTTAATATAATTACACAAATTTTGGTTACCAATTATGTAATATATGTACGTTTAGTATAAAACATGAAATCCAAAAATCTAACCAAAATATTGTTTCCAAAGTCAAATTAAGTTGTTATATAATGCAAATATATTCTATATTTCTAATTCTTTTAATCAAAATTATTCAAACTAAGTTGAAAACCAATCGTATCCAAAATAAATAATAACTATATAAATTACATATATTTATATTATATTATATATACTTATTAATATAAAAATTCTAAATTATAGAAATATGCTAAATAGCTATAAATATGTATTTAGTTATATTTGTCTCAATTTCTGCTATGTTTAATAAAATTTAACCAAATTTATTAAAGTTAAACTAATTTTTATTTAAATTATATATTCTTTGTTTAGTTTAAATCTTAAAACTAAATCGATGTGAACCCGTAACTAGCACATCGATAGTATAAAATTTGAACGGATACTAAACTCTTTTATTTGAATTATCTGAATCAAAAAATTATCAAATCAAATCCGATTTGAAACCTAAATGACATATCTTATGTATGTTTTAGAAAATTTAAAGCATAAAATATACATAAAATCTAATTATTTATTACTTATATATAATATAACAAAAAAATAAGATCACATAAATTTGAAAGAGAATTCATAATTAATTTAAATATAATTTATTGATTTAAATTAAAAAAGAAATTTAAATAAATTTGAAATTAGTGTTAATTGTATTAATATATATATATATATTTGTGTTTGGTCATATGAATTAAATAAAAGTTGTTCAGACACAAAATTTTTAAATTTGTACTTTAATTATAACAGAATATTATGAAAAAAAATAAAACAAGTAAAACCATATTTAAATTTAAAATTAAAAAAAAAATCCCGCTGCATAGCGCGGGTATATTTCTAGTTACTTTTAAATATGTTTATTCCATATCAAATTCACCCATTTGACAAAAAAATAATAACTCAAATTCAAATTCTAGCCCCCACCCCAAAGATGTGAAAGCCAAAAATATATCATTTTCATTAAAAAGTGAGAAATGAATAGACTCAAATTTTCAAATAGACTTTTTTTTTCTGTTTTTGATTTTTTTTTGTTTGACATTATCGTTTAGAGTTTCCTTAACTCAAGAAACGTCAAAACCGAGGAAACTTCATCTCTCTCTCTCTCTTTTCTAAAAACTCAAAGGTCAATGGTGAATGTGCCGTTTCCATTTTCTCCATTATATATGGCTCTTTCAGAAACATTTTTGTATATCTGATCTTCAACTTTTCTCACTACTTTAACCTCATGGCTTCTTCTTCTTCGCCTCACACCGTTTTCACGAGCTTCCATGGACCAGATGCCCGTGATAACTTTGTCAGTCATTTACGCAAACAATTTGAATTCAACGGGATTACGATGTACGACGATCAAAAGATGGAGAGAGGCGAAACCATTGGCCCTGAACTCATTCAAGCCATTAATGCATCGAGGATCTCGATCGTGGTGCTCTCAAAGAACTATGCTTCTTCCGGCTGGTGTTTGGATGAGCTGCTAGAGATTTTAAAGTGCAAGAAAGATAACTGTCAAATAGTAATCCCGGTCTTCTATGGAGTAGAACCATCTGATGTCAGGAACAAGACCGGAGGTTTTGGGATCGCCTTCAATGAAACTTGTGCGCGTAAAATGGATGAAGACAAGAGACAAAAATGGAGCCAAGCTTTGATTGATGTTGGCAAAATAGCCGGAGAACACTTCCAAAAGAGGTTTGTTTTGATTAACTATATATAGTTTATTTTTCTTATGTGGTAGATAATGGTAATCTAGTTTATTTTTCTTATGTGATAATCCCTTTCCACCTCTGCACATATGTGAAAAGAAATCTATATAATTTTATTATACATATGATGTTATTATTTATTTATTTATAAAACATATTATTTAATTATTTATAAAACGTATGATCTAATAAAAATGACGGAAGAATACTATGACAAAATATTGGTATGATGTAACTGGAAAACTAACGAACCTCTCTAATTTATCTGTTTTTATTTAACTAATCATAATTTACCGTATAATCTTATAAATTAATATTATTTAAATAAAATAACTAAATTAAATTATTAAAACCTCAAAATAAAATTAATGATGCGGCCATTATTAGTTTAATTTTATTTTAATATTATCTTCGGTAAAATAAACTAAAAATATATAATAATATTTAATTATCACCTGTTTCACTTGAGTTTGCTAAATTATATAGTTTAGCGAATATTTTTTTTATATTTCAACAAGTCATGTCGTTGTTTTTCTTAGATTCAACGAGTTGTAATTTTTAAGATATATATTTTTCGATAAGATATATTATTTTATATTTCGGTAATTCGTTTTATTGTTTCTATTGAATCGCTGAGATTTATCTCTTACGATATATATATATATTTATATTTTAGCTATCTTTTTGTTGTCTCTCAGGGTATGTTTTTGAAATTTATTTTGTTTTTCTTAGATTCAATTAGTTATATTTTTTAAGATATATATTTTTCGATAAGGATATATTATTTTATATTTAGGTAATTCTTTTTGTTGTTTCTCTTGAATGGCTGAGTTTTATCTCTTATGATATATATATATATATATATATTGGCTATCTTTTGTTGTCTCTTAGGGTATGTTTTTGAAATTTATTTTATTTTATTTATTTCAAGAAATATAATATTAAAATTAATAACTAATAAAATTAAAAAGATATAGGTAAAAATAAATAATGGTTCCACATCAATTTAATTTTGAACTTTTAATGATTTAATTTAATTATTTTATTTGATAATCAGACTAAGTTAACTGGGTAGAATCAACCAATTAGATTACGATTAAAAGATATACCTACCTCTATTTCGGATCCGAATATATTACTTGGCATCCGAAAAAGGTTACCCTAAAACTCTATGTATGGTTATAACTTATAACCTTGACATAATTATCCTTTTTTAAATCGAATTAATCATACTAGGATTCGATTAATACAATTGCAATTGCTCTAAATTAGTTCGATTTGGATGGTTATTAGATATTGTTGCTCTGTGATTAATAGGAAGGATGTGACCAATTATTGGGGAATAAGTGTTATAGACTTATACCTATGGTTTTTTCTCATGTTTTAAAATTCGCTAGGCGCTAGTCGGCCGGTTAGAGTGGGTCTACCACCTATACGATTAATCGGGAAGTAAACGGGGATTAATTTTAGGTTATTTTAATGTTTTAAAAATATATTTATCCATTATATTAAACTTTTAAATAATCTTATTTTTAAAAATTATAGTACATATATGAAAATATCGTATTAATAATTTATTTTATGATTTTATTTATAATTTTAACATAATTTATTATAAAACATCACAAACTATCAATATAAATATCTGAATAACAAAAAAAACTTTCTATTATAATTAAAATATAAAAATAATTAGATTATAAATGATTAGATGGAAAATAATTGGATTAGGCAGGGATTAATCGGATTATGCGAAGAGTAATCGGTTGACTGACTATTTCGAAGGATTATTAATTAATCGAGGTGACGAAATTGGGCCTACCGACTAGACGAAGTGTAATCGGAGCTAGATGGAGATATTTATAACATGAGTTTTTTCTCATGACTATTTGATTAAGAAAAATAATGTTTTTTTATTTCTTTTTTGTTAGGGACAATGAAGCAGATATGATCGAGGAGATTGCCAGAGATGTTTCCAATAAGTTAAATGCTACACTGTCTATGGATTTTGATGGCATGGTGGGAATGGACGCTCATTTGAGACGAATGAAGTCTTTGCTAGATTTAAATAATGATGAAGTTAAGATGGTTGGAATCACCGGTCCTGCGGGGATTGGAAAGACTACCATTGCCAGAGCCTTACACAGTCGATTCTCTAATAAATTTAAGCTTATCGATGAAAAGGAAAGAAAAAGATTTCAACATGTTTGTTTTGTGGACAACCTTAGGGGTAGCTACCTCCGTGGTCTAGAGAAATTACATCTTCAACAACAGTTTCTTTCAATGGTTTTGAACCAGCATGGTATTAGCATATGCCATTCAGGTGTGATTAAAGAAAGGCTACGCAACCAAAGAGTGCTCATCATTCTTGATGATGTAAACAATATTGAGCAACTAATGGCTTTGGCAAATGATACTTCATGGTTTGGTCCTGGAAGTAGGATTGTAGTAACTACAGAAAACAAAGAGCTTTTACAGCAGCATGGTATAAACAATACATACCATGTGTGGTTTCCATCTGAAAAAAGCTCTTGAAATCTTATGTGGATATGCTTTTAAACAAAACTTTCCACCTCATGGTTTTAAAGAGCTTGCTATAAGGATAACAGAGCGTTGTGGTAGGTTACCGTTGGGTCTCCGTATTGTGGGTTCATCTTTACGCAATAATATGGATAAAACCAAATGGGAAAATGTACTGAAGGGGCTGGAAATTAATGGAGATATCAAGGATGTGCTCAAAGTCGGCTATGACTGTTTAGGTGATAGGGAGAAAATGCTATTTCTCTATGTTGCAGTGTTCTTCAACGGTACAGATAGAGATCATGTGAAACCCATGTTTTCTGGCATTGACTTCGATGTCATGGTTGTGTTGGAAAGCCTTGAAAACAGATCTCTCATAGAGAAATTCACATATGGGAACGAATTAGTGATGCACAGATTACTACAACAAATGGGTCAACAAATGAAAGAGGAGCTTTTGAAACACGGGATCTTAATCCATGCTCCTGATATTTGTGATGTTCTTGAAAATGCCACTGTAAGTTCTTTCTCTTATGTTTGTTTTATTCCTTTGTTCCCTAATTGCAATTTAAACAAGTCACTTTGTGATGATAAACAATTCATACTATTCATATATATATTTTTTTTCTTTTGTTTAGGGTACAAGAGCTGTGTCCGGCATATCATTTGATACATATGGTATCGATGAATTATCTATAAGCAACGAGGCTTTTAAAAAATTGCGTAATCTTCGATTCCTCAAAGTCTACAAAAGTAAAGATGATGGCAATGATTTATTTATTATACCTGAGGAGATGGAGTTTCCATGTCGTCTAAGGTCATTAGAATGGGAGGCATACCAAAGCAAGTTTCTTCCTCCTAGATTTCGTCCTGAATATCTTGTTGAACTCAAAATGCGGGAAGCAAGCTCGAGAAGCTCTGGGATGGAGTCAAGGTTGGATTACATATATACTAATTTACTTTTAATATTTATTTTATGTCTAAATCGCTTATATTAAACAGATAGTTAGATTATACACTCATTAGACGGTTATGTAGGATAGACAAATTTAATAAATAATTTAATATCTATGTTTTTATGAAAAAATAGTAGAACGGTATCATTTAAAACAAAACTTAAAATTACAAAACATTGTTATTCTTTACATTCTTATAATTTAAATTTTTTAAATTATTCAATTTTATAAGTTTATTATCTTATATTATATTTTGTTGATATACATATGTCTAATTATATTTTTTTCTAAAACTACTTAAACTGCATAAAATCGCTTAGACTTCGACTATGCATTCTAGGTTTTACGCGAAGGGTCACCACCCGCTTAACGTGGTTTGTTGAACATTGCTTCCTCTTCACCTTACATGCTCCGTTTTTTTTGTTTTTTTTGAAGGAGCTCGGTAGTCTCAAGAGGATGGATTTATCAGGGTCCTTACATTTGAAGGAACTTCCGGATCTCACAAAGGCTACAAATCTTGAGTACTTGAATCTGGATGCTTGCAAGAGTTTGGTAGAGCTGCACCCCTCATATTCAAATCTTCAAAAACTGTGGATTTTAGAGATGAATCGTTGCCCAAAGTTAGAACACATTCCATCTAACTGGAATTTGAAGTCTCTTGCATTTGTCATGATGGAGGGAAGCTCACATCTGGCGAATTTTCCATGTATCTCTGATAACATCTGTGGTTTCGTTATTTCAGACACATCAATAGAACAAGTGCCAACGTCAATTTCGCTTTGTGATTTCTGGCTGCAGAAACCTCACATCACTGCCAGAACTCCCTTCACTCGAGTACCTTGATGCACGCGATTGCGAATCACTGAAGACGGTATCCTTTGAAAACCTCTATCAGGTTGAAGAAGATTCTGATATCAATTTCGCCAACTGCTTCAAATTGGACAAAGAAGCCCGAAGAGCAATTATTCAAGATTCTTTTTATATAGGGGCAGCTATCTTACCAGGAACAGAAGTGCCAGAAGACTTCAATCATCGAGCCAATGGAAATAAATTGAGCTTCAATCTTCCTGCATTCTCCTTTTTTCAAAGAGTTTGCATCGTTGTTTCCCCTAACGAGCTTACAGCAGAAAGTTATGAGTTTACCACAATATCATGTCGTCGGATACGTAAAGGCTACGTATACCCCGTTCATGAAATCGATTGTGATATCTCCACATGCCAAACGAAACATTTGTGTGTGTTTTCACTATGATTGGCTTAACGATTACATATGGAAAGAGAGCAGAGAGATAGAGGTCGAATTCAGTAGCATATATAAAAACTTCGACATTATTGAATGTGGTGCCCATATATTGACAGGCAAACTAGACGACTTTGTTGGGTATGCATTTGATTCAGAAAAGGATGAAAAGGACTACAAAGCTGAATCAATAGATGCTCACAAAGATGAAGATGAGGTTATTGCCGAAGGGGACTACGAATCTGTATCAAGAAAGAGGACTATGCCCAGTGGTTTTACAAATCCCAACTGTGAAATTAAAAGGCCATGCACATGAATCAAAAGGTAATAATATCCTTATTCATAAGTTTTATTACATTTTCTTCTTTAATAAAACGTCACGTTGATTCATAGTTAGAAATGACCACAGTTAAGGTTAGATTTTTTATACGATTAAATACAATTCACTTATTTAACTATGATAAAAAATAATATAAGTGATGGTACCATCTATTTTGTTTGACCTTTATTAAAAATATTATATATTATATACTAATAGTAATATTTATTATTTGTTACTATAATGCTTAAATTTTATAATATAAAATTAATATGGTTACTTGATTCAAATATTTAGAGTGAATTTAATAGATATCTAGATACCATGTATTTTATTTAGTTATACAATCTAATAGATAATAATCTTAAAATAAAAAATCAAATATATAAAATTAGAATAAAAATGATTATTTTATTTTTAAAACAGTCACGGTTAACTAAATTTTTTATGCGGTTACAGTTAATTAATAGTTACGATTAATAGTTTACGATTAACTATAACCATATAATTTTAAAGTTATGGTTATATTTTTAATTATTTTATACAGTTGCGTCCGGTTACGTTTTTAACCATTTTATACAGTTACGTTCGGTTACGGTTACATTTTGATCATATCTATTCATAACTTTATTACCTTTTATATCTTTGAATCCGTTCAGATTTCTACAAAACAAAATCAGAAGCAGCCAGGGAAGCTATGAATATAGATCCATAACAAGCGTCGATTGGAGCAATAAGTTTAATGAGGTAAAGCATCTGAATACCTAACAAAGTATCATTCTGTTCTGTTTATGATATTTGAGAATTATACTATGTTTGTTTTATCTTCCTTTGGAGTTTGATGTCAAATGTTATTTTTTATAGCTTTGTGAAGACATAATAAGATGTAAGTTTTGTGACTTTGTTTGTATTAAACTTTCGATGTACCCCATTAGAAACTACTCACTAGTAACATGGACTAAAAAAATTGCAAGTTTTGGATGGGGAACAAAATCTAGAAAATTCTTCGTTTCGATGCCTGCTATATCAATTATCCCATAGTAGTCTTCTCTAGTCTTCTATATTAATTCTACTAGTCTTCTCTCATATTTCAAATTCGAATCATTTACCACTTGGCACAGTGAGATGATCAATTCACGTGACAGATGAGATAACAACTGTAAAGTTTCACCTCCCAAAGCAGAGAAGGTTCAATTAGGCAAGAATTAGTACATCGCTTATTAATTTATAAACAAAAAACACAGTATGTAAAATTTATAAATATAATTTCAACAGGACTATATATATATATAAATGATTTAAGTTTCGCCGACAATATATATATATATATATATATATATGATTCAAGTTTAACTAGCGTGACAGATTTTCAAATTTTAGAAATATGGATAAGTTTGGTAACCTACAAACTCAAAGAAGAGTTTATGTAAGATTTTGATTAATCTTTGACGAAATCAAATGATAAAGATAATTATTATTTGGTTTCAATGTAAAGAACTACAATATTTATTTAGACCAACCACTAATTCTAATTACTTTTAACCTTATATTAGTTATTCTCATTATAGGTGTCTTAAGAATAAAAAACAAAATTTATTGAAAATATGTTTTTTTTAAAATTAAAATATAACAAATATTGGATTATACGTATGGAAATTAACAAAAAGTAAAACTAAAAATGGTAATTATAGATTTTTTTAAATATATATATATATTACATTATAAATACTTTTAAACATATATTACTAAAAACAACTTCAAACTTAAAATTTATATAATAACAGAAAACAAATAATGATAGATACATAACAAGTATCATGAAGAACATAATGTTTCACTCTAATTTTAAGTTGTGCCAAATTGTTACCATCTATGTTCAGCCAAATTAGGTTTTAATTGTTGATGTATTCTTGTATCACAAAGTCAATTTCGAATGCCCATCATATTGCCGAGATTAGTAGACATATTTGTAAAAAACGTTAAATCCACATGTGAAGTCCCGCTTCCTCTTCTTTGACAGAATTCTGATAAATTGTAAAGATTGTATCCATCTCACTCATCTTCAACTACCATATTGTGCAATATGACACATGCTCTAATTATCTTACCTATATTTGTCTTATCCAAACTAAGAACATGATTTTTGACAATCTCAAATCATGATTACAAGACCCCAAGAACACGTTCGACATCTTTTCGAACAACTTCTTAAAGTTGAGCAAATAATGATGCTTTCGGACCTTGTGGAGCTGGAATTGCAAATCACGATTGCAAGATCCCAAAAACACGTTCGACATCTTTTCGAAAAGCTTCTTAAAATTGAGCAAATAATGATGCTTTTGGACCTTGTGGAGCTGGAATCGATTGGATGAAATTTTCCCAGTTCGGATATATGGCATTAGTGAGATAGTAAGCCAAATTATAGTGTTGTCCATTGACAAAGTAATTCACTCTTGGAGCTCGACCTTCTATTATATTGTCAAAAACTGGAAACCAGTCAAGAACATTGATATTGTTTAAGGTATCTTGAATTCCAAAAAATGTGTGCCAAATCCATAGGTCATTTGAAGCGACAGCCTCTAAAACGATAGTAGATTATCCTGATCCACGTGAATACTGGCCTTTCCAAGCTGTAGGACAATCTTTCCACTCCCAATGCATACAATAAATGCTTCCTATCATCCCGAGAAATCCATGTTCTTCTCCTTGACTAATCAATCATTGGAGATCCTCTGGTGTAGACCTTCTTAGGTAGGTATCCTGAAACAAAAATATAATTACATCGACAAAAGTATCCAACCATAGCAATGTGGTGCTTTCACCGAGGTGGAGATATTTATCCACTGCATCAGCTGTACAGCCATTTGTCATTATACGCATGACTGATATACACTTTTGTAGACCTGACAAACCCAACCTTCTTGTAGCATCTCGTTTTTATTGAAAGTATGGTACTTGATTGGTTAATGTTTGAAAAATATGTATAAACAATGGACTGTTCATTCTGAAACGACATCAAAACATAGGTTGAGAGTATGTTGAATTTTCACAGAAACAATCATTACATAAATGATTGTGCCCATCATCACATCCTCTTTCAACATAAGATTGTCTGCGCCTTAAAAATTTTTGCTTCTTGATGATTTGCTAGTTATCTATGCCTTGTTAAAATATACTTTATAATTGTTCATCAAAGGCTTCATCAAATTCTTCATCTAAATTTGAAGATGATATTTTTCTCTGAATTTTTGTTTTGGTTTGTGAAAATTGGAAACTTGGAAAATTAAGATATTGCAAGTAATAACAAACAAAGAAAAGATTTTTTTGGGGAAATGAAGAGCAATATAGCAACAAGAGATGAGCAACCGAAAGATGTTTCAGTTCACAAGCGTCAAATTACAATATATAGAAGTACAATATTACAAAAACCAAATTGAATAATAAAAGAAAGACTTGACATTCTCTTTGTTTTCTTGTGCCGACAATAGCTTAATGCGCCACTTGATGATTCACTGGTTCTTACCTGCAAAAAAGACAAACCAAAGTGGACAAGAAATGAGCAATCAATATCATATAAAACAAAACAAGACAATATCATGTTATTCTACTCATGGGTTCTTAGCTATGATGGTTGTTTTCATAGCTAAGTATATTTCCAAAAATAAAGCACATTTTCTATAAAACGACTGATTGCGTCTATTTTGCATCCTTCAGTCTTTCTTAATTTTATTATTGATGAAAAGTATCTTAGTTTCAGTTCTCGGAAATATTTGTTTTGGTATATAGAATTGAGTTTCCCCCATCCAATCTGAACAATCCGTATCAGAGGATCTTCTTCAGGTTTGCACTTTGTTATATAGAGACTCAGATCTGAAAAATTCCTTAGCTAACATGAGTTGTCTAAGATTTGAGTTGCAAAACTAAAATCTGAAGGTGATAGTCTGTACGTGCAGACTGGACAAGAGAAACTCAAATCTATCTACCAAAATGAAGATTTACGAGAACTGAAAAAACTAGTACACTGTTGATCAATAATAAAATTAAAAAAGATAGAAGGATGCAAAGTAGACACAATCGGAGGATGTATATAGCAGCAGAAACAACAAAACAATGCTGAAATGTAGAATCCAGTATGCAAATACGAAAAGGAGGGAACAAAACCTAATTTCTTTGCAGTAATAAGATAGAGCAATGGTGATATTATCAATTTGAATTGGCAGATGATAGATTTAAGAGAGACCTTTTAAGACGATAAAGCATTCAAGTTTGATAACAACATATCATCAATACCAATGTTACTTAGGTAATTTACTGCTAAAGTGCTAATTAAATATATATATATATATAATTTTTTATTCAAAAATAATATTTACTTGCTTTTTCTTTACTCTCCATATTTAATTCATATGGTGATTATGAATACCTTCTTTGAAATTAGAAAATTACAACCTTGATGAATTATTCCACTCTAATTGAAAGAAAAGAAAGATTTATGTATGATTTAAACTAATGAAAATTAACAATATGAAACAGCTTTTACTAACTTTAAAATATTATTTTTCCAAATCTGACAGCTATGCCTATCATTGCAACAGATTTTACTCTTATCAAAAAATTAGAAAGTTACAAAAGTTTAAGAGGAAAAAATTCATTGGGTACGGTATTACGTATTTTTTAAATTTTCAAAATTTCCCAGCTAAAAATCTTAAGCAATTAACAGACTTACACAAAAACCATCGAGCTAGTACTGCTAACTACGTCATCATGTTATGGTAGTAAGATACATCGGTTGTAGTTATAAAAATTTAAGTGTAATTCAATCATAGGGAGCATGAGAATTAATGTAGATACTCACTTCCTTGTGAAAAAGTCAATTGTGTGGATGATTAAAATTTCAAATAAAATCACATGTTTACGTAATTTTATGTACGAAGCAAACTGACACCAAAACAAAGAAAACAGAAGCAAACTGATGCCAAAAAAAAAAAAAAAAGAAGCAACCTAAAGAAAAAATAACAATTTGGATTCAAATCCAAATCTTACTAAACCAGTTAAGCAAAAGATAAAAATTCACACACAATTGCAAATAAAACATATTTTGTTTAATTTTAAAGTATTTTTCATCTAGTTGGTATATATTTGCCGACTCATTCGTTATGTTTTAATAATAAGTTAAACCTAGATTGAAACGGAAAACTATGAAACCTAATCCAAATGAGTAAATCAATGCATTTTGTTTTCAATTCCAATAATCTCAATAATTACAAAAGTTGGAGATTTAACCATCATGGGAAATCTTAAAATAATTTCCCATTCAAAAGTACATATAGTAAACAAAATCTAACCTGGATATGTAAACAAATATCACTTTGAAAATAAAATAAATTTATCAAAAGAAAAATGAAATGATTCAAAAGTTGTATAATCACTACCGTTTAATTATGAAGAAACAACCTACAAGGTGTATGATCCACCCCAAAGGGTTTTTGGTTATTAAAAAAAAAAAAATTTCACCACAAAGAGGAGTTCGTTTGACTTTGTGAGTGCTCATTCTATTTGTTTCACGCTGTGCATTGTCAGCTTCCTCAAAAACTATATTTGACACATATTTCTAAAGGAAACTAAAAGAAAGGACAAACCTGAGCGAGAGATATGTATGACCTGAGCCATGACTTGAAGCAAGTTCCCAACGTTCTCCTCAAAATAGCCTGAAATGCACAAACCCAACAAATTTCTGATCTAGCTAATGTAAAAAATGATAAAGAAATCTATGATGTTAAAGCATGTATAGAAATAGATCTCAGCCAGAGTGTCAGAGTTAACCAACCACGTAGGCTATGGCACCCTATGCTTGAAGGAGGAATCCGGATATCTGCTGACCTCGTGAGTACCATAGCATAGGGAAGCCATGGAGAAGACTTATCTTTATGTCCTCAATTACTTTTTTTTTGTGGTGTTGTTGCTTTACCAAATCTTACAGGTCTAATCTTTATACTAGTTAGATAGATTATGTCCAACAAAAGTTATTATTTTGTCAATTCTCTCTATAATATTTCTATATTCTTTTCTATTTTTTTTTCTTTTTGCCTTTTATTCAATTTTCTATTTAAGGTTGGTCAACCTACCAGATTTCTGATGAATACAATTAATTAAAATCACAAGTTCTGATACGTATTTTACAAATGAACATACAGAAAAACAAAATCTAGATTTTACTAGTTTTTTATATTTTTTGTAATTAATGACACAATCTTTCATAAATATATCTAGATATAGGTCAATTCATCACGACAGTGGTGTAATCTTATATTAATAAGCTAAGCTCTATAAGGTTTTTAAGACATCTCTTATAATCATTGCATGCATATTCATTAGACTATGTATAAATTCATGTTAATTAATATCTGTTTTTAGATGTTAAAATATTTGATTTTGACCATAAACTCCTTTTTTATCATAATGTTATTTAATTCATTATAATTCTTTGTGTGTTATATTCTTTTCTGTGGATCGATATATTAAGTAATATTATGATGCATTGTGTACTTGATTTAAAATGTTTGCACTTTAATTAGTACTGCATGTTTGTATAGATTGGGAAAATACTGCATGATTGAAAATAGTGCATGGATTTGAATGTACAGACTGGGAGTACATAAATATTACAAATGTACAGATAGGAAATACACATTGTGGGGATTGTATGGTTAAAAAACTCTTTTCATTGGAATAGAAGAAATGACAAATAGGCAAAAAAAAAGGAAAAGGAAAAACAAATTACATTCATGCAATGATTTTTACAACTTTTTCAAAATATTCAGTTATTAACTGTGTGATAACTTTCTTTTCATATATTTTTTTCTGTTTAAGTAATATTTTTATATTTGTTTAACCCATTATTTACTTGTTCTTCATGTATTGGTACATTCATCTTTGTGTATTCCTATAGAAAAGAACGGCTCATGAGTTGTATTTTTCATGGGACAAACAAATAATTTCATTAATAAAAAAATCATGATTATAAAGTGATACAAGATAGAGGTTTAGGCTTCACAAGTTAGCGGTCGCTTCTCACTTGGTGAAGAGGAGATGATCGAAGATGGGGATCTGACACGATGGCGAGCACTTCTCTCATGTGGGATCAGTAAGATGAGTTATGTTGGCGGATTGACGTGCATCACAGAGGTGTGATTGATCTCTGATACATCATATTGTTTGAGGACGTCCCTATGTGTTTATGAGGCTCTCTTGACCTGCAAAAATGTTATAAATTGAGTACACTTTACCTGGACATGTTAGAGAGTTAATGACACTTTCTTGAACCCTTTCTTGTGCTCCACATTGATGTCCTGGCTATTTGATGTAGATATCTTATTGGGGATTCTCTAGCATACTTTGATTACTGTCTAGAAGTTCTCTCATGCCCTTGTTGATTGGATCTTTTCCTTGACTCTCTTGTTCATCATTGGAGCTGAAAATTGACGTGTGCGCCTCTTAAAACTTCAATGCCGTCTCCTCAATTGTAAAGATCTTTTTTCCTGACAAAGAAGAGTCCATACCTGGGGCTTGATGTAGGCTAAGTTTAGTGAAAGCTTCAGCAAGCTCGTCCTCAGAGAGGTTTGATCCAATGATCCCTTAAACTACATCGATTCCTTGGTCACCACTAGACTATACTCCTTCCAGAAACTTTTTAATTCCTTAGCCACATCCCTTGACTAAACTTCCAGCAGCACCACAAAAGTAACATGGTTTACACCAGTCCTTTCAGCACAGCTTAACTATTTTACCCATATCAGCAACACCAACAAAAACTACCTACAAAAAGGTCAACAACAAGACCTAAATCAAGATCAATCAACAATGATCTACATCACTCCTATATCAAGATCCACCAATAAAATCTTATAACACTTATACAGCAAGACCCAACAGAAAGGATTTACAACATTCTTACAACACTACAAAGTTACAACTTTAGGACTTCCTCAAACAACACTGTATGACCAAGCAACAACTCCATGTGGCGCATACAGAGCCAGTACCACAACCGGTAACCGCTCCAACAACTATAGGTCAGAAATCTTACCACATCTTCTAATTGGTTTGGATCTGTCCCTGCAAAGTTAACTCCATTTAATGGCACAGCGTTGCTAGCCACAATAAAAAGTTATAGTCATCAACTATGTGCTTACTCCCACATGCTCCAAAACCACATTTTGCACCACAATCACACACTGCACCACCCTCACTGTGTTAATTCCACTACAACTCCGCCACTCTTCTTGTTTTGCCCACTCTGCCAACAATGCCATCCTTGAAGGAGTATAACAACACTTCTTGGATTAACCATCTACAAATCAGCGAACTACTATTTTCCAGCAATCACTAAAACTACAGCGGTAAGAGTCTTACCGTAGAACCTGTTTACCGGCTGGAAAGGATGACATATCCTAAAACCTCCCACAACAAAAGAAAATAAACACTATATGATAGCAACAATCAAAAGATACTCTATTCACCACATACAACCGTACAACACAACAGAAAATCTAACAGTCCTAGAAACAATTCTGTTCTGATACCAAATTGAAGCACCCTAACCTAATTTTTATAATAATATTTTCATAAATATTAAAATCCTCTAGTACAAACAGAATTAAACAATTTTCGAAAACTACATTAAATTAATTAACTCAATAAACTCACAAAAACAGATCAACGTAATTATCAACTAACAATCCACAAGTGTATGACAAACCATCACCATAAAACAATAACAATAATAAAACAAATTAATAACAAACTCGATATGTCATCTCCTTTTTGCAGCTTTGTCACCAAGAAAGTTAGGGTATTCTAAATCAAAGCATAAATAAAATAGGGTCTATTTGTTAAATAGCCTTTGAATTAACCAAATTTTACAAAATAGCCTTGTGTCAGATTTTTTGAGAAAATGTCTATGCACCCACGGCTATAACAAAATAAAATGACAAAACAATCATTCCAATAACTATGGATATACAATTCATAGTGATCCTAATTGTTGCCACAAGCTCCATCATCATATTCGTAACCCTCATTACCTACGATATCCTCACTTGTAGATGCCGTCCGGCCATCGTAAACCATATTCGCTCGTAACTTTAAAAACTCTGTTCTAAATTCCACCACAGTAACCAAAATTGAAATTTTCGATCCATCTATATGTGATATATCCATGGCGGAACTCACCATAGCAACACAAAACTTCTCAACAGATCTAATGGTTGGAGACGGAAGCTTTGGTTTTGTTTACCGAGCAGAGCTATCAAACGGCGTCGTAGTAACTATCAAGAAACTTGATCCAGTTGCTTTACATGGGTTTCGTGAGTTCAGCGCTGAAATGGAAATGTTAGGTAAGTTAAGTCATCCTAATATAGTTAGGATTCTTGGATATTGTATCTCTGGTCAAGAACGAGGCTTGATCTACGAGTTCTTAGAGAAACGAAGTCTTGACTATTGGCTACATGAGACTTATGATAATGATGATGATGATGATAATGATGATGAGAATGGTTGCTTGACTTGGTCAAGGCGCATGACGGCGTGAGTATCATGCACGACGTGGCTAAGGGTCTAGCTTATCTTCATGGATTTCCAAAGCCAATAATACATAGAGATATAAAATCAGGTAACGTGTTATTAGACGCGGATTTTGTAGCACATATAGCGGATTTTGGACTGGCGCGTAGTATCGATGCGTCTATGTCGCACATATCGAATAAAGTGGCTGGGACTATGGGGTATATGTCACCAGAGTATTGGGGAGGGTACACGGCATCGACAGTGAACGCAGATGTGTATACTTTTGGGGTTTTGATGTTGGAGATGGCAACGCGGAGGCGGCCAAATTGGCCGAGGTTATGGATAACAAGGAGGTTGGGTTGGCTTAATGGGCGTTGATGATGGAGGGCAAAATTGGTATTATGACATGGTTGATTTTGGTGGTCTTGGTGGTGAGATGGGAGTGGAAGAGTACTTTAGGATTGCTTGTCTTTGTATTAAAGAGTCGACTAGACAAAGTCCTACTATGATACTAGTGGTGGTGTTGTTAGAACAATTATGGAGACTCATATAGTTAAACCCTAAACCCTAAACCCTAAACCCTAATAAGTTGATAATATGTAGATGTATATTATGTTGTCTCTTTTATAGTAAAAGTGAAGTTTGAGTAATATAAGAATTGGAGAAATAATATGTAACGCCCCGACCGCTACCATCCGTGAGCCCCCACGTCCTCTCTAAGTATGTAGGCCCATACTCTCTCTCTAGGTCCATGGGCCCTACATCTTCTTTAAGTCCGTTGGGTCCACTCTCATCCGACGGTCATACGTTATCTCGAGAGACTCTAAAAACTTGTTACTATCCATACAAATCACCACATGATTTTTCCCCATGTTTTGGCCTCACTCACATGTACCGATAATCACTTCTTGATAGGTCACATATCCTAGTGCTACTCCATCTTAAGCATGCTTAATTCTGGAGTTCTAACTGGACAAGTGACGGAAAAGATAAGTTCACTTTGGTGATATAGGTAGCCAAATCAAATATCTTAACCCTCTCATCATGCACCACCATATACAATTGGGATGTTACATAATATATACAAACCCAAATTGGGATGTACTGTAAAATTCAACAAAAAGCCTTTTTAAGAAAATTACAACGTTTTAGTTGTTTTTTTTAATGAATGAACAAAGATTGTAGAAGACATAAAGTGGAACTGCAGCTAGAACACAAACAGATGATAGTGTTGTTATCCAAGGTTCGGATGGAGAAAACTACCTTGCATTTTTCTTACAGCCAACGACCTTGCATTTTTCTTACCTTAGTAAAGGAGTGGAGTAATACTTTTCGAATTACTTTCGTAGAAATTTAAAGATTCCGCCTATAGAGTCCATCGAACTATCAAATTATCAATTTCATAAAAGAATGTCTTAACCCAATTATAAATAAATCTAATTCCAAGTGATATGACTTAATTAAAATTTTGTTAAATTAAGTGGCTTGTTAAAAAAGATGTATTATTCTTTAATTTTCCTCTGATAATGTATTAATATACTCCCAAAATAACTATGATAATTTAACTAAAATTATGGTGGAAAATATAGAGTTGTATACATATTTCATGGATGTTAATTAGAAATTTTAGTCAACATTTTCGCTAAAAACATAAAATACTATTAAATAACCAATAGATTTATATAAGGAAAAAGATAGATGAAACAATTTTAAATCGTAAAATGTATTTTAAATATATTATTTTAGTAACTATTATTATAAAATATGATAAGTCTTAGGGGTGATCTTTTAACCAAACCAAACCATCCGATACAATATTAAAAAAAATGGAAGAGTTATAAATTAGTTTTTAGCAATAATTTTGTAGATATTTTAAATATTTTAAATCATATTTCTTTTCACTATTACTATTAAATCCGTTATATAAATAAAATAATTTATTATTAAACGGTTTCAAGTGAGACCTTCAAAAATTGGACGTCCTATGCAAATGTTTCATAACCTAGGTCATGCCTACTCTTATATAGGGGGTGTCATATGAACCTCAAAACTCTACATGGGTTTGCTCATGTAAGTATATTTAGAGATTTAGAGCATGAAAGGATGAATGGAGACATGGTGGATGTTCCATTAATGTGGGAATAAAAGTTCATATTTTCATCAAATAAAAAGGAGAACAAGTATACCAAAAGAAAAAAAAAACCTAAGAAGCATTAGAAAAATGCATGGGAAAATCAATACTGACTCTAAAAATAAAAATATTTTGCCACTATTTATTCCGATAATAATTCACTCCCCAACCCATTTCTCAACTTTATTTAATTTGTTGGTCCAACCCCTGAAATTTTCATAAGACTCAATACATGAGAGAGGACTGATTCCTCAAGATTACAGAGAAAGTTTTTACTAAGGAATCAACCACATCATTACTTGTTCTTGGAATGAAAATAAAATAAAATGTTGATAAACTGAATTAGTAATTGTGTATCTCTGCTACAACACCATGAAGCTCAACATAAGAGCCATTAGAGTTCAGTCTATGCATTAGCGAGAGTGAATCATATAAATACCGTTAGCTCCAGCTTCCCAGCTTCCCAGCTGCTTAATGCCTGAATTCACGCTAGTTTTACTCCTGAAAACTCTATCACTAAAGCAGAGGGGAGAATATAACCTTCAGCCAAGAGTGGCTCATGTGTTATTGATAAGGCCTTTCGAAAAAGCGAACCGAAACCTCCTATCTTTGACTGAGTCTTCCAAGCTGCATCTACATATCAGTAATATGAATGAGGCCATCACCATATGTAATATAGAACAACTCAACAATTTGCAAATTTAGGGCATGAGTATTTGATCACTTTGTCAAGGCAATGATTCATGCAAAGATTTTGTGTGTGTCTAAATAGCAGAGAAATGATTTTTTAAAAATTAGCTGGTTCTTTTCTGACCAATTTAACCAACATACCAAGGTGGCTAAGTAAGTTGAGTGCGCGCCTGTGAGATGGAGGTTATGGTCCATTTTAGCCAGACGCAAACATTCAAGTACTAAGACTCCATGAGAAACAGTAATAAACTTGAACGGGGAGAGGCTCCATACTTAAGTACAAAAATTACAATGAAATAGAATTTGAGTAATGAATTCCGGAGATCCACACCAGAAAAACAAGTTATCACTGGTAAGTTCTCTTCTTGCTAATTGGATTTCCACTGGGAGTTTGTCTACTATGGCTTTTCAAAGGAAAACTATATTTTTAGGAGTGAATAAAGTCTCCATAGATTCCTTTGCCGATTGAAAGCTTGCCTTGCTTTGGGAATGTTCTCCATCGTGGATGAAGCATAAGAATGGTATATGAGTCAGATTTCACCAGCCTCGCCGGATGCGGATATCCAACCTTTTTGAGTGGATCTGCTTCCGCATTTGCATCCTCATCCGACCGGATATAATTTAGTAGATTAGATATTTATCTTTAAATATATTCATTTTTTGGGTTCCCGATGATTATGGCACCTTGATCACCTAGCATCAGATCTTTAGGTTTACCTATGTGCTAAAAGGAATAGTTAGGTTGCAGGAACCAACAGTTGATAAACTTAGTATCCTAAACCAACATGAGTTGAAGTTAAGTCATCTAAGTGAACATATTGAACTTGTTCTAAATATTGACATGTTTACTTGAGCTTAGTTGAGAGTTTGGTGTCCTAGGGTTTATGTTTAGATATTTAGTACTGTGTGACTAGATTAGCTTTACATTAGTTACTTGGGTTCAAGAATGAATTAAATTAAAATCCCTAGTTAACAAATAGAATATCGGCCCCTCCGAATTTCATTTTGCATAATTTCTCCATATTAGTCTGCATGGCTTTATTACTGCTTGTAATTATTTTTACTTGGAATAATTACAACAACCAACCATGTTTTCTAATATCTAATTGATGCACTGAAAATTTGTAGTGTGACCTTAATATATGTTGATTTGATACCTTATCTATACAGACCTGTGTCGTGTACACTTGCAGTGATAGTGAAGCTTTATAACCAGAGACATCACTTTCCTTTCTTTTTGATGCGGAGTGCCTGAGAACTTGCTTCAATTCTCCAGCTTTGCATCTTCTCTTCTTTTCTGAACTCTTCTCTACTCCTCGCAGAGCTCTGGCCCCATTGATATATCTTAAGCCTCTGCTCTGACCTTGCTTTTCTTGAAGCATGGGGCAGTAAACACCTCCCATTGAATGCCCCACACAATTTCCTCGTGTGCATTGTCAAGTTCCATTAATCTTTTCATTTCCATGTGTATAGAGCCTTCCTTCCCAATACCATTCCTTCTTGAAGAAACTCATACACTATGAAATGTACACTCTTCTTTTCATATATAATTTCCTTTCTTGGTAATGCACACATAAACCGCGTGGTCTCCATGACTTGCTGCCCACTCCCATCCCATGACTTTCCTTATTTGGAATTCTTCTTAGTTGCTCGGCTCAGTGAGCTCATCATGGGCTTCTCCAACACTACATAGTAGTCCAATTTAGGTTGCAACGGGGGCAAGATGTTAAATTCCTCCTTTGTGTCGTATTCCCTTGATCGAAGTCTTATACCGGCACTGGAAGTAAGGAATCTGCTCGTGGGCGATTAGTCTAACTTTTATTAAATTTCAAGTATGTACTGCATCCTACTCTCAGTTTTTAATTAGTTTAATATATTCATCCGTTAAAAAAACTGACTCCACCGTAAAAGCATTTATTCAAATAATATGTATTAGTAAGCAACATCTTACTTTGTTAGGCAAGACACTAAGACAGTAAAGGGATATAGACGTCTTTAGCTCCCCAAAAACATCGGTTCAATTTAAAGTAAGCTGTCTAGGTGCTCAGTAAGTAAGTAATCTCTTCATACTCTTTGTTCCACCCTTAGCATCAGCTCATATATCTCCATCTTCTTATACACAATAATCATAACCTATAACTAAAGATTCGTAAATCTCAAAATTTCTATAAAATGTTAAAATCTTCAAAAACTGAAAATAAAATAATCTTTTAATTTACTCCCCTAAAGTTTTGTCAAAATTAACATGTGTAATAATATGAAAAATCAATTAATATCGTTTTCAAAATTTGTTAGTAGACGAAACTAATCTATGGTTTGATATTACTTTTAATAGATACACCTAATAAAACTAAAACTAATTACATATATGTTCTAAAGCCTTATCATGCACCATATGATCACCACAAACCAAATAATATATCGACATTTAGTTTCTTGTCGTTTGATATATTATAATTTTGAAATTATTTTAAATTCTATTATATTAACAAATTATCAAACGAAAAAAAACTAAATGTTGTTTTCATGGCGAGCAACTCCATGAATGACTTTATAAACTCGAAAGCCAAAAAAGTACCAATCGATGATTGCTTCCCATTCATGTACAACTACAAACACCTACACGTACATTAGTGAGGTATTTCACAAACATCGGTATTTCACAAACCCTAGAAATTATACAATTAAATTCAATCACAGATATAGTGCATACAGCTGGACAGGTACACACTTCGTTCTGGAAAAAGATTCGTATCGATGGTTAAAACGTTAAATAAATAGTATTTTATCTGGCAAGCACATTTATATTTATGTAGGGATTTTATCTCAGAATTTATTTGGGTTTATGTTATCGGGTAATGGGTACTCACTAGATTTTTTCAAAGAAAAACATAAATTATGCCGGGAAAATCGTAAAATAATATTTCTTGCCAAAACAATTGCGGAATAATGTTTTTGTGCCAAAACAATAAATTTTTGGAATTGATGATTTTTGCCAAAACCATAAAAGTGTGATTTTGAGGAAGAATCACATATGACATTTTCCGAAAAAAAAAACAAAATCACGGCACTATACTTTGTGCCAAAATCTGGTGTTTTGTCATCAAACCCGTCAAAATGAAAAATTTAGCAAACTTCTTTTGAAATGATATTTTCCTCTTAAAACGCAAAACATCCAAGTATCCAACAATTTTCTTCTCTTTAAATAAGTCTAGAATAATTCATCAAGGTCTGATTTTCTAATTTCAAGAGGTAGTCTTAATCACCAAATGAAATAATCTTGGGGAGTAAGGAAATAGTGACTAGTTATTATTTTGTATATATATATATATATATCTATATATTTGCAGTAAATTAAATAAATAACCTTGGTATTGATAATGTCGGTTCTGTGGATACTAGACCTGAATGAATCATCGTCTTCCAAGGACTCTCTCAAATCTATCATTTCCCAATTCAATTTGATAATATCATCATCGCTCTATCTTAATATCGCTAAGAAATTAGGTATCAATTCCCTCACATTTCCCATAATTTCTAACCGAATTCTACATTCAGGTTATTGTTTTTGATGTTTTCACTGCTATATGCATCTTCCGATTGCGTCTATTTTGAACCCTTCCATCTTTCTTAATTTCATTATTGATGAACATTGTATTAGTATTCAGTTCTCGGAAATCTTTGTTTTGGTATATAGAATTGAGTTTCCCTCATCCAATCTGAGCCGTCCATATCAGAGGATATACTTCAGATTTTAGGTTTGGTATATAGAAACTCAAATCTGAAGAATTCCTTAGCTAACCTGAGTTTTCTAAGATCGGAGTTGTGTATATACCAAAACTCAAATCTGAAGGTGATTTTCTGTACGGACGGTGCAGACCAGAAGAGGGAAACTCAAATCTATATACCAAAACGAAGATTTAAGAGAACTGAAAACTAGTACATTTTCATCAATAATAAACTTAGAAAGACAGAAGGATGCGAAGTAGAAACAATCGGAGGATAATTATAGCAGCGAAAACAACGAAAACAATAGCTGTAATGTAGAATCCGGTAAGCATATACGAAAAAGGAGAGAATAATACCTAATTTCTTTGCATTAATAAGATAGAGCGAGAGTGATATTATAGATTTGAACTGGGGAATGATAGATTTAAGAGAGACCTTTGAAGAGGATTATGCATTCAGATGTGGTAACAACAGATCCTCAATACCAATGTTACTTATGTAATTTACTATTAAAGTGCTAATTAAATATATACTTTTTATTCAAAAAATAATATTTAGTTGCTTTTTCTTTACTCCCCATATTTAATTCATATGGTGATTCAGAATACCTTCTTTGAAATTAGAAAATTAGACCTTGTTGTATTATTCCACACTTATTGGAAGAGAAGAAAGTTTTATGTATGATTTAAACTAATGAAAATTAACAATATGTAACAGCTTTTCCTAACTTTAAAATACTTTTTTCTAATCTGACAGCTATGCCTATCATTGCAACAGATTTTACTATGATCAAAGAAATTCGAATGTTACAAATTTTTTAGAGGAAAAAAATCGTTGGTTACGGTAATTACCTATTTTAAAAAAATTTCAAAATTGCCCAACTAAAAATCTTAAGCAATTGACAGATTTAAACAAAACCGTCGAACTAGTACTGCTAACTCCGTCATCATGTTTTGGTAATAAGTTAAACCTAAATTGTGGGAGCATAAGTCAATTTCTTCTAAAGATTTCTTAAAATAAAAAAACTTATAACTAATTAAAAGTAGAACAGCATAAACATGAAGAAAATATCTATGAAAATCATCTCAATTTAAAATCACAAATTCTAAAGGAAATTTAAATAGAGGACGAACCTGCGCAAGAGACTGTGGAAAAACCGACAAGGATTCTCTTGACGTGTAGCAAGAACAAGAGAAAAATGAGTTGTGATTATGAATCTGAAGAAGATGATGGACAAGATCCAAGAAGAGCATGACATATCATTAAGAGAGATGAAATGTTGGAGAAACTCTCTGGTAAGCCTCAAGTTATTGAAAACGAAGAAGATGATGTGATAAGAAAAGAGATTCAAGTGACACCAAGAAAACCAAAAAAAAATATCAAGATGTGCTTTCCAAGCTTCATGAAACCAACATGTAGCAGCAACAGATTCAGCTCGTAAAGATTTCATTGATTTCTTTCTTCAGTTAAACCATGAATCATTAGAGATTATGATTAATTCTGCCTCTGATAACATTCTATTATTTATAGCTCTTGGTGCCATTAAACTTAGAAAACAACAAAAGCATGTCTTGATTTGTTTTTAGGATTCTTTGGTGTAACTGCATCTCTTCTCTAATCGAATCCTCTTCTACATTTCAATAACTCAAGGTTTACAAATAGTTTCACCCACCTCTATTTTAGATTAATTATCTCTCCTTAATATATCTGACGCTCTTCTTCGATACTTTTTATCATCTTTTGTAGACTCATCATCACAGCCTTTTTCTCTTCTTCTTGCTATGTTAAAAGAATCCTCGTTGATTAATATTCATCTTCGATTTCTTTTCCATTTTAATCATATATTCTCATTTTAATGCTTTATAAAATTTATTGTTTATTTTTATTCTGTTATCCACTATAAAACATTAGTGTACTTGTTTTAACCAATTTGACGCGTTTTTGCTAAATTTTAATGAATTGTTAATTTGACAAAAAAAATTCAAGACTACATTTTTATTTCATGTAAATTGCTTAATTTCACAAGTGCAAAGTTGTTTTGGGAAATTCGTGTCATTCTATTAATGTTATCTTCAAGTAATGAATTCAAGAAATCTAAGTACGCCAATTAAAAACAATATGCATACACTAATAGAGATACACTGTTGGTAGTTTTTTTTTTTTAAAGTTTAACTCAATCATAGGATGCATGAGAATTAAGGTAGACACTCACTTCCTTGTGAAAAAATCATTTTTCTGCACGATTAAATTTTCAAAAAAAAAAATCACGTAATTTCATGTACGAAACAAACTGACGCAAAAAAAAAGGAGCAAACTGACACCAAAAAAAAAAGAAAAAAGAAAGAGGAAGCAAATCAAAGAAAAAAAACAATTTGGTTGAAAAATCCAAATCTTATTAAACCAGTTAAGCAAAAAGTAAACAAATCACACACAATTTCAAAGAAAACCCATTGTTATGTTTTGAAGATAAGTTAAACCTTGATTGAATTGGAAAACTATGAAACCTAATCCAAATTAGTAAATCAATGCATTTTGTTTTCAATCCCAATAATCTCAAAAATTGCAAAATTTGGAGATTTAGCAATCATGGGAAATCTTAAATAATTTCCCACTCGCAAATTACATATAGTAAACAAAAATCTAGCCTAGATATGTAAACAAATATCAATTTTAAAATTTTAAAATATCAAAGGAAAAATGAAAGAGAAGCTTGTTTGATTTTGTGAGTGCTCATTCTAATTAGTGATTCATTTGCTCAATGAAATAGACATGTTTCACGCTGTGCATTGGCAGCTTCCTCAAAAACTATATTTGACACACATTTCTAAAGGCAACTAAAAGAAATGACAAACCTGAGAGAGAGATATGTCATGACCTGAGCCATGACTTGAAGCAAGTTCCCAACGTTCTCCCCAAAATCACCTGAAATGAACAAACCCAACAAATTCCTGATCTAGCTTATGTAAAAAAAAAAAAAAGAAATCTATGATGTTAAAGCATGTGTAGAAATAGATCTCGGACAGAGTGTCAGAGTTAACTAAATCTTTCTGTGCTCCATTATTTATTTGGTGTGGTGTTGTTGCTTTACTAAATCTTACAGGCCTAATCTTTATACTAATTAAATATATTATGTCCACCAAGTGTTATTATTTTGGTCAATTCTCTATATAATATTTCTGGATTCTTTTCTATTTTTATTTTCTTTTTACCTTTTATTCAATTTTCTATTTAGGGTTGGTCAACCTACCAAATTTTTGAGGAATACAATTAATTAAAATCATATGGTCTGTCACGTTATTTTACAAATGGACATCCAAAAAAACTATCCAATCACTTCACAAATTTTATTTTTTTTCTTCTTCTATTTTACCAACCTCTGGATTTTACTTTTTTGTTTTTTTATATTTTTTTTTATCTTTTGTAATTAGTGACACAATCTCTATATAAATCATTGCATGCATATAAGGGTAACCTTACATGAATAACCTAAGCTCTATATGGTTTTTAAGACATCTCTTATAACCATTGCATGCATATTTATAAATCCATATATAAACTCTTTTTTATCCTAGTGTTATTTAAATCTTTATAATTCGTCATGTATTATATTCTTTTCTTTGGATCGATATATTAAATATTATTATGATGCATTGTGCATTTGCAGTATTAGTATTAGGTTTAAAATCTTTGCACATTAATTAGCACTGCATATATTTTTAGATTGGGTAAATACTGCATGAATAAGATAAAAATAGTGCATTATTACAAATATACAGACTGAGATTACAAAAATATTACAAATATACATATAGGAAACAAATATTGTGCGGATTGTAAGGTTATAAAAAACTATTTTCCTAATCCAGTGGGATTAGAAAAGATAAAAATGAGAATTTGTTGTATATATTAGCTGGCAGCTATAAGCTATAACTTTTTCACTGCAATAGAAGAAATGACAAAATGGCAAAATTGGGTAAAAGGAAAAACAAATTACCTTCATGCATGTTTTTACTATAAAATCTTATCTCTTACTATTTGTTTTTCAAAATATTCAGTTATTCACTGTGTGGTAACTTTCTTTTCATATAATTTTTTCTGTTTAAGAAATATATATATATATATATATTTTTAAACCATTAATTAGTTTTTCTTCGTGTATTGGTACATTCACATTCACTGATTTCTTGCAACGTCTATTTAAAATCAACCTCCCATAGTGATTTCCTTATATGAATATCAAGTTCCTTTAATCAGTGACGACGTTGTCGAACTGCTTTACAAACACCATCTACTTAAACAAAGACAATGATTTCCATGACACATTAAGACAAGAATACGACTTCAATCCAAAGCAGTTTATGAGATCAAAATCTATCCAAAAAGGACAAAGTTTACTAATCACCTGAGATTTCACTCAACGGACAAACATTATTTCACTCAAAATTTTTATTTGTTTGATCAACTTGAATTCAAGTATATCATATTCTTCCTATTGAATTTTAATGCTTACTTAGATGTATATAAAAAGAAAAGAATTACCATTCATGTATGGACTGTTAAATATTACATTTCAAACTTCAGAGTTAAAAATTTGAGTGGTTGGCATTTTTTTATTTCCTCTTGAATTATTTTATATTCATGCATTAGTTTGTGCTTTTTATAAACTTTATTTAATTCAAATTACATCTTAAGATGTAAATGATTGGAATGGATAAAACTGTAACAGAATAAAATAATACTTTCGGTTTACTTAAATCGTACGCGTAGGCGTAACCGTAGTTAACTAAACCGACATTTTGAATTGTTAGTGAAAGTTAGAAGTCGAGAGCCTATGGAAGGAATGGTTTAAACGAAGAAGTTTTCTGTAAATGGTGCCTTTAGAAAAATGTATCTGGTTAGAGAGAAAATAATTAAAAAGTTGTAAATGTATTTTTGGGAAAGAATTATTTTCCGACATAAATAAATCAGCATTTCCGACAAAAAGAAACCAGTATTATTATTGGTAATGTTGGCCAAATTTTATCTTTCCTAATACTTATATATAATTCAAATATAATAGATTTAAAACCGTTATTTTATATAATCTTGTCTTTTATACAGTAGAAAATTTGGAAACTTGAAATAATTAAATTTCCACTATTTTATCACTTAATGCACTTTGGTTAAGAGAAACTAGATTTATATCACCCGCATGTCTGCTTTTTTTAGTTAATCAAATTTAAAATTATAATTATTTATACAAAAGAAGATGCTCGAATGACCAGAATTAGGGCGCCCTATAGCTACTTTGTTATCTAAGGTCCCACCTATATATATATATTTCAATATTAAGTAGCAATTTGTTGTTTTTATCTAGTTTATATACTTTATGAAATTGAATGTTATAATATATTTAGGATTATTAATAACTATAATATTTAAAAATAAAAACTAAAAACGAAAATTAGAAAAGAAAGACCATTTCTCAATATTTATATAATAAAATATAAGCAATTAGCTAATGTTCAAATTTAACTATGAAACATTATAATAAAAGAAACAAATAAAATATGTTTAGTATACGGTTTGCACACTATTATATTAATATTACTATTTCATTATAATATGTAAGCTATTATAAATCCAAAAATAAAACTTTTATAAAATATAAAAATTATTACATAAATTAAAAAAAATTAATAACTTAGAATTATTAGATTACATATTTAAAATGATGTTTTCTGATGTAAGATAATTGTAATCATAAAACATGAAGTTATCCAATGACTCTCTTTCGGCTTCACCTATCTGTCAGAAAGCATCATTTTGTACCGTATCCCTTTTATATAATTGCATATTTTGAATCTGATAATTTTAATATAAGGTATAAGGGATTAAATAAGAAAACTAGATAATCATAAAAATATAAATTGTTTTTATATGTTTCCACCGAATTTCCGAACCAAATTTCTACCTAACAAAACTTTTTTCATCAGTTACCCAAATAAACCAACAAATATTATGCACATTTATATTATACTTATCTAAATTTATTTATGTTAAAGTACCAAATAACTTAAATATGCTATATAACAAAAATAAATAACAAAATGTTTATTTTAATCATAAAGTAATAAATATTTACATTATTGTTTTTATCTTATTACATATCTATCATTTTACTAAATTAATTAGATTCTTGTGGATTTTTTGAGATGAGAGAGAAAGATATTAAAGAAAACGATTAATTTTAATTAGATATGTGAGTGTTTGGATATAAGATTTAGTTTAGTAGTGTTTGGATATAAGATTTAGTTTAGTAGTTCCTCAGCAAGGACAAAGTCCTTAGACCTATTGGACCATTCGATACACCAGACATTAGAGCTTAAGCTACTGGCATCCCGATGCCTTCCATTGCTGCTAATAACTTTGAGATTAAGTCAAGCTTAATCAACATGGTTCAGAACCAAAAGGTACAATGGATTATCCATAGAAGACACTCTTCATCACTTGGATCAATTTGATAGATTATGCAGAACGGTGAAGATGAATGGCATCCCCGAAGAATCCATCAAGATGATACTTTTGCCTTTCTCCTTAGGGAACAAGGTCTCCCAATGGGAAAAGAAAATTGGTTCAGATTTGGTATCTACTTGGGATATGTGTAAAAAGGTATTTCTCAATAAGTTTTTCCTAAGCAAAAGGTGGCAAAGCTACGAAACGACATTGGTAGTTTCAAATAAAGTTACCAAAAGAACTTATATAAAGCATGGGAGAGGTTAAATGGTTACACTAGGACTTTTGGATGTTAGATCTAGGTTGAGTTGTGCTAGTTTAGTGGATTTAGACTTGTAATCATTAGAACTATGCTTGGTAGGTTGAGTTTAATACTCGATTAGCAAGAGATTGTTAGTTTAGATCTTAAGCATTTCTCACACACATACAAGGTGTTTGATGAAATGTTTGATCCAAAATTTTCAAGCTCTTTTCGATCCCAACCAATGAGAGTTGATGTTTAGGATGTTTAGAGGTTAAAAAGACTTGTAATTATTGCTCATTAGTCAATTAATTTTTAATGAGAGTTATAAACATTTAAGGTGATTAGTGAACTGATTAGTTCTATTAGAGTGGAATAGTCAAGTTTAGTATTTTGGAACCATTGGATTAGCTCTAAGAAGTAGATTAAGACTCCACTAGCTTAGCATTAATTAGTCTAGATCATCCGTAACATTCCCAAGGATCCTTCTTTGTTAATTTGATTTCAAAAAACCATTTTTAGTAATTTTCTTGTTTATTTACATTTCAAATTCTGTTTACAAAAACCAAAAAACATATTTCATTCTATGCTACAATGCATTTAAGGTAATTGATAACCTTAGTGACAAGCGCTAGGTTTTGTGTCAATTCTACTTATGACTCAAGCAGCTGGTATTGTTCTTTGGTCAGTTTTTAGATATGGCAGGTAGAGGTGTCAATGCAGGTTAACCTGCCCCGTTTAATCCCCCATTGCAGGTTAAGTTCATTTGCGGTTTTTAGCGGGTTGACCCACTATAACACATGCGTTGTAAACTTATAACTCTAACCCATCCCGCACTATAACCGCGGGTTTAGCGGGTTATCCATGAAATTTAAAACAAATTAATAATAAAAAAATAAAGTTTTACAATGTTAATTCATCTATAATAAAATAAATTCATCTTGTATCTATCAAAATATGAACTCTAACCCACCACATAGCAGTGCGGGTTTAGGGTAACCCGCGGGTTTTCAACCCTAATTGACATCCCTAATGGCAAGCCTCAACTGTCTTCTCATCACCGGTGCCCAAATATATATATATATATATATATTATAAGGGAAAGCCGGTAGTCCGATTTAGGTTGCCAGGGCGTAAGATGTTACATTCCTCCTTTGTGTTGAATTCTCTTGATGAAAGTCTTATACCGACATTGGAAGTAAGGACTCTGCTCACGTGCACTAGTATAACTTTTATCAAATTTCAAGTATGTAAACCGCATCTTACTCTCAGTTTTTATTAGTTTAATATATTCATCCCTTAGGCAAGATGTAAAAGCATTTATTATCAAACTAACATAGTAAGCAACATCTTCCTTTGTTAGGCAAGACGATAAAGGGATATATTTATCTTTAGCTCTCCAAAAACGTTGGTTCAGTATAAAGTAAGCTGTCTAGGTACTCAGTAAGTAAGTAATATCTTCATACTCTCTGTTCCACCCTTAGCATTCTCAGATCATATAACTCCATCTTCTTATACACAACATTCAAAACCTATAACTAAAGATTCATAATTTTCAAAATTTCTATAAAACATTAAAACTTTCACTAGTTGAAAATAAAATAATATTTTGCTCCCCTATATTTGTAAACCTTAACATGTGTAATAGTATAAAAATTAAATATGCCAAAATTATCATTTTCGAAATATGTTAGTAGAAGAATCTAAACTATAGTTTGATATTACTTAAATAAATACACCTAATAAACTAAAACTAATTACATATATTTTCTAAATCCTTATCATGCACCATATGGTCACCACAATTGAAATAATATATCGACATTTAGTTTATTGTTGTGTTACATATTACAATTTTGAAATTATTTTAAATTCTGCTATATTAATAAAAATTATGAAATGACAAAAACTGAATGTTATTTCTATGGCGTGAACTCAATAAATAACTTTGTAAACTCGGAAGCCACAAATGTACCTAGCGATGAGAGCTTTCCATTCATGTACACCAACAAACACCTACTTAAACATTAGTGAGGTTACATTTTGTATCCCTAATCATCAAAGTCTGATTTTCTAAGTTCAAATAAGATATTCTTAATCACCATATGAATTAAATTTGGGGAGTAAAAAAAAAGCGACTAGTTATTATCTTTTTATAAAAATATATATTAACAGTAAATTACATAAATAACGCTGGTATTGACAATGTTGGTCTGTCATTATTAGATCTGAATGATTCATCTTCTTCCAAGGTATCTCTAAAATCTATCATTACCCAATTCAAAATGTCACCATCACTCTATCTTAGTACCGCTAAGAAATTAGGTATCAGTTCCATCCCATTTTCCATATTTGCTTACCGGATTCTACATTCAAGTTATTTTTTTGGATGTTTCCACTGCTATATTCATCCTCTGATTGCGTCTATTTTGCATTCTTCTGTCTTTCTTAATTTTATTATTGATGAAAAGTGTCTTAGTTTAAGTTCTCAGAAATCTTTGTTTTGGTATATAGAATTGAGTTTCCCCATCCAATCTGAACAATACGTATCAGAGGATCTTCTTCAGATTTGCATTTTGTTATATAAAGACTCAAATCTGAAAAATTCCTTAGCTAACATGAGTTATCTAAGATTTGAGTTGTGTATATACCAAACCTAAAATCTGAAGGTGATCGTCTGTACGTGCAGACTGGACAAGGGAAACTCAAATCTATAAACCAAAATGAAGATTTACGAGAACTGAAAAACTAGTACACGGTTCATCAATAATAAAATTTAAAAGATAGAAGGATGCGAAGTAGACAAATCGGAGGATGAATAGAGAGCAGCAGAAAGAACAAAAACAAAAGCTGAAATGTAGAATCCGGTAAGCAAATATGAAAAGTAGGGAACAAAACCTAATTTCTTTGAAGTAATAAGATAGAACAATGGTGATATTATCAATTTGAATTGGCGTATGATAGATTTAAGAGAGACCTTTTAAGACGATGAAGCATTCAAGTCTGATAACATAAGATCGTCAATACCAATGTTACTTATGTAATTTACTGCTAAATTGCTTAAATATATATAGTTTTTATTCAAAATAATATTTACTTGCTTTTTCCCTACTCTCCATATTTAATTCATATGGTGATTATGAATACCTTCTTTGAAATTAGAAAATTACAACCTTGATGAATTATTCCACTCTAATTGAAAGAAAAGAAAGATTTATGTATGATTTAAACTAATGAAAATTAACAATATGAAACAGCTTTTACTAACTTTAAAATATTATTTTTCCAAATCTGACAGCTATGCCTATCATTGCAACAGATTTTACTCTTATCAAAAAATTAGAAAGTTACAAAAGTTTAAGAGGAAAAAATTCATTGGGTACGGTATTACGTATTTTTTAAATTTTCAAAATTTCCCAGCTAAAAATCTTAAGCAATTAACAGACTTACACAAAAACCATCGAGCTAGTACTGCTAACTACGTCATCATGTTATGGTAATAAGATACATCGGTTGTAGTTATAAAAATTTAAGTGTAATTCAATCATAGGGAGCATGAGAATTAATGTAGATACTCACTTCCTTGTGAAAAAGTCAATTGTGTGGATGATTAAAATTTCAAATAAAATCACATGTTTACGTAATTTTATGTACGAAGCAAACTGACACCAAAACAAAGAAAACAGAAGCAAACTGATGCCAAAAAAAAAAAAAGAAGCAACCTAAAGAAAAAATAACAATTTGGATTCAAATCCAAATCTTACTAAACCAGTTAAGCAAAAGATAAAAATTCACACACAATTGCAAATAAAACATATTTTGTTTAATTTTAAAGTATTTTTCATCTAGTTGGTATATATTTGCCGACTCATTCGTTATGTTTTAATAATAAGTTAAATCTAGATTGAAACGGAAAACTATGAAACCTAATCCAAATGAGTAAATCAATGCATTTTGTTTTCAATTCCAATAATCTCAATAATTACAAAAGTTGGAGATTTAACCATCATGGGAAATCTTAAAATAATTTCCCATTCAAAAGTACATATAGTAAACAAAATCTAACCTGGATATGTAAACAAATATCACTTTGAAAATAAAATAAATTTATCAAAAGAAAAATGAAATGATTCAAAAGTTGTATAATCACTACCGTTTAATTATGAAGAAACAACTTACAAGGGGTTTGATTAGTGAATGTATGATCCACCACAAAGGATTTTTGGTTATAAAAAAAAAAATTCGTTTCACCACAAAGAGGAGTTCGTTTGACTTTGTGAGTGCTCATTCTATTTGTTTCACGCTGTGCATTGTCAGCTTCCTCAAAAACTATATTTGACACATATTTCTAAAGGAAACTAAAAGAAAGGACAAACCTGAGCGAGAGATATGTATGACCTGAGCCATGACTTGAAGCAAGTTCCCAACGTTCTCCTCAAAATAGCCTGAAATGCACAAACCCAACAAATTTCTGATCTAGCTAATGTAAAAAATGATAAAGAAATCTATGATGTTAAAGCATGTATAGAAATAGATCTCAGCCAGAGTGTCAGAGTTAACCAACCACGTAGGCTATGGCACCCTATGCTTGAAGGAGGAATCCGGATATCTGCTGACCTCGTGAGTACCATAGCATAGGGAAGCCATGGAGAAGACTTATCTTTATGTCCTCAATTACTTTTTTTTTGTGGTGTTGTTGCTTTACCAAATCTTACAGGTCTAATCTTTATACTAGTTAGATAGATTATGTCCAACAAAAGTTATTATTTTGTCAATTCTCTCTATAATATTTCTATATTCTTTTCTATTTTTTTTTCTTTTTGCCTTTTATTCAATTTTCTATTTAAGGTTGGTCAAGCTACCAGATTTCTGATGAATATAATTAATTAAAATCACAAGTTCTGATACGTATTTTACAAATGAACATACAGAAAAACAAAATCTAGATTTTACTAGTTTTTTATATTTTTTGTAATTAATGACACAATCTTTCATAAATATATCTAGATATAGGTCAATTCATCTCGACTGTGGTGTACTCTTATATTAATAAGCTAAGCTCTAGAAGGTTTTTAAGACATCTCTTCTAATCATTGCATGCATATTCATTAGACCATGTATAAATTCATGTTAATTAATATTTATTTTTTAAGATGTTTAAAATATATGAGTTTCACCATAAACTCCTTTTTATCATAGTGTTATTTAAATCATTATAATTCTTTGTGTGTTATATTCTTTTCTGTGGATCGATATATTAAGTGATTATGCATTGTGTACTTGATTTAAAATGTTTGCACATTAATTAGTACTGCATATTTGTATAGATTGGGAAAATACTGCATGATTGAAAATAGTGTGTGGATTCGATGTACATACTGGGATTACATAAATATTACAAATGTACAGATAGGAAACAAATATTGTGGGGATTGTATGGTTAAAAAAACTATTTTCATTGGAATAGAACAAATCCCAAATAGGGAAAAAAAGGGAAAAGGAAAAACAAATTACATTCATGCATGATTTTTACAACTTTTTCAAAATATTCACATAGTGACACACTGTCTATTATTTTGGTCAATTCTCTCCATAATATTTCTAGATTCTTTTCTATTTTTATTTTCTTTTTACCTTTTATTAAATTTTCTATTTAAGGTTGGTCAAGCTACCAAATTTTTAATGAATACAATTAATTAAAATCACATGGTCTGATACGTTATTTTACAAATGGAAATCCAAAACAACTATCCAGTCAGTTCACACATTTTCTTTTTCTTCTTCTTTTTTTACCAACATCTGGATTTTACTTTCTTGTTTTTTTTTTTTTTTTTTTTTTATCTTTTGTAGTTAGTGACAAAACCTCTATATAAATCATTGCATGCATATTTGGGTAATGAATAACCTAAGTTCTATACTGTTTTTAAGACATCTCTTATAATCATTGTATGGATATTCATAAATCCATGTTAATTAATATCATTTCTTAAAGATGTTAGAGTATATGAGGTTCACCATAAACTCCTTTTTATTCTAGTGTTATTTAAATTATTATAATTATTTGTGTGTTACATTCTTTTATGTGGATGTATATATTAAATATTATTATGATGCATTGTATATTTGCAGTAATAGTATTTTGTTTAAAATCTTTGTACATTAATTAGAACTGCATATTTGTTTAGATTGGGAAAATACTGCGTGAATTAGATAAAAATAGTGTGTGCAAGAATTCTCACTATTTCTCTCAATTCATGGAACTAATTCAAGTCAATGGGATCTTTCATTCATATTTTTGTACAGAATGTGTATGAATCGGTTATAACTATAGAATACTCCATTTACTGAATTATGCCATTTATTCGAGTGATCCATAAATGGCGAAAATCTCTTTTTCTTTTATTCATATCCCGATGAGCCGAAACTAAAACAGACTGGGATTACAAAATATTACAAATGTACATATATTAGGCAAATATTGTGCCGGTTGTAAGGTTAAAAAAAGAACTCTTTTCCTAATCCAGTGGGATTAGAAAGGATAAAAATGAAAATTTGTTTTATATATTAGTTGGCAGTTATAAGTTATAACTTTTTAACTGGAATAGAAGAAATGGAAAATTATGTAAAAGGAAAAACAAATTTCATTCATGCATGTTTTTTACTGGAAAATCTTATCTCTTGCAAGCTTTTTTCAAACTATACAGTTATTTACTGTGTGATAAATTTCTTTTCATATAAAATTTTCTGTTTAAGTAGTATTATAATATTTGTTTAAACCATTATTTAGTTCTTCAAGTATTGGTACAGTTAACACCCCAACCCAATTTTCAATAATAATACTCATATATATTAATATCCTCTAGCACAAACAAAATTAAACAATCCTCAAAAACCATAAATTAACTCAATAAACTCACAAAACAGATCAACATAATTATCAACAAACAACATACACGTGTATGATAACTCATCACCATAAAACAATAACAATAATAAAATAAATTAATAACAATTCTGATATGTCATCTTCTTTCCGCAGCTTAAGCTCCACAAGCTCCATCAAGTTCTATCAAGCTAAAATTTAATGCATCATTACGAAGAGATGCATCAGTATTTAATGAATACTGAATGAGATGATTAACCCGTCTCACATCTGTATACACAGACCAACAAATAGTTTATAAGCATAATATATATGCTTACAAAATACAACAACAACAATGCAACAAATTCATCAATCAATTAATAATCAGCAAATAATTAGTTAATTAAAATCAGCAAAAAATATTCAGAAATAACATCATATATTTAATTCTTATAATTTTCATAAATTTATTTCAACATAAATAATTCTAACAATTTTTTGTAATTTAATTGACAACAATTTACTTCAGCATAAACATCAAATCAACAAAACCAATAAATCACTTAATCCACACACAACACATAAATTCAAGCAAATATCTATTATACTGTAAATTATTTCAAAAAACCCAGATAAGCTATGGTACTGTATTCACTTTAGCCTATTCGCGGTCTCCTGACAACACAACCTTTCAACCTCACAAGATCTACACTCTCTGGAACTTTTATGGTTTCCTAAAGGTCACATCTACATAATCAGAACCTCATTTTTCACCCTTAAACCAGTCACATCAATAAAACAACATTATAGCTAAATTAGGAAAATCTGGAAAATAACATAAATGATCATCCTCTAAGAAGGGATGACGAATCAAAATCTAATCATTCCGTTCTTAATCTCACCATTGAAAATCAACTCCTATATGTCCTGAAGCTATTCCCAAAGTTTTATAAAGATCCGACCACATATGAACTTGTGATATCTCTTTGACTCCATGTTGGTCCAAATCGCCTCTGAAAAAAAACACCTCAATAAAACACACATAACTTTTAAAATACTAACTCAAATCCAAATCCGCAAAGTGATAGATATACTTCTAAACTTAGTTACAACCTCATAAATTTCGTTACCTTTGAAAATGATTTACTTGGTCGAATCTTTTTTCTACCCAGCTGACCACGAAATTTTCTGAAGAAAATGTAGGTTTTCAGCATTTAAATTGGTTTAGATTTTTACTTTTCTAAAATTGTAATTAAGTCTCTCAATTTTCTGATCTTTGCAAATCATCTTTGTAATTTCTGATCTTATCAAACTAACCTATCATAACTTTTTGATCAAACAAAAACAATCCCAAAAAACTCTTTGAGTCTTCATTCTAACAACTCTAAAATTTATTTAATTTAAATAACATCCATAAAATTTAGCTCGTTATTCCAAAACAAGTAAAATTTTCCCGTTTTTGGGACACGGATGTTACATGTACATTCATCTGTGTATTCTGAAAGAAAATAATGGTTTAAGAGTTGTATTTTTTTATGCGAAAAACAAATAATTTCATTAATAAAAAATCAGGAATATAAAGTTAATAAGAAAAAAACTTCTGGAAAATAATATTTTACATAAGTATACATATATATGCAAAATATATCGAAGACAATAACAACATGCATAAGAAATAAATTTGACAATGAGGCCTCAAAATAAATACTTACTCACTAATGGTTGACTATAGCCTTTATTTTCCTTATCGTATTTAATTTTCTTCTAGTACAAACTCTTTGTTTAGCTAGCAACTCTTGCTAAAACTCATAATTACACAAAATGTTATAAAATCAGTGCTTTCATTT
The DNA here is from genome assembly GCA_963854855.1 of Nasturtium officinale. NCBI lineage: Eukaryota > Viridiplantae > Streptophyta > Magnoliopsida > Brassicales > Brassicaceae > Nasturtium > Nasturtium officinale. The sequence goes on from OY978506.1 coordinate 2,985,398, forward strand.
ATATTTTCGTTTCAACAATTAGATACCAATGTTTCCATATCCTACTCTTCAGTTTTCCCATAATAGTTGTTTTTAGTGTAACGTCGTCAGGATTTCAACAAATTGTGAAAGTCTTGATGATGTATTCTTTGTTGGATAAGTGAGACTATGTTTTATTGATCTCACAACTGGGCCTATAACACCATCCTTAACACTACACAATTGACGCAGTTGATATACCGTAGTCCACATTTCTTGTTTTTCAGAAACGGAAGTATAACCCCAAGAAAAACTGATACATCGCCGTTTTTGTTAATGAACATCCATCAGCGAGGCAAATGAATTTAAATAAATTCCACGTGTAGTTTCTTGCAACGTCTATTTAAAATCAACCTTCCATAGTGATTTCCTTAAATGAATATCAAGTTTGAATTTATATAACTGCATATTTTGAATTTGATAATTTTAGTATAAGGTATAAGGGATTGAATGAGATAATGGGATAGTCGTGTATAGATTATTTTACCAACCCATTGTTCAGTACAATTCAAAAGAATTCTAAATATATTTCTCAAATAATAATATAGAGATTTATTGTCTTTATAGAGTTTAAATATTATTAATATTTTAAATTTTATAAATTTTAAATTAGATTATTATTTTAAATTTTCTATACATATTAATTATTATTATTATTGACTTTATACAAATTTTAAATATTTTTTGAAATTTTAATTTTTTTATACCAAAATGAGTATACTTAAAAAAAATATAAATTGGTTCTATAGGATTCCACTGAATTCCGAACCAAATCTCAACTGAGCAAAAATTTGATCAGTTACCCAAAATAAAAAAATAAAAAATATTATGCACAGTTATATTATACTTATATACATTTATTTATATAAAAATACCAAAAAAGAGATACTAAATAACAAAAACAAAACTAATAATAAAATATTTATTTTAATCATAAAGTAATAAATATTTATATTATTAGTTTTATCTTCTTCAAAAATTTAATATAATTTAAATGATTCAGAAATCTAAAACGGCAAAGAAGAATTTATATACATAACAAAATACAGACATATTCTAGCAGTCAATGCTAAATTATCTGCTTTAAAATTTAAGTACGAAAAAATAAAGAAATAAAAAAAAAATACGAAACTATTCTTAATCTGCATAAGGTCATCTAGCTGTGTTGCGATAGTAGGTCAATCTTTAGTGTTCATGTACAAAGAAAACTA